>CM042256.1:8678549-9091049 GCA_023566225.1 Romanogobio albipinnatus | reverse complement strand
TACACCTATTATTTTGCCAAATTATTATTGTATTAAAGGGGTGGTAAAACACACTCTTTCGAAGGCTTGATTGTGTTTGTGGGGTGCACTGTAACATGTGTTCATGCTTCGTTTTTAAAAAATTGCATTATTTTTCATATATTTTACCTTTATTCTACACTGCTCTGTCCCTCCTTGTAAAAACGGTCTGATGGTTTCCGGGTTCTATGAAGCCAGTCCCTCAAAAATACGCAATAGGCTCAGATTGGTTAGCTGGCCCAGTGTGTTGTGATTCGCTAACCGCCTAGTGCACGTTTGTCGAGAAACGTCACGCCCCTTACCTTTACCGGTAGCCTGTGCTTTGGGTAGTATTAGAAACAATGGCGTCAATAAAACCATACCAATTTGAGCCCGAATCAGACCCAGACAATTTTAGTGAAGATGATCGAGCAGAACCTGTTCAGTCCTCAAGAGTAAAGACTGCGGATCTATAGTGATCGCTACTGAATGACACTGTTACTTTTGTATTTTTAGAACGATTTGCCAAATATCTGTCGCAAGAACGAACACTAAACATTGGCTTTACTATAGTAGCCAAATCAAACACAGAACCATGTTTAGCATGCCTGTAGATAAACAATACATAAAAGCTCTAATCAAAGAATAATTTACACTAATGCCAAGTTCGCTGTTGAGATTTAAAAAAAAGTTTGTAACGTTAGGTGTTTGTCGGATAACGTTAAGTATGAATGAGCATTTAACAAACTGGTTTGCAGAGCCAAATGAGCGTTGTCATTTGTTTACTTCCTTGCTACAACGTACAATTAACAATACGAACTATTACAGGAAAACACATCGACGAAAAATAAATCACACTTACAGGTTGTGGCCCGTAAACAGCTTCTGTTTTTAAATCCATCTTTCAGGACAAGCCGTTGTGCGAATCCTTCATTGAACTCGCGAAGATTGTGGAAGCTTTCCTCCGTGAAATGTGCAGCGGGAGCCGCGCGCGCCCGTCTCACACTGGCAGTGTTTGTCTCGCGCAGCTGAACCGCGGCTCGTGTATTGCAAATACAGACGAATATTGTCCATTATGTCACATTTTCCGGTCTTCTCCTCCGACCCCTGTCTGTCTCGTGCTTTGAATTATGATGGGCAGCATATATCTGCTGCAAATGCGACCTGTTCCCCTCTGTCTCATACACACATGCATATAACATGTTGTATGTTAAACGCACTGCAACGCACCCCCGTCCCTAGGAAGGCTGAACAAAGTGGACCTGCAATCCGGATGAAAATAACAGCGTTTCGTCGGCATTGCGGCAACAACACTCCAGCCTACTAACTAGCCTACCACAACAACGCTTCCCCACAGCGATACAAAATGGCCTCGCCCCCCCTTATTTCATATTCTGAGGAGGGGTTTATGTAAATATTGGGACTGGTGATGTCAGCACACCCTGGAGGAATGTCTAGTAGTCCCTAGCGGCCGTTTGCTGTAGTCCTTAGAAATTGATTTCTTTAAAAGCAAAGATCTCCCTTTGCTTTAAACTTTGAACGTTGTAACTTTGCAGATGTTGTTTATGCTCAAACAGCAACATTACACACTAGCTAAAGTTAGAAAAGTGAAATCGTGGTTTACCACCCCTTTAACATTATTTTGTCATGAAAATATATTATGTTTGCTAAATAAGATTCGTTTAATTAAGAACCTGCCTCACTAAAACGTCTGTATAATTCCATCTGCACCTCTTGAGATGGGGGTCTGTACTTTGTCCTGTGAGTTTGATCTGCATCAGAGCAGGGGGCCAGCGAGGCTGTGTTTGCTGCAGCATGTTATGATGATGTTTTGGAGTTCAGCGCTGTCATCACTGAGGGCTTGTGGCTTCACAGAGCAGCGGGTAGAGAGTCAGAGGTGAGGCAGTAAAGTTTCTCCAAACAGACAGAGGTTGAGGGGCAGATCAGAACTGAGAGAGGAATGAAGTCACTAGAGGACGGATAGAAAGCGAGACAGAGGAGTGTTCTCACTCCTGTAGAATCTGAATGAGAATGTGTCTCGCGCTAAATCTGGCTCTAATTGTCGTGAGTAACCTGTGTTTGTGGGTGTTTGTCTCTGGTTTTAATTAAGACTCGAGTCTGTTTATCTAGGGAAATGTTTCCATTTCGCTCTTACATCATAGGAAGCGAGTTCTTTAGCATCCACAGCCAACTCTACATGTGTTACCTGAGCTGTCACTATTGCTGTGAAACGAGAAATATTATTGGATAAAGAGGCTTCCTGCTGGGCTGAAACAGCAAATGTAATTGGATGACCTCAAAGGAACAGAGGATGTTATTGGCGGAGGTGTTGACTTTCTGAAAACAGTGTGATGGTGTGCTACTGTGTCTGTTTATAGCATTGGACGAGCCCCATCTATAAATAAAACTTTGAAGACTGTTTATAGAGCGGTATTGTCTGAATTAGGAGCTGATGGATAGCACATGAATCACAGACCTGATTTTTAAATGGTCCGGCGCTTTGAACAGTTGAAGAGTAATAGAAATAGAAAAGCATCTGTTCTTTGTTATGGATTTTGATTTATGATATTGAATGTTATTAATGCCTGCTGGCCACGTCAAGGTTTAAAGACAGCATAAAGAGGCATTTGCAACCCGTGTAGTTATTTTCAAGTGATACGGGATGTTTCATTTGATATCAGTGTATTGAGAATGATTTGTCTTATTAAAGGGGACTCTTACAGGTGTCTGAAGGGGAGGGGCTGAAAAATAAGAGCGCTTGATGATGTCAACCAAACCGTTGTCAGAGATAAAGCAAGAGGGTTTTTTTTTGTAACAGTAGCTTTGATATAAATATGCAAAAAGAAAGTAAAGATGTTGAGTTTAGATTTCATGTTCATTTCTCACCCGTACCTTCTGTTTTTGACTGTTACTGTTACTAAGTAAAAGCAAAAGGCCAAAAGTAAAAAAAAAAAAAAAGTATGAAAATATCATACTTTTTTTTTAACTTTTGGCCTTTTGCTTTTACTTAAAAACTACAATACAAAACAAAAAACTACAATATCGGCTAATATTATATATTATATTATATTATATTATATTATATTATATTTTATTATAATGATATAATATCAGCCGATATTGTAGTTTTTTTATATTAGATTATTATTTTTTTTACTTAAATCTTAATCTTTAAAACATTAATATTTTAATAACACTGTTAAATCTTCAGCAAAAAGAATATAGTTTTTTGTATACTTTATATTATGATGTCATGATGTCATACATTCACTTTTATAGTTTATTTATTTAGACAAAATAATACAGAATTTTAATATCAGCCATTTTAACAGTTATTGACCATAACATGGAAATAATTATTGCCTTATTGTATCAGACAGAATTTTAATATCGCTGAATTTCTATCTCAGTTTCTATGATATAAAGTTTCTATCTATCATTCTATCTATCTATCTATCTATCATTCTTTTTATTGTTCTTTCTTTCTATCATTCTATCTATCGTTCTGTCAATCTATCATTCTTTCTATCTATCGTTCTTTTTATCATTCTTTCTATCTATCTATTGTTCTATATATCTATCGTTCTATCTATCATCATTGTTTCTATCTATCGTTCTTTCTATCAATCTTTCTATCATTCTTTCTATCGATCTTTCTATCTTTTTATTGTTCTTTCTTTCTATCTATCTATCTATCTATCTATCTATCTATCTATCTATCTATCTATCTATCTATCTATCTATCTATCTATCTATCTATCTATCTATCTATCTATCATTCTTTTTATTGTTCTTTCTTTCTATCATTCTATCTATCGTTCTGTCAATCTATCATTCTTTCTATCTATCGTTCTTTTTATCATTCTTTCTATCTATCTATTGTTCTATATATCTATCGTTCTATCTATCATCATTGTTTCTATCTATCGTTCTTTCTATCAATCTTTCTATCATTCTTTCTATCGATCTTTCTATCTTTTTATTGTTCTTTCTATCTATCTATCTATCTATCTATCTATCTATCTATCTATCTATCTATCTATCTATCTATCTATCTATCTATCTATCTATCTATCTATCTATCTATCTATCTATCTATCTATCTATATATCATTCTATCTATCGTTCTATCTATCGTTCTTTCTATCTACCGTTCTTTCTATCATTCTATCTATTGTTCTTTCTTTTTATGTTTTATCTGTTGTTTTTTCTATCTATTGTTCTATCTATCTATCTATCTATCTATCTATCTATCTATCTATCTATCTATCTATCTATCTATCTATCTATCTATCTATCTATCTATCTATCTATCTATCTATCTATCTATCTATCTATCTATCTATCTATCTATCGTTCGTTCTATCGTTCTATCGTTCTATCGTTCTATCGTTCTATCGTTCTATCTATCAATCTTTCTATTGTTTTTTCTATCATTCTTTCTTTTTACGTTTTATCTCTTGTTGTTTTTTTCTTTCTATCGTTCCCCCTATCTATTGTTATATCTTTCTATTCTTCTTTTTATCAATCTATCTTTATATAATTTTTTCTATCTGTTGTTCTTTCTATCTATCATCTATCTATCTATCTATCTATCTATCTATCTATCTATCTATCTATCTATCTATCTATCTATCTATCTATCTATCTATCTATCTATCTATCTATCTATCTATCTATCTATCATTTCTGTCTATCATTTCTATCTATTGTTCTATATATCTATCGTTCTTTCTAATGTTCTATCTCTCGTTAAGCGAGTGTTACTGTGGGCATTTCAAAGAATATCATTGATGATGCTGATATTATGAATGTTTTTTCTAGAAACTTGCCACCATCTTCAGTATATCATTTCGTTATGAGGACAAAGTACTGTATCTGTCAGCAGAATTATTAATACACTTATAAATACACACATGCATATCTCATAATTACACACAAAACATTTTGGAAAGCAGTCAAAACCTGCAGGAGTAAACACATATGTATGCATACTAATAATAACTAATTGCACGCATGTACATGTAGAAGTGTCAAATATTGGCCTGGCTATGTCTCAGCACATAAACACTCACAAAATCTCTCTTTCCCTCCCTTTCCACCATCATGTTTACTACCAAAACACAGGGATTTAACTGCACATATATACAGCAAAAAAACTCAAATCCCACTTCCTCCTCTTGGCCAAGATCATTTCATCATGCACAAATACACACGTTAAAACCAAATACACACGCCAGTACAATTGCATCATCATGAACACGTTCACATAGTACATGATAGGAAAAAAAAATATTTGTTGAGATTAATTTTTTTCTATATCTTTCACCCATCTGTGTGAGAGTCATAGGCCGCAGAGAAGCATGCTGGGAGGTCTCTGTGGAGATATGGGGGTGTCTTACCTGCCTGTGTTTGTGTGTGTGTGTGGATGCCCTGTGTGTTTTTCTAAATCTGTGTGTGGCCTCATACGTGTGAGTGGATGTGTGTGTTTGTTTTGGTGAGCTGTCAGTTATGCTCCAATCATTTGTTCCTTCTGTATTCATGTTTGGCATTTCGGCTTTAAATTTCCCATTATGATATATGCATGTATGCTCAAAAATATGTATATGAAACTGTGTATTATTTGTATTAGTCAACAGCATTGACAACAAAAGTACGTATGTAATAATCATTTAGTGACGACTATGGCAAAGATATATAAAAGAAACATTTTTTTTAAAACGGGTATAGTTCATATTTGCTTGCTCTTATAGTTTTTTTTTTTTTTTGCTATTTCTGAATGCTTAGATTATCTTTTACTGCTATTAGTTATTTTGCTTTAAATTTGTTCTATTGATTATAAATTGTTTTATTATTGACCATCTGCTTAAATGATTGAATTTGAATCCGTTTACGTAATTGAGGACCATTCAAAGGCTACATATTAAATATTTAATTAAGGCCCGGCCACCATGCTATGTTTATGATGTTATGTATTTCTTTTGTTTATGATTTTATGTATTTCTTTTAATAATTATTCTTCATATTTTATAATTATAATGTTTTAAAGGCACAGTATGTAAGTTTCACCACTAGAGGTTGCTTATTCAAAAGGTGTAGCTTGATGCCGTGAATGAATATGGAATCATGGGAGTTGTAGTCTTGACTCTTCACCTCTACAGCCGATGGAAAGGAATCTGACAGGAAATCATGTTCATGAATGAGTGAATTTATTAAAGTTTTATTAGTCTTATGGTGGTATGAAGCAGGGCGCGTGAGAGCCCTTGTGAGCAAATGCTAATGAGAGAGACCTGCGGCAAACACCGTCTCTGAGCTTTTATTCTGCTTATGCTGCAGTCGCTGCTTTCGTCTCTTTTCGTTGTGTGTGGGGGAACGCAGTGATGTTTCACATGCTTAAAACAATCATACTAAACACATTTGAGTGTGTTGAGAGTTATGTTCTAATGTAACTCTGCTTTAGCTCGGTGGCTGCTATGAGAGACTTGTTGCACTTTGCAGTAATCTAGAGCGATATTAGAATATCATATTAATAAAAACTAAATGACATGCAGTTAATTTGAAAATATTTTGTTTGATGGAGAAAGCTCTCTCTGGTTATGCTATGTTAGCGTTATGAGGACGTTTCCCATGTCCTCACTTTTCAAAATGCTTATAAATCATACAGAATGAGTTTTTTTTTCACAGAAAGTAAACTGTGCAGTTTCCTGTGGTGGGTAGGTTTAGGAGCAGGGGCGGTGTAGGGGGATAGAAAATACGGTTTGTACGGTATAAAAACCATTACGCCTATGGAATGTCCCCACATTTCACAAAAACCCCTGTGTGTGTGTGTGTGTATGCGTTTTTCTATGTGAGATTTCACTATTCTCAAAAACTAGAATATTTATTGTAATGACTTGTCATTAGGGATGCACCGAATCCAGATTTTTGGGGTTCGGCCGAATACCGAATCCACTGGTTAAGATTCGGCAAAAAACCGAATACCGAATCCTACTCCCATCCTCAGTCCATTATCACAGTAAACACATGAATGAAGTAAACAACTTCCACAGCAGTGTAGGAATGCTATTGAACGTTTAACCGTTAACTGAAAGTAAGAATCTTGTCCAGGCCCTGGTTATTTCTAGACTTGACTACTGCAATGCGCTTCTGGCTGGACTCTTGTGCGATCTAAACACTTCGAATGATCCATACTTTGACTCACTTCTATGAGTCCACACCCCCACCAGAAGCCTTCGCTCAGCTAAGAAGCGACGGCTTGTGGTACCATCACAGAGAGGCATGAAATCCCTTTCCAGAACATTTTCATTCACCGCTCCCAGCTGGTGGAACGATCTTCCCACCGCCATCCGAAACGCAGAATCTTTGACAACATTCAAAAGTCAACTAAAAACTCATCTCTTCCGTGAGCACTTAACCTAAAAAAAAATAATTATTTTCCTCTTTCTTCCCTTTTTTCCCTCCCTACTCTAGCCTGTGCTACACTGAGCAATGTACACGGACTCCGGCACTTGTTGCGCTTACTCGACTCTTCATGACCAATCGCTTCCTGTACTCCCAAGTTGTAAGTCGATTGGATAAAAGCGTCTGCTAAATGCATAAATGTAGGAACTTTGACCGATTAATACTACCAGTTAAACGGTTTAAAGGTTTTTAACGCTTTTTTTTTATTAATTGTTTTATGCATGGTTAAGAAAAATATGCTGTATAGCGTTATTTGTTAACTCACGGAGCGGGAGCGCGCATAGTGCCGTCAAAAAGCCCAATATTCATCCGAATCCGAAGCCGAATCCTGGATTCGGTGCATCCCTACTTGTCATGCTTTGTAATTAACCATTTGGAAGAGGATTGTGTATCAAAATTACCCAGCATGCATGTCAGCTGCTGGATTGCATAATTGATTTTACCACATTATTTAATGTTGAGTAATAGTACATTCTAGTTCAATTTGTGATTACTTTTTTCAAGTTTCAGGTTTGTGGTTGTCACAGTTGTGTGCCGAATCATGTCTGTATGGCCTGGGTTGCAAAAATCAGAATGTTGATCTACAAGAGGCGGCTAACTATGATGCTTGTGTTGGCATGGCAACACTCCTACTTGCTATTAAGTGTGCTCTGAGATAAAGAGATCTCTCACCTCATGACCCTTCATCTCTCTCTCTCTCTCTCTCTCTCTCTCTCTCTCTCTCTCTCTCTCTCTCTCTCTCTCTCTCTCTCTCTCTCCCTCAATGGCTTTCCAGTTAGCATTGCTTTTATTTATTTACTTTCCATTACTGCTCCTAATGTGTGTACACTACCGCTACCTTCCTATAAATACATATAGACGACGGTAGTGGTTTGTTCCTACTGGTTTATACAGAGAAAATTAATAGTCATGCTTTAATTAGAAGGAAATTAAAAATATTTTCATTAATTAAAGGAAATGAAACACTCCTCAGCTCCAGGACAGGAAGCACAACCAGACAAGCTCACTGATTGGAGGATTTCATCACTCGTATCATCCAATCATAATCTGCCTGCAGGATATGTCAGTAACATTTGAACTGTGTGTGTGTGTGTGTGTGTGTGTGTGTGTGTGTGTGTGTGTGTGTGTGTGTGTGTGTGTGTGTGTGTGTGTGTGTGTGTGTGTGTGTGTGTGTGTGTGTGTGTGTGTGTGTGTGTGTGTGTGTGTGTGTGTGTGTGTGTGTGTGTGTGTGTGTGTGTGTGTGTGTGTGTGTGTGTGTGTGTGTGTGTGTTTTTGTGAATACTGTATGTTCATGAAGGAAGTAAAAGTCTAATAAATGCAGTTAGCACTTATTTGTGACAGGAAATCCTGCAGCTCATAAAGAGGGTTTAAACAGTAATCATAGCCACAGGGGTCACTCGTACTCACAAACAAACACACACACGAGCGAGGGGACAGTCCCTGCCTTCTTACACACAGCCAAACACACGTCCACATTCCTTCTGGTCATATCACTCCTTTGGGAATGGTTAAGATTACTCACTCACAATCCAACTCTCTCTCTCTCTCTCTCTCTCTCTCTCTGTTTGTCCTCTCTTGGGGTCTGTCCTGCTTGCCCTTAACGCACGCTTGTCGTATCTGTCTCTGTCTGGGTCACTGAAGAGATGCAACTTTTTCCTCTCCTATCCTCCCCCATCTCGCTGCACATTAATACAAAGTTCTGTCATGAAACTCTAGATGGCACAATCTGTTTACAGTCACATCATTATAGAGCACAGCTGATTGGTTCCTGTTGCATAAGTAGCCAATGAGCTTGCTGCACAACCTTCAAATACTTGGTCAGCATTTGCTCTAAGAGTTGCTGCGAGCTTTCAGAAACCCTCCACCTTCCCAAGCTCCACCTGTATAAATCTGCTATGGGTAATTCATGTATGCTATATTGTACAGCAGCAGCATGTCTTACTTGCTCACAGCAGTGTGTCGTGTATGTATTGGCAGTAGCAATCTCGTACTTGCTTAGCAGCAGCAGCGTAGCAAATCTATTCCGCCAAAACATATCAACATTGCTATATCCATTAACCCCCTCTCGCGCTGGTGCGATCGGCTCTCTTTTTTTCTTATCAGTACCCAAGAGACTCAAATAACTCTGTCGTTTTTTATCATTCAGGCAAGTGTTATACCTCATTATAATCTGTTAAGTTATATTTTTTTTGTGTACAGTCACAATAAAAACCATGCGAATGTTTTGCTTTTTGCAAAATAAAGAAAACAAACATGATGCGCGATCTGCAGCCTCTCTGTCAAAGACGTTCATTTAGATCAGGGGTCACCAACATGGTGCCCGCGGGCACCAGGTCGCCCGCAAGGACCACATGAGTTGCCCGCGGGTCTGTTCTAAAAATAGCTCACCATAGCAGCTGCGTTCAGTCGCTTCCATGTTAATCTAAGCGCAGGGCTCCAGACTGAAGCCAAATATATACTAGTGTCTGTAAATAATAAACTGCAAAATACTATTTAAATATTACTCCTGCATGTTCTGCATCTGTGTGGATGACGGGCGCACTCGCTCTTGTAGTCTCTGCCGACACGGACGCATAAACCGTGCGAAAACTGGGTGCGTCTCAATCAGCTCCTGGTTCAGTAGTCAGTGCACTGATCAGGACATAAGTCAATGGGCTGATCCCTGATCAGTGCCCTGACTTGAACTAGGGAGCTGATTGAGATGTGCACCCACTGTCATATCATGAACACAGACACTCAAAGGTGTTCACGGCAACCTGTCAAAATAAAAGTTCGGTTTAACGTGAAGAAATTGACTACAGATTGTAGCCTACAGTAAATTTAGCTATGTCTCTATGTAATAATAATACATCTCTACTAATAATAATAATTATGAAATAAATAATACTAATTATATAATTATTAATAGTTGCTTATTTTTCACTTGATCTTTCATTTATAAACAATGTTTACTTTTAAACAGCATACAGCCTTTACATGTTTATGTATTATTTACTTATGATTATCATCATAAATAATAAACATTGATTTAAAAAAAAATGTTAAATACAATTAAAATAAAAAACATTTTGCTGTGGTACCAAAATTAGTACAGAGTACTGTAACATTTGTATGGTATTGATACCGACTACTGGAACTACTACTACACTCTTTCAGGTGTAAAACACTTTGGATAGTTGTTAATATGAGAATTATGATGCATTATTTAAGAGTTTTAAGTATAATATAACATGAGTAGCTCTCGTGACTTTCATTTTTAAAAAGTAGCTCTCAAATGAAAAAAGGTTGGAGACCCCTGATTCTTCAGAAGAGGAACTCTAGCTTAGTGAATACTTGTCTCACAAACATGCGACATATGTCTAAAGAAACGCTGAAATGTCAAGTTTTAAACAATGTAAACCAAATCGAAAACAAATATTCTGTGTTTATGTAATCTGTTTGAAAAGCGATAGATGTCAGTCACCCGCAAGCCACTTCTTTATCCGCTAATGCGACCACGCCCACGGATTCAAATACTGACGATCCAGAGTCGACGCCCACACATCAACTCATACAAACGCATCTAGGGAAGTGCTGCAACGTTACTTCAGCTACATCGTTTTGAGATGTTGAGGAATAATCCTGGATTTATTCTCCTCATGAAAAGCTGTTAATTTCTTAGAGCAAAAGATTCCGCCGCTGATTGTAAGGTCAGTTTATTCTGTTAGCATCTGTGAATATTAAATGCAAAAAGACCTTTTAAATATGAATCCTGTTGCAACATTAAATGTCATACACGCAAGACTGTTTAGACAAGATTTATTTGGCTTGTTTTGGACAGATTATAACGTGTTTATTGTAAAAGAGCCAAGTGTCACATCAATAAAGCTTTTATTCGCAAATGTCTGCTCTATATATATGCTTTAAATATACTACCAGTCAAACGTATTTTGCTTCATATTGATGTTTAAATATTATAGCCTAATTGTATTAATTTTTTTATTTAATATCAAAGTTTGTCAGAAATGATTCTGGAGTTTTGTTTTGTAGAAAGTGATTTTTTTGTTTTGTAGAAAGAGAATTGCTTTCTTTAAAGTGAATTTAATTTGTATACATTTAATTTGTTTTCTTTTTTTAGCATGAGACTACTTTAAAAAACATAAAAAAAGTAAAAAAAATTTTTTAAATGCTCTTCTTAGTAATTTTTGTCTTGTTTCTAGTCTAAATATGTAAACATAATTAAATCAAGATGCTAGATAAGTACAATTCAACTAAATAAGAAGAGCATTTTTTTGCTCTCTCAGTCAGGTATGAAGCTCATTCATTATGAAGCTCATTATGCGGGTTATGATGTTCTTTTGTCCTCCCAGGTGATCTCCATCATTATTCATTAGATATCACGCCTCCTCACATACTGGCTTTGTGAAGAAAAACTGTCTTACAAAATTTAAATCAGTGTATTGTTTTATGTGAATGAGTAGGCTCAATGATTCTCACATCAGTTTGAAGCAAAAACTCTTGGCAACAACACCCATTATTCAAAAGCCTTGTGGAAACATATCTATTGTGTGTTTTGAGGCCTTAATTTTAAAGCACATTTTTTTGTTTTTTTTCAAAAACCATGCATAAACATTTTTCTCTCAAAAATACAAGCATGTACATACATGTTGCTCACATATTATGGTAGCCCAGTTTGTGCTGAATACAGTGTAATTACACTTTTGCCATTAATATGTTTATAAGCAACTGAAAAAAAACACAAATGTAAGAGCATGTCAAAACTTCTAAAGGGCCCCAAAACAGCCAACTAGTGGCGACGAAAGACTGCAGACTGCAGAGTCAGCTCTCGACATCCGACAGCCAAGTAGCAATTCCGGGGGTTTTTTTTCCTCGTGCACTGGTTTGCTAGCTGAACAGCCAATCAGAATGATCAGATGGCCCGACTGACCGACGAGCGCAGACGCTGATTCGACGTACGAATTGGCCCAAAAATAGCCGACAAGGACCAACTTCAGTCGACGGTGCGGAACACAGAGAAAACTTAGACGGCCGACCGTCGGCTTGGTGTGTTCCGGGCTTTACAAGTAACTTGAGTTACGTAATCAGATTACTTTTTTCAAGTAGCGAGTAAAGTAATGCATTACTTTCTCACCAGGTGAGAAAAAGTACACAAAAGTAACGCAACACATTACTTTCCATAAAAAGTAACTAAGTATCAACAATATTGTTATGTATTACATTTAAAAGTAAAAAGAGTCCCCAACACTGGTTGTCAAGACCAGTTGTGCTTCCAATCTCGAAACTCTGGCATCTTATTGAGTTCATTGTTGTTCTTGGGTTTGATTTTTGGTTTGTTTGTTTTGCTTTGGGTTTTGTTTTTAAAAAGAAAGAATATTCCTGAAATTTATTTAGAATTTTTCTCCTAAGAAAATCACTGAATAATAGCAGAAACACTCTGCCCTCTTCACATAATACCGTTCATATTGTTTCTTTTATCTCTCAGCTTGTGAAAATGCATTCATTATCCATGGCAGGCATTCATATGCTCATAATGAGTGTAATTTGCAGTGAAAATGGGGATCTTTCTTTATCATTGGTTTTGGTGAAATCAGTGTTGGTTTTATCGCTCTTTAGCTCTGGTCGTTCAGATGTGTGTGTTCGAGATGTGTGTGTTACGCAGCGCTGGGCTCCAGATGGAAGGCCTCCCGTTGCTCGACGTTGGCCGGGTCATTTCCTGTTTGGAGGTCTGGTGTTAATCAAGGCCTGAGCCAGGGGGAACGGCCCCTATATTCTGCTCTTCACTCCACTACAGTAACCCTGTCTTTCCTTTCTTAAGTCTTTTTGCTATCTCCTTCTTTCTCTCCCTCTCTTATTTGTTTCTCTGCAGGGGCCGATACCCCTCTCTTTTTCTTCTTTGCCCCAGGTTCTTCTTCTCTTCCATCAGCTTTCATCTTTTCTCTTGATCCTTCTCTTCTCATATTCTTTAACTTTGTTTGAGTTCTTGATGACTGTGTGTAATTGTGTATCAGTGGTTAATTATTAGTTATTGATGGTTACTGATTGATTAGTGTTTAGTTGTTAACTGCCATCTTTTGTTCACTGATAATGGTATTGTTGTTCGTATTATATTTCATTACGTAGACCAGTGATCTATTGATGGGCATCCTGGACAATTCTTGCACTCTCCGGGCTCTGGGTTTGACTGCTAATACAGACCAGCTTTTTGTAACCCTCTGATGCTTTTTAAATATCGTTTTTAATTACTCAGGATCTGCTGCTACATCCAAACCATCTTCTGTTGTAATGGACAATGGATGCTCAAATATTAAAGTCAACTCACCTTTATTTATATATCGCTTTTCACAATACAGATTGTTAAAGTTATTAAAGTTAAAGTTCTGGCCAATACTGTTTTAGGGCTGACATTAAAGTTCTATACTATGTTGTAGGCTGCACAATATATCGAAATATCGCAAATGTACACATCGCAATAAGCAAATCGCAAGGGCACGCAATATCTGAATGATTTTAATAGGCTACTTCAACATTGTAAAAATGTTATGTTTTAGGTCAATGCATATAGCAGAGAATAGACTGGGCACACGACTGTTACTTATTTGACTTGCTTGACATTAAAAAGAGTTATTAAACACAATAACTTGCGAAAAACAACTCCTTGCAGTCTCGTGCTGTCTGCTTTAAATAGATTTTACACACTTAAAGCAAAATCGTATCGCATATTGAATATCGCATTATTTAACAAAGATATTGCATATCGCATCTTTCTTCAATATCGCACAGCCCTTCTATTCTGTCTAAATAAATTTAATATAATGCACTAAAAAACTCAAATCAATCATTTTAAAGGGTTAGTTCACCCAAAAATGAAAATTCTGTCATTAATTACTCACCCTCATGTTGTTCCAAACCCGTAAGACCTTCGTCTGGACGTTTAAGGTCCAGAAAGGTAGTAAAGACATCATTAAAATAGTCCATAGCCGCATTTCGACTGTCGGTCCAAAAGCGGGCGTGCTAGTCCACTGTCACTTCCGGGGGCTTGTTCGGGTCTCGTGGGGGCTTCCTAGGGGCCAATGGCCAGGGTTTTTTAACCTGCCGAATACCTTGGTCCAAAGTGGGCCAGCTCGGGCTAAAGGAGTGGTAATGAACAAATGCGGAGTTTACCTGAGTTTGGAGACGGCAGCGTCGGCGATTTCATATACAAGATCATCAGTATTGAAGTAAGTTTAAAACCATTTTAGCTCAAAACTCACTTTCAGACAGCAGCAAGTGTTTGAAATAACTTCTGTTTGTGATCCGATGTGGATTCTGTTCACTGTATAAAGCAGAAATAGTGATGCAAAAGACTATTTGCACTAACCATTACCATAGTAAACATGGTAAATACGACCGCTTAAAGAGATCAGACAACCCATATAGGCTATCACAATCATGTATTTATTTTATTTGTCAGTATAGGTCTCGTCTCTTTATACCAGACTGTCCGATATCCATATTTAGTGCCGTATACTATGTCATAAAATAAAGCAAGCAAGCTTCCGCTGTTTCTCTGACTGAAAATATAACTTTTGGGACTGTCACTGGAGAAAGTGCTAAAGCTGCTCAGGTCGTGTTATGTTGGAAAATTTGTAGAAATTATCATTCTTTCTACATGTGATGTAAACATACTGTCCTGTGAATGCAAATAAACGGAAACAGACGCGACTGAATAAGTACCTGTGTCATCTTTCTTTAGTGAAATAACGGTAATGTGAAATGCTGTGTGACTAATGTGCAATCTCGACACAAGTTAATTCATTATGATCAATGTATCACTTATTATTGTAAAACTGTGGTAAACGTGTGACGTTGTTCCAGAGAGGCGGGTTTTAGTGAAGTGCTGCGGAGCGTCTGGCCCGACGGTGGAAACGGTGGTTTTGGGCTCGGTGCTACAGGTCTGTGGCTATTAGCCCAGCCCGGCCTGTAGAAAGCCCTGGCTTCGACTGGCCCGACAGTGGAAACGCGGCTCATGTGACTACAGTGGTTCAACCTTAATTTTATGAAGCGAAGAGAATACATTTTTTGCACACAAAAAAATGACTTTATTCAACAATTTCTTCTTGTCTGTGCCAGTCTCCTACACAGTTTACGTTGTAAATACAGTGAAACGCTTCCGAGCTCTACATCAAAACGCCGGCTCACCATTTGCAGAATTTGAACGAAGGTCTTACAGGTTTGGAATGACATGAGAGTAATTATTGGCAGAATTTTCATTTTTTGGTGAATTAACCCTACAAGTGAATTTAGGCATCACAACATTATTATGTACAGTATGAAAATGGATATTCATTGTGAGATCTGCTAAATATTACATTTAACAGAGTTATTAAACTATTATAGTTTTTAAATATTAATTTTAAGTGATCACTTAATGTAAAAATGGAAATGTGCAGCACAATTGAAGTCCCCCTGTAGTCAATAATTGTGTCCATTAAAACTCATCTTTGATCACCAAAATGACATATTGAAACATTTTTTTCCTGTGAAAAAAAAAATCTTCATGCCTTAAAATAGCTTGAATGTAACTCTCTACACCCTTGCTTCACTCGGTCTGGTCAACTTTACTGTATTAAACGCTGCACAAAGGTATCGCTCTTTACAACGTCGGACACACAACGGTAATTAATATGATTATCCTTTTGCTTGAATATATAATCAAACAGCTAATAATGTGTTGCTAATGTTACACAAACCATGTTCCCATTCGCCATCTCAGTCTGCTTTCTGAGAAATCATCCTTAGAAACGCTTTGAACAACTTCAACAAGGCATATAGTTCATCATAACATCATAATATACGTCATATACATAATTCACATGCTATATTGCTAAATGTACAACAAAACAGAATAATATACAGGCATTATCTTGAGACTCTGCTTCTGAGTGGTTATAGTTAATGATATGCTAAATCCCGCCCACACATTGACGTGATTGGTTACAAGGTAGTTTGTGACATCAGAAACACCAGCGATTTCAAACCGCGTTTTTGAGACTGTCTCTGGTTCACTGCAGTTTTAAGGAGAAAAATCAATGGTGTTGACGGATAACTTTGCACATTGTTTGTCTTAAAGCATATTAAAAACATATATAAACAATATTAAAAACTTGATTTTCACTTTAACTATATAATGTCAACCAATACATTTTTTTTTTAAAGTTCAATGTTGGCTGATAACTAATGTAATACAGATAAATTGTGTATTCCTATGTAATTTCCTTTAAAAAAAAAAGAAAAAGGAAAGGACATTTTTGTAATGGAATAATTATTGCACCAGAGGGATCATTTGACATTCTAAGGGTTTGTTTCCTCCTCCTCGTTCCTCCCATTTAGAAAGTGTGTGAATTCCCCAAAACAGATGGATATGAATGTAGAAACGTGTCCCTCTCATTTATGATTGATATACCATTGCGTTCTGTGGTCATTTAATGGTCTGTGATAGAGGCCTGTTCTAATGAACACATGCCTAATGTCTCTCTATCTTTCCACAGCTTCCTCTCTTCCAGCCCTTTTCTCTCTTTTCTCTATCTTTCAATTCTTATCTTGAGCAAAATGTGGTCCACTGCCTTGTCTTCCTCATACTCCTGACACACACACTCTCAAACACAAGGTCATCTTCACCCTTTGATGCACAGAGCTGCTTTCCATCAAGGGCCATGTGTGCGAGTTCACCACTTCAGCTTTCATAGTATCTCCACATACATGCAGACTTCTTTCTTCTTCCAGGCTTATTCAAAGTATAGCTGTTAAACTGTAAAAAGTCCATAACCAGGTAAAAAATATTGCCAATAAATACGTATGACCTTCTCTACTTTCAACGTATCACTGCTACAGAGTCCATATTACATGTTTGATTGATTATTTGTGTTTTCTATAGAAAGGACCAGAATATCAGACGTAAGCAATCACGTTATAGCAGTCATCTACAGCTTTAGGTTCTGCTTCCCACCATGTTATCTCATCATCACAGACATGGAAATGTAATAGGTTACAGATTACACGTTACCCTATTTAAAATGTAGTGTAACTATTTCAGTTACTTTATTGAACTTATGTAACTGATTACATTTGATTTACTTTTTGATTACTTTTCTACATTTCTAACAAATGTTTTCAACTGTTACAGGGTACATAACACACACCGTTTCAGCCAATCTCTCACTAAAGTATTATATTTATGCCCTTTTTCTAATTCCTAGATGAAATCCAGCACTGAAATACATTTTTATCACTCATGGTAGCCTGCTTTCAGCCGAAATGTGCGTCGGTGCGCTGCAAATTATGAAAAGAGAGCCAATCAAAAGCATCAGAATAGCATCGCTTTGCTAAACCGCCTCAATGGCAGGAGGCATCGTGCGCATCAAAACAGGCGAAGCATCACATTTATAATATTCAACATATCCTAGCTTTATTCATAAAATATTCAGATAACCCCCTTTGTAATTGTTAACATTTTCATAAGTAACTGCTCAGTAACTGACGGATTACAGTTACATTTATTTTGTAATTAAATTGCATAAATCCATTACATGTAAGTTACTTCCCAAACACTCGGTATATATGACCTGCATGACCCCATCTCCACTAGATTAGACTAAAATATCCAGCCAGAAACCTGTGTGTGTGTTTGCTCTATTTTGGGCTCATTTTTTAATTTCCTTTGCATTCTTAGAGCTCCCTAATCCAGCCATACATCCACCTCATATTCTCAGCCTCCTCTGCCTGCAAAAATATGCTTTTCATTTACTCCCATCCTGCATTCTCGTTTATCCACTGCTTTTCTGGTTCTGTGCCTTTCCTGATTACAACTCTTTTGTGCTCACCGTCCATTTTTCTCATTTCCTGTTGGACCGCTGAACTTTGAGCTAAATTTCCAGAATAAACATGCACATTTTTGCTTGTAGTTTTATTTGTTTAATTGTTCTGTCCTCTTTGGCACACACACACACACAGTCCGGGGTTTCTTCGTTTCTCAGGTGTAAACGCAGGGATGAGGCACAAATGAGGCAAACACACTCTTTAAGCTGTAAATCCACTAGGGTCGCACCAGAAAAACCTGAAATGTTGTGATACCAATATTTAACACAGTTTGGTACCTGAACATAAAAGCAGTGTATTTATTGATATTCATGAATGCATCAGTGAATGATTTGAGAATATAAATTGAATGCATTGATTATGGAATTTAATAATCAATATTATTGAGAATTACATGCTTACTCTTGTAAAACTTGAAGTTCATGCTGCTGAGTTTGACTTTCTGTGTCATTATTCATATGGTGTGTTTCGATTTGAGCAAAGTAAGTTGATTACTGTTATTTTCTTGCTCAGTTATGATGTACGATGTTTATATTCTGGAATATACAAAGAATTTATTTTGAAATGCAGTTGAAACGTATGCTGAGCCTCAATTATATAAGTTGTTAATTTAGTAAATATTCCCATAATGCAAATTAAACTGTTTACTTCCAAAACACCAGCTACCCAGTAACCACCCAGTTTAGCAGCTGTTTGTGCAAAAAAAATATTTTTTAATTTATTAATTTATTTATTTTTATGTAACAAATCTACCAGCAAAGCTGTATTTTCAGCATTTCTTCAGTGCAAAACATTTTTAGTTTAATAGGTATACTTTTGAAACATGTCTATACTGTTGTTTTTATTCAATTTAATGCATCCCTGCTGAATAAAAGTATTCATTTCTTTTTTTTTTAAATGTTACTGACCCCAAACTTTTGAACTGTATATACGTTCATAAAACTTTAGTAGTCTGGACTCTGTACTCTGTACATTCTCTCTCAATAAATACAAGTGCTGTGTGTTTCAAACACAATCTAGAATACACATCCGCTGTCCGGCTCTCTATCCAGAATCTCTCTGGGAGCACAGAGTCTGGGACACTGTCCTCTATTGTCCAGTATTTTCAGTAGAACCTCTTTCCCAGGGTGTGTGTGTGTGTGTGTGTGTGTGTGTGTGTGTGTGTGTGTGTGTGTGTGTGTGTGTGTGTGTGTGTGTGTGTGTGTGTGTGTGTGTGTGTGTGTGTGTGTGTGTGTGTGTGTGTGTGTGTGTGTGTGTGTGTGTGTGTGTGTGTGTGTGTGTGTGTGTGTGTGTGTGTGTGTGTGTGTGTGTGTGTGTGTGTGTGTGTGTGTGTGTGTGTGTGTGTTTACAATTTCAAACCTAAGCTTAAACGCTTTGTTGTAAAAGCTTAAAGTTTCACACTAGCACCCAACAGAGCAATCCATCAGATCAGAATAGGCCATGCTGTCATATCCACAAACAGAACTGTTACAGTACAAATGAAGCATAGAGCATTCATCTCTCTTTTTTTCTTTTTCTTTTTTTTATTCTTATAAAATCTCTTGGAATTTTGCCATTAAGGGTCCTGTGAATTGAAAGTTTAAATGAAACTCATTGTTCAGAAGAGATTTTGTGGCCAGGATTTGTGTGTTTGTGCTTCCATTGAGCAAACTCTAAAGACAGTCCAGAAACACACGAGTTACATGCTTATTAATTATGATATTCATGTACAGTGTGGTCCAAAAGTCTGGGGGCACTAGTAAAATGCAGTTGTGCATTTATTTATTTTTATTTAATACAATGTTTTACACTAAAAGATTGGAGCGAGTACAATTCTTTTTTTCTTTCTTTTTTAATTAATGCAGCGAGGATGCATTAAATTGATTAAATGTGACCGTAAAGACAAAAAGGGTTTTTGTTTCAAACAAACATTCTTTTATTTGATGAATACGAAGTTGTAAAGAATAGCATTTCAAAAAAATGTTTTAATGTTTTTTTAAATCAAATAAATACAGCCTTGGTGAGCCTTGGTAAGAGCCTTCTTCTAAAAAAATTACAAATCACAAACAGTTATTTTACATTTTAATAATATTTCACAATATTACGTTTTGTTTGTTTGTTTTTTTGTATTTTTTATAAAATAAATGCAGCCTTGGTGAGCAGAAGAGACTCTTGCAGATCAAAAACTTTTGAACGCCAGTGTGATTCATGTTTATATTCACCCAAAAATGAAAATTTTGTCACCATCTTTTACACACCCTCCAAACCTGTATTCTTTCTTCTGCAAATTACAAAAGAAGATATTATGAAGAACGGTGGGAACCAAACAACATTGGAGCCTATTTGCTTTCTTTTTATGGACAAAAAACATGAAGATATGGTCCATAGAGGAAAAAATTAAACAGGTTTGGAATGACATGAGGGTGAGAGTAAATGATGACAGAATATTAATTATTGAGGGGGCTATCCTTTAAATACACTGTATTTGACTCATCATTTCTCAGTATAATAATATTATATAACATCCAGTCCTATATTCAATTTAGATGACCATTAACATACATACTGGTGTTTCTTCGATTCTCTCAAACACACCCACAAGAGAAAGATCAAAGTTTAATTGTGTCTTTTCATCAATCAGGCCTCATGGGTCTCTGTCTGTCCTCCCCATGCTCATGAATGAATGACTCTCGTCTGAATACGCTTCCGTGGCTCCATGATTCATCTGCTATGTGCGGCTGATGCTCAGAAAGGCATTTTCACACATTTTCCTAAGAAAATAGATCTTGTGGTTGCCCTTTTATTTTCATCTGCTCTTTCCATCTTTCTATTTCCCTGCTGTGGAATGTGTGTCTCCCTCACCATAAAGATTTACCACCAGCTCTCCTCGTAAAACTCCCCATTGATTTGACAAACAATCGTACGAGCCTCAATTCAATACTTTTGTTTCTGTAATAACTCACGGTGTGTGTTGGAGCGCTGATTGCAGATGCCATATTTGCAAACGAAAAAGTAAATAAAAGAAGCACCATTAGTTTCCGTTTTTGACTTTTCGGAATTTTCCCCCAATATTTTACAGCGAGACTGAAATGATGGCGATTGTTGTGCATTCTCAGCCGGTGTGTGCATTAAACAACCTTAAACAGGAAATGTATTTCACCCATTCGGTGGAGCTCTCGGAACAGCCTCTCTCACCGGAGTCTGAATGGTTGGAAAGAATCGCGTTTATGTGAGGTGCTCTTACCTGTCAGGTTTCTATTTTAATATATTTTGAATTGTAGGGGGGAGCGGGGCACAACCTACCGCTTTTTGACTTTTTCAGTTTGTGTAAATCCACTTGGGGTTCAGAGTATTTATTGTTTCCCACATTAATTTCACATGTTTAGTACAATTATAAAGTTTCATGAACACAGTTTATACTTTTTTCTTGATTTACCCCGAAAGAATGGAAGTGAAATGTGACAACGTGCTCCATAGGTGGGGTACATTGTAACATGTGAGGGGCACATTGTAATATGACCTTATGGCAGCTTAAAATATTGTATGATATAATCAAAAAAATATCAAAGACAAACTAAAATATGTTGTCAATAAAATACAATTATTAAAGGATTAGTTCACCCCAAAATGAAAATGTCCTGATAATTTACTCACCCCAATGCCATCCAAGATGTTCAAGTCTTTCTTTCTTCAGTCGAAAAGAAAAGAATAGGGTCATATCTAGCAAAACGTAAAAAATAAATAAAAATGAACATACTTTTTAACCTAAATTGTTCATCTTGTGCAGCTCTGCGAGGGACGTAATCACGCCGACAGGTCACGCTAGACGTAGGCAGAAGTACCGCCCCCGTGTTTACAAAGCGCTTGTGTGAAGACTAATACAAATGTCCTTTAGCAAAAAAAAAAAGGTAAAACAACGATATCGGATGATTTTGAAGTTGAAAATTGAGTGTTTTTGGTAAAGGGCGTTTGTATTAGTCTTCACACAAGCGCTTGTAAACACGGGGCGGTACTTCTGCCTACGTCTAGCGTGACCTTTCCGGCGTGATTACGTCATCCTTAGCCCCTCGCAGAGCAGCGCAAGATGAACAATTTAGGTTAAAAAGTATGTTCATTTTTATGTATTTTTGAAAATGACTGATCGTTTTGCTAGATAAGACCCTATTATTTCCTTTTCGACTGAAGAAAGAAAGACATGAACATCTTGGATGGCATTGGGGTGAGTAAATTATCAGGAAATGTTCATTTTGGGATGAACTAATCCTTTAACTTTTTAAAATAAAATAATGGCATTTTTTAATCATTAAAAATATTTTAAAAATATTGAGTTTGACAACAAACACATCGCTAAATACAACTATACAGCATAGTACAAAACATAATAATAATGAATAATTTCTAAACATTGACTCTTAGTCATTATTCACCTTTTTCTCATGGTTGCTCTATAGAATTCATAAAAGTATAGAATATAATAGCGTATTTCTAATAGGGGCTCATTGTAACGCATTGTGACAACATGCCCCACCTGCACAACTGGGATTTAAACTGCGGCTCGTGTCTTCTGCTGTTAGATCCACATTAAAGAACCATCTTTATTTACATCTATCTTTACAAACTGTTAAATAACAGATATTAGATTACAATAATATCAGATTTGTCTTATTTTAAATAAACACAAAAAACAGAGATGAAAAATTAACTTGAGTAAGAAATTTACTTTTGCTATGGGTAAATAAATGTTCAGTGATATCTTCCAAATAATTTTTTTTTTTTTCTCTCTGTGTTGATATGGCAACTAGTAAATACACTAAGTTTTGTCATCCCGGCATGTGTGGAAAGTTTTAAACCGTGTGTTACAACTAGCCCCGCGTTAGGTTGTACAGCAGAAAAAAAACATGTTTACAGTCTGGTACAAATTGTGGTTTTGGTCTATATATCTAATTTTGCACTTCATGACAACTGTGAAGGGGGTGAATTTTTTTATAACTCATTTGTTTACATTATATAAAGCTTTAAAGTTCTGCATAATTAAGGGCGTGGCCAATTTGAGTGACAGGTGGATAGCCATTTCTCTGCTGTCTGTAATGCAGAGTTCAGACTGCACGACAATGGATCGGCGACAGGAGGTTTCACACTGCATGACTGTACAAGAGGAATAATCATCGACAACTCTCTCCGGTGCGCAAACTACGTTTCACAACAAAACACACGTGAGAAGGAAACAACGCGAGATCACACGAGCGTCAGACGCGAGACTGGAATTGTTATTAAAAAATATAGACTGCAGTGCAGAATCTTGCGGTCTAAATTGTCTGTGCGCTGATTTGAAGCGAAAAGGAGAAAAAGAAAAAGGATTATGGCGGAGGAAATGGTTGGGGAGACACAGGGAGCAAGGATTGTGTTCTGTAAAGAGAGATAATTTTGCAATGTGCTACTGTTGCGGCTGGTCAAGCAAATGTGTGTATGCTTTGTTTCTCTGTTTGATATATCTATTAAAATACTGATATTCTGGTCTATAACTCCTCCCTGAACCTCCCGCTGCCCTGTATCTTGCTCTCTCATTGGCTGTAGGTCATCGCCAATGTAATTTTCAGGCAGAACACATTTCACACAGCAGGAGTTTGAATCGGTGACAGGTCCAGATATTTAGCATGCCAAATATCTCACGGGCATCGGCGACTCATCTGCGATTCTCTCTGATCGCGTCTTCGATCATTCACACTGTGTGATTGTCACTCACTTGCACGAGCACCGATTTGCCTATGATTTCGGGCATTTGTCTGCGATTTCGCAAAACCTGTCGGCGAGTCAAAATCAGGACTAAAATCGAGCAGTCTGAACTCGGCATTAGTCATCACGTCACCTCCGCTCCGTTAGTGTCCTGCACCCACTAGTAAAAAAAATATATGAATTTGCAGTACTGCGCAAAAGTCTTAGGCACGTTAGTATTTTCACACAAAAATACTGAAAAATGTGCCTAAGTCTTTTTCGCATATATATTTATTATTTTTTGGTAAAATTATACATGTCTTTACTGTCACTTCTGATCAATTTAATGTGTCCTTGCTGAACAAAATGTATTTCTTTTTGGGATTCAAAATCTAACTGACCCCAAACTTTTGATCGATAACATTGAATGTTAAATCATTGATTATTAAAATTGTATTAAACCATTCAAATGGAATCCTGACAACTTAACATAATTTGGTAAAAAAAAATATATATATAGAATTTGACAAAAATATATACAGTGAGGAAAATAAGTATTTGAACACCCTGCTATTTTGCAAGTTCTCCCACTTGGAAATCATGGAGGGGTCTGAAATTGTCATCGTAGGTGCATGTCCACTGTGAGAGACATAATCTAAAAAAAAAAAATCCAGAAATCACAATATATGATTTTTTAACTATTTATTTGTATGATACAGCTGCAAATAAATATTTGAACACCTGTCTATCAGCTAGAATTCTGATCCTCAAAGACCTGTTAGTCTGCCTTTAAAATGTCCACCTCCACTCCATTTATTATCCTAAATTAGTCATGGTTTGAAATCATGCATGGCACAGAAGGTTCCCCTGCTTAAACCAGCACATGTCAAGGCCCGTCTTAAGTTTGCCAATGACCATTTGGATGATCCAGAGGAGTCATGGGAGAAAGTCATGTGGTCAGATGAGACCAAAATAGAACTTTTTGGTCATAATTCCACTAAACGTGTTTGGAGGAAGAAGAATGATGAGTACCACCCCAAGAACACCATCCCTACTGTGAAGCATGGGGGTGGTAGCATCATGCTTTGGGGGTGTTTTTCTGCACATGGGACAGGGCGACTGCACTGTATTAAGGAGAGGATGACCGGGGCCATGTATTGCGAGATTTTGGGGAACAACCTCCTTCCCTCAGTTAGAGCATTGAAGATGGGTCGAGGCTGGGTCTTCCAACATGACAATGACCCGAAGCACACAGCCAGGATAACCAAGGAGTGGCTCTGTAAGAAGCATATCAAGGTTCTGGCGTGGCCTAGCCAGTCTCCAGACCTAAACCCAATAGAGAATCTTTGGAGGGAGCTCAAACTCCGTGTTTCTCAGCGACAGGCCAGAAACCTGACTGATCTAGAGAAGATCTGTGTGGAGGAGTGGGCCAGAATCCCTCCTGCAGTGTGTGCAAACCTGGTGAAAAACTACAGGAAACGTTTGACCTCTGTAATTGCAAACAAAGGCTACTGTACCAAATATTAACATTGATTTTCTCAGGTGTTCAAATACTTATTTGCAGCTGTATCATACAAATAAATAGTTAAAAAATCATACATTGTGATTTCTGGATTTTATTTTTTAGATTATGTCTCTCACAGTGGACATGCACCTACGATGACAATTTCAGACCCCTCCATGATTTCTAAGTGGGAGAACTTGCAAAATAGCAGGGTGTTCAAATACTTATTTTCCTCACTGTATATATATATATATCATAGGGCGCAAAACATGTTATTGTTTTAAACTTTTAATAAATTATTGTTAAATTTTAATTAATTAGACATGCTTTTTGATTACTAAAATGTTATCATTAAAATGGGAGTCCTATAAAATGAAAACAATTTTTTTTTTTTAAACGAAATCCAGAAAACATTTAAACGGATTTCATAGGGCCCTACAAAAAGACATTAGAGAGCCTTGTGCAAGCTGTCTGATTTTGGGGGCGGAGCAGTCGAGGGAGGGGTGTGTTTATTTGGATGTCGATTTCAAAGATCAACAGTGTTTCTCAGAAATCACTTACTGCACCTTTAAATGTGTTGTGAATACGGTTTCATGCGGTCTTGATATGTAGATATATTTGTTCGGTTGGTCTTTTGTAATCAATGTGTCATTGTAACATGACTAATCCATATGTAAACGCATTCACACACACTCATACTCAAGGGTCACTGAGGGTGTGTGTGTGTGTGTGTGTGTGGTTTGGTTTGGTTTGGTTTGGCAGCGAGGCAGAATTTCATGCTGGATCATTGGTGAAATAACTGTAAGTCATGCCAGAGTCTTGTCCTACAGAACAGCCTCACAAAGTACTGATGACAGCTCACTAAATACACTTCATGTCTTGCTCCAGGGTATACGTCTAAATTAGGACTTACCACAATTTGTTTAATATGAAGCAAATTATAATGACTACAGACTAATCGAAACTCTAAAAGAAAACATTGCATTTTTAAATTGAAATAAAATTGGATATTTAATTTACTTTTTAATATTTTTTTCCAATTAAGCAAAGCCTTGGATGTCCTCCAAAAGAGTTTTTCTCAGCTTTAGCTCAATTCTGGAGACAATTTTTGTCCCCTAAACCAAGTAAACACATACACTCAGAGCCCTTGCTCTTGTTCATATCATTTGAGCTAGTAGAGGTCATCGTAACATACACATTCATATGCACACACATCGCTTATGAAAACTCAAGTGCGGTTCGAGTTTCACTCATGAACATAACGCTCAGGGCCGAGCCTGAGGTTTCGGCCTCAGATCACATTACACACACTCATTTCACTGCCCTCACCGGCTAATTAGTACATCATGTCTGATTAAACGTGTACACTCACTTTACTGATGCGTGCTGCCGACATGTCTTGAAATAGGTCAACATAATGCCAACTCAAGTTTCATACTCATTTATGCTTTCAGTGTCCTTGAACTCAAATCTAACTTTCTCACAATCTTTTCTCATTGTCCTAGAACAAAACTATTCTGTGCTTTAGATTCTTGGCTGTTTGGTGCAGGTTTTAAGTAGCTTGATCTGAGTGTTTTTATCTGCTTGACAAGTTTGTTATTGTTCAATGATAAATAACAAGAAAGCCAGAAATACTTCAGATGAATATAAACTAATCTTTAGTATACGAGAATGTACTGTATGTAACATTTCCATTAGGAATACGCTGATATTAAAATTATGCTGAAAAAATGTAACTCGTGTTATAGCCCAAAAAAGAAAAATGACTTATATTAAAATTACTGAGTGTCTATTTACACCAAGTGCGTATTTCACGTATTCTAACCTTTTATGTCTGATTTTAAAATACTTTTTTTAGCTTCAAATGAAAGTTTTTAAGGTTATGATTCACCTCACAGTGTTTGGTATCATGGCTTACACTGTAAACCCAAATGATTTGGCAAAACTCAAAAAGATTGAGGCAATCGGTTACATCAATCAATTTTAAGTCAGCGGAACTGGCAGATTTTTGTTTTGTGATCAACCATTCGAGTAAACTAATTCATACATTTAAGTTAAAATGATCAACTTTAATATTTATAGTAGTGGGAACTTGGCTAGCTTTAACTGGCTAATTCAATAAATGCTACCTTGCTGATTGGTTACACAATGCTTTGATAGCATTAGCAAAGCATTTGCTGAATGAGTACAGTAATATAAAACATTTAACATATATCTGTTCTCAAACTAAGCTCATGCTCCACATGTCACCATGACCCGACAAAAAAACCCCAACATAATAGAAACTCTTCTAAACCAGCAGAACAAAACATTAAACATGACTAAATCTCCCAATTAATGTTAATCTATCACAAAACAACTTAATATAACACTTAATTTTAGCATTTACTCTCCCTTGAGAGTCATGGCAAAGCATGCTGGGAAATAGAAATCCCAGCCCAGTTTCGGTTAAATTTAAGTTGGTCTAATGGCCCGATCACACAGAACGCATTTTTGCAGCGAGAGGCGCCTCTTTTGAATAGAATTCTGTTGGCAGAGAGCATTATGCGCGCTGCTTATGCGCCCCGGCCGCCTCGCGTTTTAGAATGAGCGCTCTGAGTGCATGAAGCGTGAAGCACGGAGCGCTCTGTGCGGAAAAGTGCCCGTCATCATCGCGTTTTTTTTCTATTATCCAATCGAATGAATGGAGAGGCGGGTCTTCCGTTGTGGTGACCGTTCCCTTGATTAGACTGACAGGACAGCTCATTCGGGGGTTTCCTAGCAACATAAAAAAATGAATGAAAAATGAAAAAACGTCAACCAAAAAAGGCAGTGCGGTGCGCCTCGCGTTTTCGAACCTAAAAAACGCGTTCTGTGTGATCGGGGCCTAAGGGTGCTTTCACAACTGCCTCATTTAGTTCGGTTGAATCGTACTAGAGTTCGTTTTCCCCTTTGGTGCGGTTCGTTTGGTCAGGTGTGAAGCAATCGCACTCGGGTGCGCACCAAAAGAGGACCAAACAAGCGTACCGAGATCTCCTGGAAGAGGTGGTCTCGGTACGCTTTCAAACGAACTCTGGAGCGGTTTGTTTGTGGTTAGAACGTGATCCGACCTCGAACAGACCCAACTGCAAAAAGTACTGATAATTTTTGGACTAAATCAATTGCCGTAGTCAGCTGCGCTGTGCATCATGTGATGAGGAAGTGTTTGTTGACAGTTTGCACTTTAGCATGGCAGTTCGCGAACAAACTTGGAGTAGTGAGGAGGTGTGGAGCCTCATAGAAATGTAATCTGATGACCATATTAGGTCCCAACTTTCGAAAACTCACAAGAACAGCGCGCTTTCTTCGCTTGCGCGCTTGCGCGCTTGCCGTTTGCAGTCCATTAGAACATTGTTTTCAAGCCGCATCCGCGGCTTTCTATATTTCATTATAGAAATGTATTGTTTGCATATTTTGGTGTATACAAAAAATGTAATAGATTATGGCCAGGGACAAAACCAGCCCGCGCAGTCGCAGTTTAGGAAATACGCCATGGCCAATGAGTGATGTGGATGTTGTCATGTGACTGCATTTTGGTTCGTTTCAACTGGTTCGGACCAAAGCAATCAGTGTGGTGTGAAAAGGAACCAAAAAAGCTGAAAAATGCTACAATGTATAATTGTTTGCCCTTGGTCCCGACCAAATGAACCGAACTAGAGATGGGAAAATACCCTAAATGAAAAGAAACAAGTTCACAAAACTCAAAACATTGAAACCATTCAGATTACTTAACATTTGACAGTTTTTTGAACTCAAAAGAAAAAGAAAGCTCTAAATACTCATAAAAGTTCATTTGTTTGAACTAATTTGTTTGAGTTGGCTCTACTCAAACCAATTCATTATTTTGAGCGTTAGGGTTTACAGTGTATATCTCTTAAACAAAGGCTTTTTAAAAATACTTATGGGTAAAATGAATGGGGAAAATATTGTCACACTCTATATAGACCAATATTGTAGAGTACAGTCTCAGTAAAGCATGTTAGATCAGTAGTTGCTGCGTCCTCCACAATATGGCACTGAAAACTGGCCTGCAAAAATGCATGGGGGATTGTGTTGTACAAATCAGGGCCATAACCACCATAAACATTGAGGGGGACAAGTTCCCCAATAATTAGAAATGGCCAAATCGTGTGTGCGACAAAAAGGTTTAAAAGTTACATTTTTTATCTGGTCAAAAATTGCACATTACTTGATTTGCACAATTCCATTATTGAATAGAGTACCAAAATAAAACAAAGCGAAATAAACAGCACTATCATTCGCTTGTCATTTCCCTCAATTCCCTCCTCAGACATCTGTGTCATTTTTTTCTCACACTTCTTTCAGTTAAATAAACACCAACATGTATCTCAATCTGTGAGAACAATGTAACTGAGTTTGTTTGTGTTGAAATCAAGACAGAAAGTATTGAGAAATAGCACAACAGATAATTTTCTCAGGCTTTCCCACTGTTTCATGGGACCAGATGATAAGAAGGGACCAGTTTGCAAAAGGGAATGATGGGAAGAAAGGAAGGTAAGAGAGAGGGAGGAAATGGAAGGATGGAGGGAGAAGCGGAGGAAATCGATGAGAGGGTGTCTAGAGAGGCACATCTGGGCTGCATAGTGCTTGGCCTTTTTTTCTTGCCGTTTTTTGTGTTATAAAAAGAGAGAAGTTGGACGAAGCGAGACTGACGCTAATCTCCCAGAGGAAAATTAAATAAAACAGCCAAGTTTTACTGCAGGGTGAATGTGTGTGTGTGTGTGTGTGTGTGTGTGAGGGTGGGTGTGTGCCGCTGGCTTGTTTTATCGCATGTTACTGTGGGGGTGGACAGAATAAAACTCGCCTGCAGTCGGACTCGGGACCACCCGATTCTTGGAGCCACACTGCCCCCTTGTGTTTTAATAAAACCTGATGGACACCTTCCCATGAAGTCACTATCCCACACAGCACTTGAATGTTGTGTTTGTGTTCTCATGTACTTTTATTTGTGTTTTGTTGCATAAACGTGCATCTGTTTATGGGTGTGTGACCGATTCGCTCGAATTTCATGCTTCTCTATGAGGACAGAGTTTTAATGTAGTTCTACAGTAAAGTGTCAGTTTTCATTCATTTCTGCAGTGTTGACTGTACCTGTTTTAACCAGCAGAGGGAAGTGAATGTTTCTTTTTTTTGTTAAACTATATTAGCAGTGTTTATAGAGGAAAAATGGGTTATTTCAAACCCTAATGGTGTTTGTTTAGTGTCGGTTAGCACTCATAAAGTGGCATGTATTATTTTCACTATACTGGGGGTTGTGGCGCTTGTTTAGTGTATGAATAATGTAATGTAAAGTCTGAAAACATCACTGTAGCACTTGTCTGAGACTATTTTAAAATCCACGACCAGAATCCAATAAGCATTAGAGAAGTTTTAATAAATTGCAAGAATGACTTTGTGTCAAATGCATCAATAAGAAAAAGCTGAAAAATACAAACCAAACATGTTTTGCATCATTTTTCATGGTTACATTTGAAATGTATTATTTCCAGCTAGTTGCTAGTTTTATTTTAGTGTACTTGAAAGATTGGAAATTTTCTTTTGCTATGAATTTTTGCAAAGAAAATTTTGCTTTTTTTTTTTTTTGAAGGACTTCACAATAGGGCTATCAAACCATTAATCGCCTCCAAAATAAAAGTTTGCATTTACATAATATATGTGTGTGTACTGTGTATAATTATTATGTATATATAAATACACACACATGCATGTATATATTTAAGAAATATTTGCATGTATATACTGTGTATATATTTATATAATTTATATTATATATAAATATTAATATTGTATATATAAATATAGCACATTTTTATTAAATATATACATGCATGTGTATTTATGTATACATAATAATTATACACGATACACTCATATATTATGTAAACACAAACTTTTATTTTGGATGCGATTAATCGATTTGACTGCACTAATATATAAATACACACATTTGCATGTGTATGTATTTAAGAAATATTTGCATGCATATACTGTATAAACATTTATATAATTTGTATTGTATATAAATATTTATATATAAATGCAACAAATATTTCTTAAATTATTAAGATTTAATATCTTAATTAATCGTTTGACAGCACTACTTCACAAACTTAGTTTTCTTTTCTTTTTTTAAAGAAATAAACGGGGGGGGGGGTGTAAAATTGAGTTTTCTTGTGTGTGTGTGTTTTTCCACACGTTAAGCAGAGAGAGAAAGTGAATGAGAAATGTAGTCACTGCAGATGGATGGTTGAATGGACACAGAAAAGGAGAGATAGTTATGAAACAGGGTGAAACGAGACAGGATGTCATAAACATGTCTTTCAGGGCTTGTCTCAAAGGACACACAAGTCCAACACCCATTTCTCTGACACTTACTCTTAGTGTGTGTGTGTGTGTGTGTGTGTGTGTGTGTGTGTGGAAATATGCTTGTTGTGCACCAGAACCATATGTTTGTTTTTCAGAGTAGTAATGGGAACGCCAAGTGTCATTTAACCCAGAGGGAGAAGGAGCATTTCCCCCAAAATACACACACACACACCGATTCATGCAATGGACGCAAACGCACAGCGGTTACCTCTTCATCCCTGATACTTAATCACTTCACCGCAGGGTGCACAGGAAACCTCACTTAAGGATCAAGTTCCTCTCATACTGATGAAAATATGAAGACACACCACAACACTCACTCAGAAAAGAGACAAGAAGTCATACGAGAAGAACATTGCTCATTAGTAAATATAAATTCATATTTAATTAATGTATTTAATAAATACATTTGGAAAGGTAAAGTATTCTGGGGGTATCTTGGCTTTTGTGTTTTATGGAGTTGAATGTGTATGACGCTTGTGCTTCTGTGGGCTGAGGACAGAGGGCAGTGTTTCATCGATTATTATAGTGGATGCATAACAGACCTCAACAGCTGATCTATCACAGTACCTTTCATTTTCTCTTCATCACTCACTGGTTTCTTTATTCCTGATTATTATTTACACATCGTGATGTTTAGATACTTCCCAACCCATCGGCTCAGACACAGGCCGCCGATATGTCTAATGAAATGTTGCATCTTAAATAAGCTGCGCAGTTTGAATTGATGGCCATTAGTTGGCACATTTCTGAATAGCTTGTTATCGTGTCGTGGTCATTTGTTCCTGTTCTTTTCAGTTTGATTATTAACTGTGTCTGTGTTGAGTTTGTTTTCATTGTTTGGTCTATTTACATTCCCTTGCCTTGTTTTTCTGTGTCTTGACAGATAGTGGAGTTTGTGCATCATGTGCTTAGAAGTGAATCCTGTTAGTGAACCTACTTCATTTATTGTTGTGTCTTTCTCCCTGATTTTTGAGTACAACTTCTCAAATGTTGCCAGGATAACCCAGTGTATTAATACATTCCACAGCCCAACTACATGTTTTCATCTTTCTAAGATGGCAGAAGTTCGTTTTAATGAACAAAGATTATTCATGCAAAGATTTGCAAACTTCTCAAGTCACTTTCTTTACTCTTTTTCTTTGCTGTTTTCTTAATGCCTGGAATGTTTCTGAAAGAAAGTTTTAATTTGCATATAGACTTACAGTTGTCAAGACAGCTCCCAGTTACATACATTTAGCCTACTAGGAGCAGAAAAAATGATGTTGATTGTTGGTGAAGTTTTACACAAGACGGAGATGAGAATCTTTTGAGTCACAGATACTACAAAATGTGAATATGCATACAAACACGTTATATCAAATGTGTCCGGATTAGGCTAACAATAAATTTCATATTAAACAACGTTACTAATTTATTAAAGATGTATGTGTTCCCAGCATGCATTGAAGCATCAATAAACTCTATGGACACTTTGGTGTTTTATTTTTTGGAGACTTTGTTAAGCTGTATTCGGGGTCTATGTGTTTCTTATTCAGTATTTTCTCCTATAGGGGGCGATAAAGTCACGGGACATTTATAAAATCTCAGCGCAGTGAATTGACTTGAATTAAATTTTGAATTAACTTTACTATGTATGTACTTCTGTACACCCAAAGCACTTTACAATCATATCAGGGTTTCTCCTCAACCACTTGAGGCTGTGGCGGCAGCCACAGTACAGCGGCGCCAGTGCGCTCACCACACACCAGCTATAGGTGGAGAGGAGAGAGGGTGATCGAGCCAATTCAGTGGATGGGGATTATTAGGAGGCCATGATTGATAAAGGCCTATGCAGGCCGAGGGAATGTGGCCAGGACACCGGGGTTTCACCATGGGATTTTTAAAGCCAAAATGAAAATTACCCCATAATTTCCACACCCTTAAGTCATGACTTTCTTCTTTCAGACGAATACAATCGGAGATAGAGAGATCCTCGGAGAATCTGAGATCCTGGCTCTGCCCAGCTTTATAATGGCAGTGAGTAGAGGATTGGATTTTGAAGCCCAAAAAAAGTGCATCCATCCATTATAAAAGATATCCACACGGCTCTGGGGGGGCCTTCTGAAGCAAAGCAATGCATTTGTGTGAGAAAAATATCCATATTTACAACTATAACTAGCTTCCGACAGACGGCCGTATGCATCGATTTATGTCGAAAGAGAAACCCTTGACCTGACGCATGGCGTATTGACGAACACAGAAGTGCAGAGGATAGAGCGAAACAAAACACCGGTCATGAATTAGAAGTCTAAAACTAGAACTTTTAAAGGGGTCATATTATGCCCCTTTTTGCAATACGTAAAATAAGTCTCTGATGTCCCCAGAGTGTGCATGTGAAGTTGTAGCTCAAAATACCCTACAGATCATTTTTTATAGCACGTTACATTTTTTGAGGGTGAGCAAAAACACGTTTTTGTGTGTCTCCCTTTAAATACAAATGAGCTGCTGCTCCCCGCCCCCTTTCTAGAAGAGGGTGGAGCTTCAAGAGCTCGTGTTAGCAACTCTGATTACCTCACACAGACACACACTGAAAATGTCCGAAACTGTTCAGCCTTTTATGTTCAAACCGGAGTCGGACAATGATAGAGAGACTCGAGAAGAAGTGACAACATCTAGACTGCAACAGGACGTTAGTTGATGAATTTATGAAGCTGATGTGGAGTTTCTATCTTCAAGTCATTGATTAGCATATTCTGTCAGGATAATCTATAAATCGCTCGTGTGGGAACTGTTGTAAGATGTCTACAGAGTAAGAGAATATATGCTGCATGGAGATAGAACAGGTATAGTTTAGTTTAATTGCGGTTATAACTTGCATTTTTGTTAAGTACTGTATTGCAATAAATGAAAAGACGGATGCGACAGCTTGAGCAGAATCCTAAATGTGCTCTACTACAACTCTTCCTCTTCTCAACATGGCCTCACCCCTTTTGTTGTGTGTTCCCGGTGCTGGGTTTATGTAAATATTTGGGTTAGTGATGTCACTAACCTGGGAAGAATCTCGTTGTAGTCCCTAACAGCCGTTTGTTGTAGTCCTTAAAAAGCGATTTCTGTAAAAGAAGATATCTCCCGTTTCTTTGATCTTTGAGAATCGTAACTTTGCAGATGTTGTTTATGCTCAAACAGCAACATTACACACTAACTAAAGTTAAAAAAGTGAAAACATAATCAAGGACCTCTTTAAAGAGAGAAGTCGGAGGATTTCCATATAAGAGAAGAGAAGCTTGAGTTTGTTGCCCAGCCCGGCGTCAAAGCTTACTCTACTCCTACATCGCGTCAGGGGTGCCAAGAACAGACCAGCACTCCTTAAATTCATAGAGATCCACATTACCACCTGAGAAATTACTTATAACTTATAATAAAAGACTTATAATAAATATAATTAGAATAAGACACTATATAGAGCGGTTACCAATCAAATGAAATCATTAACAAGAAAATTAATCTTTGCGCTACAGAGGTGATACAGAGGATGCATCTGAATTGGTAAATTACAAATGCATAAATAATGTTGAGTATAATGTAAAAAAAAAATGATTGAATGTTTGTTAAAGCAATATCCTGTTTGCAGTCATGCTCAAGTTTGTGAAAACAGCTCTCTTGCTCTTGTGATATTGGTTAATTATATCACATGGTATAGATCCAGATCTTATACAAGAAATTTTTGCAACGATATCTTGAATTTTGTGAGCATTTGTATTCATTTTTGGTGACATTTTTGACACGATCCCTTATTATTTTCGGAATCGGCACAATAAATAAATCCAATTAGAAATAAGTTATTGATTGCATCTGAAGCAGTACGTTTTATCCAATCACATTAATGATGTCAATAAATAAATCAGGCAATGCACCGGCAGTTTAGTAATATCCCAGCAGTTGTGGTCTTGACCGGTCTTGAAACAAAATCCCGAGTCCTCTTAGTCTGAGAACAAGACAAGATCGAGTACAAATGTGGTCGAGACCAAGACAAGACCAAGACCGTCAAAAAATGGTCTTAAGAGTACTACAACACTAATGGATGGATGCGCTTTTTTGGGCTTCAAAATCAAATCCTCCATTCATTGCCATTATAAAGCTTGGAATAGCCAGGACATTATTTAATATATCTCCAATTGCATTCGTCTGAAAGAGGAAAGTCATGTACGCCTAGGATGACTTGAGGGTGAGTAAACCATAGGGTTGTTTTCATTTTTGGGTGAATTATCCCTTTAATGACCACATGGAGTCAGGACCTCAATTGTTACAGTATAGTGTCCTCTTCACTATACTGGGGCGTTAGGACCAAGCGGCAACCTCCCGCAGTTTCTCTTGAAGCCAATACGGAAGTGACTTAAACTGCAATTCCTCGACTGGCCGCTAGGGACAGGCTCCAGAAGAGAGCAGAATCTCATTGAGCCCCATGTTAAAATGCCCAACTTTACAGCAGATTAAAACATGTTTACAGCCTGGTACAAATTGTGGTTTTGGTCTATACGGCTAATTTTGCCCTTCATGACAACTGTGAGGGGGGTGAATTTTTTTATAACTCATTCATTTACATTATATAAAGCTTTAAAGTTCTGCATAATTCAGTCCCTCCAGAAAAACGCGATTATGCGATCGCGTGATTTAACGCATAATCAGCCAAAGTCCGCATATTTATGCGGGGACCGCATTTTTTCAAATACGCCGAACTTTCGCCGCATAAATTGCCTATTTCCGCGTGCAAAATATGCGAAGCTAGCTTGGTTTCATAATCCCTGCATTTTCGTTGCAAAAAAGTCATATATATTAGCAGAAAGTTGAAAAATGTTTGTTTACTTCACACAAGAGCCGCCATTTCCCCCTATTGCCATGGGAATGTTTTGAAGTGACATGAACATGAACGTCATCGAAAAGCTGCAAACCCCGTGGAGAAACATATATATCGGTGAAACCATGATGAAGCACGCAAATTCCCATTTGCCAACAAAAATAACAGCAAAAGACCGCGCAAAGCAGTTTCCCGGTGTGCTGACGATTTCAAAACACAGCATCATGAAGCTTTGAAGCGTTATGAATCAGTGAGTTTGATACCCGATCCGAATCATGAATCGACTCACTGATTCATAACGCTTCGAAGCTTCATGATGCAGTGTTTTGAAATCGGTCATCACTATATAAGTCGTTATTTAGGTTTTAGCACAAAAACTATTCTCATCGCTTCATAAAGTTATTGTAGAACCACTGTAGTGAGATGGACTTTGTATCGACGTCTTTAGTGCTTTTATGGGTCTTTGATTGCACTGAGTGTACAGTGCATTGTGCCAATGGAAGCCTTTCTGAGCCATCGGATTTCCACTAAAATATCTTCATTTGTGTTCCGAAGATGAACGGAGGTCTTACGGGTGTCCAGCGACATGAGGGGACGTCATTAATGACAGAATTTAACCCTTTAAGAGATTGCACTTTGTGCATTGGAAGCACTCAAATGTCTGTAAAACAGGAAGTTATTTATTCAATTTTTCAGAAGTTGTAGAATATTCCTTTTGTAAAGCTACAGAACTTGTTTGACTCAATGTTTTGTAAATTTGAGCCATGTGTTTATTAAGGTCTTCAATAAAACAAGATGAGAACTTAAATGTTCCCAGCACTTTCTGTCATATAGTGCTTTTTTTCTCCTTTTCATCAAACCGCAGTTTTTGCAAGTTCCCGCAATTTTATCGCATAAAATTGCATAAATATCCAGCATTTTCCATCGCATTTTTTTAGAAAACGTGCCGCATAATCAAGGATTTTTGCCCGCAACAATCACAAAAAAAAGCCGCATTTTTCTGGAAGGACTGATAATTAAGGGCGTGGCCACTTTGAGTGACAGGTGGATAGCCATTTCTCTGCTGTCTGTTAGTCATCACGTCAACTCGGCTCCACCCACGTCCCGCCTCTTTGCCCATTTTCTATTATCCGGGAGTGACGCGCTGACAAGATGGCAACAGCCAGCTCATCCTTACTTTGCGCTTCAAAACGGCTCTTCAGAATCCTATGGGTGACGTCACGGACACTACGTCCATATTTTCTTTACAGTCCCCTACTGGCGTCACAAACACCTCTTCCAGCAGCAACCTAATTTTCCCAGAAGGTCTGCCATCCAGTTACTGACCAGGCTCTACCCTGCGTGTCTTCAGTGGGAAACCAGTCTTGGTCTACAGGGTGATATGGCTGCTCATGCTCTAAATCCTGAGCATGTTTATCACTGTTTCATAGCCATAATAGGAGCTCAATTTAGTTCTAAACTGTGACTCAGGGCTTTCCTTGAATCTAAACCTCAAGATATAGGTCACAGACTGATAGGGCTTTCATTAGGCCTCTTTACACAAGAAAGTGTTTGTGTGTGGCACTGATTAATATTCATTGTGTCAAGTGCTTATGGGACTAGATATCAGTGTAGATAATTGCCACCTACATGAAAAGTCGCACTGGCAACAAAACAGCTTTAGAAAGATAAATATTAATGTACATGGAACAGGCTACATCAGATCCTATCTATTAATGTAACATAATTAACTCCTACATATGCCATCTCACTCACTTTATTTAAACACACATGCTCCCTCTATATACATGTCTGTGAGATGAATGAATTTACCCTGAATAGTGCAACACATCTCTTGAATCATACTTAATTTGCGTGTGTGTTTATTGCTCTTCCACGCGCTCGCAAACACTTCAATGTGATTCTGTGAAAGTGACACTGACCTGCAGGCCCATTAAGATGATCAAATGAATTAGCTGTAGTCTACAGTAGGAATTCTGTGGAATTCACTTTGTCTGTCTGTGTTTAAAGACAGTTTTATAACCATTTTAAACACACCACCATAACAGCATTCATTCTGCTTTGATCTGTTTTATGGTATGGGAGTGTGTTATGTAAGAAACTTGACTGATACCATCCAGTGTTTTTGTAGAGCACTGTATATTACTGCACTCGCATGTTTAACTTTAACACTTACTGTGTTTCATGTTTAGAACACAAAAGGAGAGATTTTGAAGAACTGTACTGGTCCCTCTGTTCCATGCAGTTGCAATTAACAGGGACTTCAAGCTTCAAAAAGGATGGAAAGTACCATAAAAGTGGTCCATATGACTTGTGCGATATATTCCAAATATTCTGAAGTCTTGCAATAGCTTTGTATGAGGAACCAGCCTGGTCTCATTGTTAATACATAGGTATTAATACGTAACTTTCAAAGACACAAAATGTAAGTTTTTGTACGTTTGGATAGGTGCTGAAATGTGAAAATATGGTTGTAGTAAAGTTTATTCGTACGGGAAGAAGGAGGCGGGAACCGGCGAACATTCAAAGTGTTTAATCAAAAATAAACTAAATAATAATGGCTGCGGCAGCCCCTCGCGGCCGACTGCCGCCTACACACAAACACAAATTAACATAAAATGAAAATAAATGCTGCAGCCCCTCACGGACGACTGCAGCGGACACATAACAAAACGTAAATAAAACACAACACAAAATCCAGGCCTGGTCCTCTCTCGTCCCTCACTGTCGTCACTCCTCCTTTATACTCCCTCACTCCTCCGCGAGAGCCGAGATCGCTGCGGCGCGCAGCTGGCGCTCATCCTCCCTGCTGAGCGCCGCCTCGTCCCGCCCTCACGGTCCCTCAGCCTCGCTGCTCGCCACAATGGTCATATTGGCGACATTTAAACGTAGCATTGACGTTTTTACAGCTAAAAAAAACGTCAAATATTTACGAATCTTTCATTTCATAAAGATATCACTATAATTTCCCTTTTACCATTTTACAGATCACTCCCCTAACCTAAACATACCCATTTTATACAGAATATTAAAAGAATAAAACGTAATGGACAGAAATGTGTAGGAAAATGTCAATTTTAGTAACAATATAGCAGTAAAACAATATTTTGAGCCGCTAATCCTACACCTACACATAACCATTTCTCAAAACTATGTACTGTTATAAATAAAAGCATAACAGACAGACAAGTGTAATCACAATCATTTATTTATTTATTTTTTGCGAAAATGTCAAAAGCTCTACCAAAAGTAGTTCTGCTGACGATGTGTTGCAGTCCCATTTCTCTCTGGTGGTATAGTTTTGTAAGAGGTACAGAGCAGAATTTAAATTATTAATCCATGAAAATGTTAATCCTGCTTCTTTCCGTGAAGGCGCACATTGCCCATTTCAAATGTACATCGACTGAAAACGTATATAAATATACATAAACATGACATGTCGCAATCTGTGATGAAGCAGGTGAGAGCCAATGAGCATTCGATACCATTACCGTAAAACATGTCATAACGCTTCTTGAGCGATTTTTTTAAATTCATAACAAGTCAAGCGCAGGATTTGATATTTATCAAATGATAACGTCATGATGTTATCGTGATGATAACAATGTTACAAGTCTCAATTTAAAAAAGGAACATTTATTGGACTAAAAAAAACAATATTTGACAAATAGTAAAAACATGTGAGGTAGAACAAGAAAAAAAGAGTTCAGTGGTGAAAATAAATTCTGAAAGTAAATATTTAAGCATAAATAAAATAATTACACTATTGCACACAGTAGCAACAAGCAAGCAGCATAATAAAGTGCACGCTGACTGTGCTATACTTAATTTTAAAACTATTTACAACCTAGTCATTTAATGCTTAGGCGCACTTAACTTAATCTCTTGTAGAGCAACACCAGCGGTAATTCAGGAAAAAATCTCCCTATGCTTCACGTGAAACTTTGGTCTTCCGACCTTTTACCCTCGTATCAATTCTCAATTGATTTCGATTAATATGCCTCGAGGGAGGGAGAGCAAGACAGCTTGAAGACGGTGAGAGTGCGCGCACACGGCCGGAGGAGGGGTGTGCTCTCTGCTCGTTCTCTCAGCAACACATGCGACCTGTCAGAAGCGCAACAGTCAGTCTCATCATGCACCGATCAAATAAGACTTTAGCAGGACAGAAATTTGCTTTGGCGGCCGCAAAAAAAGCAATATATGGCGGCTGGTGTTGATTCTGTGGCGCACCACACCGGCTTAGTCTATGTGTGGGAAACACTAGAGAGACACACACCACACACGTCTAAACCGCAGCCAGGCGGTCGCTAAATAAAACTCCCACAAATACCACGGTACAACATCGGCATTACTTAATGCTATAACCAGTGTTCGTAACATCTACCGTATGCATACAAATAGCCTACAACTTTGTTATTTGTAGTTCCCTAAATACAATGGCAAGCAGTTTTATAGACGAGGCATTCAGCATTTGCGTTTTCCATTTGGGTGCGTTTCCACTTTCAAAGTGTATGGCAATATTTCAACTAAGTCAAACAGTTAAAAGATGCTTTGAAAGCCGCGGCCGGCCGGTCGATCACTAATATTTTGTGAATTTCTGTTGTGTTTTGGTGTATTTTATGATTGTATTGTCTCTGCATAGGATAAATATTACAGTAGATGTATTAAAGTATTAAAGTAGATGAGTAAACTGCATTTAATATATGCGACTGAAAACATGTAAATGATATGACAATTAAAAACAATAGAAAAAAAACAGTAATTCCACGATTTTAATATTCACACGGATACGCAAATATTTCACGTTTTTAGTGCAGTCAATATGTAAATAATTAACATTTGAATGCTGTCAATATGTCAATATTGTACTATATAATGTGTAGGAAAAAGTAAGTAAATGTACCAGTCCCTCCAGAAAAACGCGATTATGCGATCGCATGATTTAATGCATAATCAGCCAAAGTCCGCATATTTATGCGGGGACCGCATTTTTTCAAATACACCGCACTTTCGCCGCATAAATTGCCTATTTCCGCGTGCAAAATATGCAAAGCTAGCTTGATTTCATAATCCCTGCATTTTCGTTGCAAAAAAGTCATATATATTAGCAGAAAGTTGAAAAATGTTCGTTTACTTCACACAAGAGCCGCCATTTCCCCCTATTGCCATGGGAACGTTTTGAAGTGACGTAATTACCCGACGTGAACGTCATCGAAAAGCTGCAAACCCCGTGTTGAAACCATGATGAAGAATGCAAATTCCCATTTACCAACAAAAATAACAGCAAAAGACCGCTCAAAGCAGTTTCCCGGTGTGCTGACGATTTCAAAAAACAGCATCATGAAGCTTTGAAGCGTTATGAATCAGTGAGTCGATTCAGCGGTTCGGATCGCCAAAGTCACGTATTTCAGCAGCTTGACACACGATCCGAATCATGAATCGACTCACTGATTCATAACGCTTCGAAACTTCATGATGCATTGTTTTGCAATCGGTCTAAATTGAGCCATGTGTTTATTAAGGTCTTCAATAAAACAAGATGAGACCTTAAATATTCAATTAAAAATATTCGCTTTTTTTCTCTTTTTCATCAAACCGCAGTTTTTGCAAGTTTTATCGCATAAAATTGCATAAATATCCCGCATTTTCCATCGCATTTTTTAAGGAAACGTGCCGCATAATCAAGGATTTTTGCCCGCAACAATCACAAAAAAAAGCTGCATTTTTCTGTAAGGACTCAACCACACTAAAAATAGACAAGTATTCTCATGAGATCACGTTGCAGCCCAGGAACAGAACTAAATTTAAACCATTATTCAATCAGATCTTTTATTCAGTAAACTGAACCCTGAACCTGCTACTTCTCTCCTGAGCTTCTCTCCTGAATTAAAAAAAAATCTAATTTTAGTCTGTTTTTCACACAATTTTACCGTATGAATTCATAAAACTTATATATAGCACACAGGTCATATGGACACTAGAATCTAGCTACATTTGTGTGGGCTTGAATTCAGTTTCATTTACACTTACATTTCATTTACACTCACATTTACAGTAGGTACAGTAGGCCTACACATGTGCAGTGGAACAACAAATAACCTGCAGCATTTACTTTAAGTACACTAAAGTCATGTTGCATGTGTCTCACCAAGCAATTTGTGGCTTTTGCATAAAGTAAACAGTCCATCTACCCATCCACAATAGCATCATTACCCAACATAAATGGCTTGTACCTCAAGTACGCTTAGGGCCAGATTTACTAAACGGCAAATTAGCATGAGAACGCAATTCCAAAAAAAAACGCTGGTGGGAGTGGAAAGTTCAGCTACTTACGACGTGCAAAATAAAGAACACAGACGCAGCCGGATCATTTCCATAATGACCAACACAATCTACCAAGAGCAGTGCAAATTAGTGTCTGGTTTAATACATAATTTTTTGGGTGGTAAATAATAGTGCAAATGCCAGTAAATTGACGAGTGCAAACCTTAGTAAATCACCTTGCATGATTAATTTAAATACTCTCCTCCCATAAATTTTGCGTCTGAAAGGAAAACTCCTACAGATGCATATGCAATAAGATCAGGTGCAAAAATAACCCTGTACAGGCCTTTTCATTGATAAATTTTCACTGCGTGTCTCAAATCCTGAAAGTGTTTTTTTTAACGCCAAAAGAGGGTTTGCGTTTGCTGGAGCTGTTAGTAAATCTGGCCCTAAATGTCTACATGTGCGCAGTGGAATAGATACCAAACGTTTACACCTCAAGTACACTACATTTCGTGCTACACATGTCTTGTGGCATCCTCACCAACAATTCTTCTTCTTCTTCCTCTTCAAGTCTTTTTTCCTCAATATACTAAACATTTAGGTAGACCTGCTCAGTGGCATCATTTACCAAGCGAAACGCAGCTTTTACCTTAAGTGCACTAAATGTCAAGCCACCTGTGCCCTGTGGCACCATCACCAAGCAATTTGTAGCAAGCTTTTTTCTCAAGTACAAAAAATCCACAGCTTTTTCGTCTAAACAAGTGCTCTAAACATCTAGGTACATGTGTGCAGTGGAATAAAGAAGACCAGACAGTCTGCTGCAGTTACCTCAAGTACACTACATGTCCAGCCTATACCGATCAGGCACAACATTATGACCACTGATTATCTCTTCATCACGGCACCTGTTAGTGGGTGGGATATATCAGGCAGCAAGTAAACATTTTGTCCACAAAGTTGATGTGTTAGAAGCAGGAAAAATGGGCAAGCGTAAGGATTTGAGCTAGTTTGACAAGGACCAAACTTAAATTGTGATGCTAGATGCCTGGGTCAGAGCATCTTCAGAGTATGAAACATCTGCGTCTGCAGAGGTCAGTATCTATCAAAAATCTATCAGTACCTCAAAAGTGCTCCAAGGAAGGGACAGAGGTGAACTGGAGACAAGGCTCATTAATGTACGTGGGGAGCGAAGGCTGTTAATGCTGGTTCTGATAGAAAGGTGTCAGAATACACAGTGTATCGCAGTTTGTTGCATATGGGGCTGCATAGCCGCAGATCAGTCAGGGTGCCCATGCTGACCCCTGTTCACCGCCGAAAGTGCCAACAGTGGCACGTGAGCATCAGAACTGGACCACGGAGCAATGGAAGAAGGTGGTCTGGTCTGATGAATCACTTTTTCTTTTACATCACGTTGATGGCCGGGTGCGTGTTCGTCACTTACCTGGGGAACAGATGGCACCAGGATGCACTATGGGAAGAAGGCAAGCCGGCGGAAGCAGTGATGCTTTGGGCAATGTTCTGCTTGGAAACCTTGGGTCCTGCCATCCATGTGGATGTTACTTTGACACGTACCACCTACCTAAGCATTGTTGCAGACCGGCCTTTCATGGAAACGGTGTTCCCTGATGGCTGTGGCTCTTTCAGCAGATAATGCGCTGCCACAAACCAAAAAGAGTTCAGGAATGGTTTGAGGAGCACAACATCGAGTTTGAGGTGTTGACTTGGCCTCCAAATTCCCCAGATCTCAATCCAATCGAGCATCTGTGGGATGTGTTGAACAAACAAGTCCGATCCATGGAGGCCCCACCTCACAACTTACAGGACTTAAACGATCTGCTGCCAACATCTTGGTGTCAGATACCAAAGCACACCTTCTAGTGGAGTCCATGCCTCGACGGGTCAGGGCCGTTTTGGCAGTAACCAACACAATATTAGGTCATAATGTTAAGCCTGATTGTTGTATAGTCGCTGTTTGGATTTAAGTGCGCAAATGTTTAAGAGTCTATGGTTGGATCCTTATTGCAGTGATTATTATGTTTCTAGCATGTTATATGTTTGGCAAAAGTTCTTCTAACTCGAATCGATGGAGTGTGTAGCTTTTCATTTCTTAAACAACCATGTAGGAAGACACATCATGGCCATATTCACAATGACAATGTCAAGATTCATCAGGCTCAAAAGCCTGAGCATGAAGAATAATTTTCACACATGAATTGGCACCTATGAGTCCAGACCTTAAGATCACAAACGGATGCAGCTCTTGATGGAAATAACATCAAAACATTATTTCCATCAAGAGGTGCATACATTTTTGGTCAAGATCTAGAATGTTTCCAGCACCTTGTTGAATCTATGCCACAAAGAATTAAGGCAGTTCTGAATGCTACTAGCAAGGTGTACCTAATAAAGTGGCCAGTGAGTGTATAATACCAAGCATGCTAAATGTTTATGCACACTAAATAAGTTTACATTTGCATTTATAATGGAGTTAGAATCTTTATCTACCTTCATCTGACATCAAATATTTTAAGCCTCTCTCCTTTGGCTCATGTGCACAGCACTGAGGCCAACTGTATACTAAATGTCTAGTTACATGTGCGTGCAGTGGAATCAACACCATATCATTTGTGTTTTTTCCTCAGGCCTATTAAAGTGCAGTCACATTTACCATTGAAAATCCACGTGATCAAGAGTTTCATGTGAGGGCAAAAAAGTTCCCCACACAGATTTTGCTCATGTTTAAAGTTCATGCACAAATTTGCCACACTTCTGACTTCAGTGTGAGCAGTGATTCATACATCTCTAATCTCCAGCTCCTTTGCAGAATCATTTCTCTCATCTAGACTTTATATTCTAACCATTAGTTATTTTTGCTTTTTCACCAATAGTGCAGAATAATCTCAAAGTAATATAATTTTTTACTCCGGAAACTACTATGACCTACTTTTTCCTAAGTCAATGAAAATCATGCAATTTCTGAATAATATTACATTTATGTTCCTCGCCATTCCGTTTTATTTCCGTTATTTTCTGATGATAATTAAAGCTGTAAAACTACTTTCTTATGAGATTTCTTTCATGTCTTGATGAACAATGAAAGTCAATGATCATAATTATTGTAGATTAAGATGTAGTTCATAGTGTTAATTCATGAACTAAGATGAGGTACTTTGATCATTTTATAAATGTTTTAAAGCAGTTTAGTCATTTTCGTACTTCAACTTAAACTCAGTTGCCAGGTCAATATTTTATTTTATTGCAAAATTATTTGAATTATATTTTTGGGTGATGATAACATTGATCCTTTTCCACATTCATGAAAATCTGGTACATTTATATGTATGCAGTTTTCAGACTCTTTTATCCAAAGCAATATATATTGCATAAAGGAACACTCCTCTTTTTATGAAAATAGGCTCATTTTCTAACTCCCCTAGAGTTAAACAGTTGAGTTTTACCATTTTCAAATCTATTCAGCCGAGCTCCGGGTCTGGCGGTAGCACTTTTAAGCATAGCTTAGCATAGATCATTGAATCTGATTAGACCATTAGCATCTCACTCAAAAAATGACCAAAGAGTTTAGATATTTTTCCTATTTAAAACTTGACTCTTCTGTAGTTACACCGTGTACTAAGACCGACAGAAAATGAAAAGTTGTGATTTTCTAGGCTGATATGGCTAGGAACTATACTCTCATTCCTGCGTAATAATCAAGGAGCTTTGCTGCCGTCCCATGGGTGCAGCGGCGCAATGATATTACGCAGCGCCTGAAAATAGTCCCCAGCACGCTCTCTGTGCAAGCAGGTTGTGTAGAGTCAAATTTTGAATAGGAAAAATATCGAAACTCTTTGGTTATTTTTAGAGCGAGATGCTAACGGTCTAATCAGATTCAATGATCTATGCTAAGCTATGCTAAAAGTGCGACCGCCAGACCCGTAGATCGGCTGAATGGATTCAAAAATGGGGGGAAAAAACTCTAGGGGAGTTGGAAAATGAGCCAATTTTCCGCTCAGTGTTCCTTTAAAAGTAGTTTTGTGCTTTTCCATTTATGCATTTCCTGGAATCAAAAACATGACCTCAGTGTTGCTAGCGTCATCCTCAACTCGAGCTAGTGTTTTGAACTGATTGACATAAAAATTGATTTGTCCCTCTTAAATCCTTTACTAATGTCATTGTCTCTGTGTAATGCTCAATGAGATTTTGAACACTCACATACACACACAGGCTCCTGATTGTAGAGGACTGAGCGACTTTGATGAGGACAGCGAGATGGATTGTGTTTGAACTCATGCTTTGTGCTTTAGTCATACACAGGGTAAAGAGGGCAGAGATGGAAATGTGTGTGTGTGGGAGCTCCATTGCGTGAGCTGCCATAATTGAGGCGCAGTGCTAAAAATACTGCTTACTACCTTTGCCTCAATCTATACTTCCTATCAAACGTGATCACCTTGAAATAATACAACTGCTGAAATCATGTATTTACATTGCAGATTGCACGCAACTCTGGAGGAAACAAACCATCTGATGACTGTGGAGACCCTTCAGCCAAGGCAATCTAGCAGCCTGTTGGAACCAATTAGACTGGCTGTTTGGTGTGCATTTATGTTTTCAAGACAGAGAGACTGTGTATTATTAGGGGCCAAGAACTGAGTGTGCATAGGCATCTGTTTTGTTAGTTTTCTTATTGTTCTTGGGCAGTCCATGGAACTCAATCAGTGGGTCAGTTGAACCCTTTAGTGCCAAAATCTGATCAAATTTTGACACTTTGTCTGTAACATTTGAACATTTGGCCTAGGAACATAGGTGTTTCATCGGATTCCTTTGCAATAAAACTTAGTCATCATCTTGGAATTTTGATAAAAGCGTACTTTTTCAAGCTCATCTTCTCAACTTTCATCAGATGTTCACCAAATTAGTATCAGATCATCTTTAGAACATGCTGGCCTAAAGATATTAAAATATTTTTTTTGTCATATTTTTGCCTGAAGTAAGGCTGTATACATTGACATACAGTTTACTATATTTATACATTTTATACTACTAATATAAACATTTTTCATACTCTGAATATTTGATATGTGCCATACAGAGTTTGATAATACCAATTATGTTAATATCCACCACATTGCCTGCCCTTCATTTTCAATTTCGACAAACTGCTGTATGTTACTAACACTGCAGTGTATTTAAATAGAGGTAAGCATGATTGGCACCGTTGAACATTTATTTACATTTATGCATTTGGCAGACGCTTTTTTCCAAAGCGACTTACAGTGCCCTTATTACAGGGACAATCCCCCTGGAGCAACATGGAGTAAAGTGCCTTGCTCAAGGACACACTGGTGGTGACCGCTGGGATCGAACCAGCAACCTTCTGCGTATCAGTTCCATGGTTTAACCCACTGGACCACCATCTCACATATGACTCTTCCTTGTTACAAAATTAATTGTATTGTATTGTAATTGACAATACAACACTATTGCATGTATGCCGTTTAGAAACTCTTTGGAGATTTCAAATGGTATAGTTTTTGGATCTTCCCTAAGCTTTAGTCAGATAATCTCGAGAAATCTCGAAAAATATTTTTCCCATTCCAAACCATTTTCCTGTAACATGCCAGTAAGTAAATTTTATTTATACAGCACGTTTAAACACAGCAAAGCTGACCAAAGTGCTGAGCAGCATAAAGAAAAGTTAACACCAATCATGCTAATCACGTGAAGTTGTCAACGCTTTGGTTCAAACCAAATTTGGCTCAGATATTTTCAAGACATGCCTGACAAAACCGGTGTGTCTCTCAAGTGCATACCTTTTTGTACTTGACAAGAGGCATGTATGTCTGTTTGGCGACACACCAAAACTAAATTTGTACTTCTGTTGTTGTACTTGTGTATAGTTCAGTAGGTAAAGCTTACGGCATACAGGTCTTATTGCGATTGGCCCTTAAATTGCTTGCAGCTTTATTATTATGATGGGTTTGTACTTCAAGATCTTCTGATATTCACAGGCTCTAGGATGTTTCTGGGTTCAGACTTATTCAGGCCATCTGTGTGTATTTTTCTTATGTAAGACCACTCTGTGGAATGAAATGCTTGTCCTACATCTTGGCCCAAATTCACAAGAAGACTCATAGTATGTACTTCATGTGCGTAAGTGTGTGTATTTAAGCTCTATTTTCTATACAGTGTCCATGTATATGGTAAATAAGCATACAGGCAGGGCTTTGTGATCATGTGCGTGTGGATACCTGAACTATATCATTGTCTTGGTGTGTTGTTTAACTCTCAAGGAGATGATGGAAGGCCCTTCTGCTTACTAGTACACATAGACGTGGACTGATATAGAAGCAATGCTTTGCTTATTATAAATGTTATAATATTTTTGGCTCTCTTTTCATGTTTTTAATCAGTTTAGTACTTCAGATGTGGGATTTGGACAAAAAAAAGATGAAAATAATCCAGTAATGTACAAACTCATACATGATCCGACCCTTTGATCTACATTGAGCCAAATGAAACTTCCCTTCTACGTGACTTGGTGTGTTACATACACTTGAAGATACTGAAGAGATGGGTTGCATACCGTAACTCTTGCTCTTCTTCCTTTTATTTGTTCTCTCTCCCTCACTTATTTTCGCTCTTTCTCTCTCATCCAGCCATTATTTAAAAGGATTATTATGAGTCTCGCATCAGGGCCAAGCGGTTATGGTTTAAAGGATTAGAGTAGCAGAAGTAAAGAGGGTTGAAGTGTTCCTGCCGGAATTCTCCTCTTTCCTGGATAACAGTTCAGCTTCAGAGATCAACATCAATTTCCTGCCTTTATCCTTTGTTCTGGATCTCAGCTTAGGTCATGACCTTGTCCTACAATTTCACTCAACACTGGCGTAACTCAACTATGTCTTAATGATTTTTGATGAGTTGACAATGCAAAGCATATACATTATTTCTAAAGATTTTATGTATTACATGCTGTCAATACATCCATATTGTGAGTTTCGTTGTATGAACAAATATTTACAAAGATATATAAATTTATATATATATATACAAACATAAAAAATTGCTTTGTAGACTCTGTCTCAGTTGGTATTGTGGCCGAAGAGACCTGGCTTGTGTTCTGTTCAAGGTGGATGGCATGTCCAGATAAGGTCAGTCGAGTTAGAGTTGGGTGCCAAGTAGGCTGTGATTAATTTTCCATTTAGCCATTGGTGTGATTGAAAAGATGCTGGTCCACCTGGAACTGAACCCATTGACGACAGTACAGATGATTGTGGACCAACAGAGGATGTCAAGAATGTTAATCTTTCCCAGGCTCAATAGCCCAGTTTTTCACAACATTCACTTGGTTCATCCTTACCTCATTAGTGTATAGGTCACCAAATGCAGTTTCAGTCTTTCAATGGAAAGTAATTGGTGGCTTGAAAAGTTGCCCAGTCAGGCTCAGTCAAGGATCAGGAAGCAGCCATGTGACATTGTTAGAGACACCCTTGTCATCACACTTCTCCAGCACTGCCTTCCAATAATCAATTCAGAGCCAGGTAAAAAAAAAAGTGTTTTTCTCTTTTCATTGCACAGAAGCACTATCACACTGTCGAGCTCTGGAATGCAGATATTTAACAACTTAAACTTTCAAGTTTAATTTCCATATGTATACAGCAGTGTGTCTGTATACTGGTGGGAATTTTGCTTTGACTCTTTCTGCAGGTTACTTCGATACAGCAGTAGGTGGTGTCAAATGGCTGTCTTTGTGAGTGAGTCATTGATTTGATTCAACTGACTGATTCATACAGGAACAAAAACTTGACTCTTATGAGTGGGTCATTGAATCACTCAACCCACTCGTTCAAAAACATTGATTAATTCAAAAGCAGATTACATCACTACTGTGTGTTGCTTGGAGAAGCGCAACAGTTCTGTTTTGATTACTTTGGAACTATTACATGATATTACTGGCTATATTGTGTCACTCAACCCATTTGTTCAAAAACATTGATTTATTCAGAAGCAGATTACAATTTACTGGCTATATTGTGTCAAAAAGATAAGTTAGTCAATATTAACATCTGGTTTATTGAAATAACTTTAATATGACGCTCGCAATCGGTCTGAATTTCAGCACGACTGTGATTTCTCAGCCTGCTTGTTACATTTACTCCAGCCAATGTGTAATATGCCAAAACATTCCATACACTACACCGCCTCAACAATATTTACTCTTATTTACATTTACATTTCCTTCATATTAGTCTCGGCCTCAGACGTCACACCCACGGACCGTTGGCTGAACATCTGATACGAATGGCACACTTAACTGGAAACACTTCAGGATTTTCGAAGTCGTCATCTGATTGTAGGGACATCGACTTTACATTTTCACGCCCCTAAACATGACGTGGACCAAACCAATGGTGATTGGTTGCGTTACATTTGTCTTGGGCTGTCTTTGTCCAATGAAAGCTGCGATAGAGTCCAGACCTTCTGCCGTCAGTTTTAAGGTCTGGTAGCCTAGAAATCTAGACGCACCCTAGCGGCAGCAAATGTAATTTGTTACTCTCCGTTGGCTTGCGAGCTGGAAAAAACAAACTCTGGTCAGGCCAATCACATCGTGAATAGAGTCGGTGGACAGGCTTAACATAATGACGGCAGAGTTGCAGCGTTTACGCGTCTTCCGAATCGGCTTTGGCCGCGACTCTGGAAGCCTTGGAGGTAAAGCTTTTCTTTGAGAAAAGAACAAAGAACTGAAGTCATTCTTAAGAAAGGAAGATGTGTTCGGAGTTTTGCCGACCGGATACGGCGAAAGTTTAATCTATCATCTAGCTCTGCTTCACCTTCGTTGCTCTAGTTGGTTGTAGCGCATAGTACTACTATTGCGTGCAGAGGGAATTTGAAAGACAACCGTTTATCCCGCCCCTCGGATTGAGCCCTGCCAATGGTGAGTTCCCAGACCCAACATCTTAATGTGGGTCTGGCTTGTCTGGCTAAAGGTCTGGCTACCCGAGACTGCTTTCATATTACCTCATATCCTCTATGTTAATTATATATTTAGTTAACTGTGACTTTGGGACTCACCAAGTGATTTTATTAGTTATTTGGTCAATAAACTGTTTTTATTGTAATTTTCACAGTCTCCGAGGCTTGAGATTTGGTCCTGCTTTCCACTCATAGAACTCCTCCAGGGAGAAACTATGGACAAACCTTCCTAAAGCAGGACCCTTGGTAGTGGTGAAGTGTAAGGTATGGAATGTTGAAATATTGTTTGCCGCTTCTGGAATGCCGAATGTGAGCCAGCACTGCTGTTGATTATTTGGAGGTGTTGAAGATTTCTCAAACTGCTGACAGAGCTGGTTGAATAATGTAAGGTTGCTGCCAACCTTATGGAATGCCGATGGAATTATTCTGGACATCTCTCAAAGTGTTTTGATTTTTTTTTGTAGTGTTTTTTTTTTTTTTTTTTTGAATGAGTGAGTGAGTGCAGGAGGATCTCTCTAAGATCTCTGAAGAGCACTTAGTGATTGGTGTGATGAGCAATTTTTGCGTTTTTGAAAAAAGTTGTCACTTTGCATTGGCTAGATGCCTCTAACCTTATTTTCACCTCCACAAAATCTCTCTCAATCCCCTCACTTTTGTCTTTTTCTCTTTCTCCCTCAGCAATTTCTTCTTTCTTAAACTCTTAAACACACAATCGTGTGTATCTGAATAGCATTATTGAGTTATACAATGTTCTGTTAGAGATTAGAGGAGCAAGAATGCTGTGCTGAGAGAATGGAAGTAAGACCCAGTCTGTCGTTAGAATGGGAATGTGTGGCATTTTTCTGTCATTTAAACAATTGCCTGAGCCAGGCTTAGATTAGTCTTGTGTTTTCCGTTGGATCTTGATAAGGGGATTAGCACAGAAATGTGGGATTTTTGCTTAAGATTTTAAACATTTTAAGCTCTCATATCTTTAATTCTCATGGCTATGGCTTTCAACAGGTTGTAGACTTTAACTAAGTATGAAGGATTCCTAACAAAAAGTGCCATGTTATTTAGGATATATACCATGGTAATCTTTAAAGTACATTGGAGCACCATGTAAATAACCACACTCTAAAAATGCTGGGTTGTTTCAACCCATGTTTGGGTCAAATATGGATGAACCCTAGCCTGACACGCCAGACCCACATCAAGATGTTGGGTCTGGGAACACACCATTGGCAGGGCTCACTCCGAGGGGTGGGATAAACGGTTGTCTTTCAAATTCCCTCTGCACGCAATAGGACAGTGCTACAACCAACCAGAGCACTATCACAAGCGGGTTGTGGCCGAGTCCTATGCATTTTCCCACCAGCGAAGCTAGTTGATAGATAAGTTTTGCCATATCCGGTCGGCAAAACTACGAACACATCTTCCTTTTTTAAGAATGACTTCAGAGTCGTTCTTTTCTCAAAGAAAAGCTTAACTCCATCTTCTTTGTTTTCCAGTAGCAGGGAATTAACACTTAACACAATTTCTAGGCTAGATATACCCAACAGTTGGTTTACATTTTTATTGAACTTTTATTGATCTTATTGAATTTTAACCCAAATATTTGTCCATATTTGACCAAAACATGGGTTGAAACAACCCAGCATTTTTTAGAGTGCATTGTAAATGAATGTAATCATTTAGTACTATGGTAGATATAAAAACACCATATTATCATCTGATACTGCACCGCAGAATCTTTAAACCTCAAACCACGTCAAAATCTTCACCTTGTACACAAAAAAAAATCATATTTTATATTAGTGACTCACTTGATCCGGTTCTTATACCGGAAACACATGATTCTTATAAACCAGTTCTTCTAGTGAATCGAAAACGCACAGTGATTCCCCAAAAAATTACAATATGAGCGATTTCTTTTAATGAATAGTTCAAAAAGACAAGTTACCGGTTTAAATCAGTCTGACGAATCCTTCACCGAATATAAGTAAGTCATAATATAACTCAACCTCAACATATACTGTCATTCAATCTCTACACTGACCACTGCAATTCTCTTTCACTTTTGTACAATGCTGTGTTTACTTTCCAGTAGCATATGCAGCAGAATTCCCAGGTCTAAACCAGAACTCTATTATGGATTAACATTTATACAGAGATGTTCTTCTTTTATTCCCAGCCAAGAAGACGGCACTTTGATTCACAGACTATAACGCATGAATGCATGCGCGCATATCCTGCTCTTCATCACCTTTTTAGTCCGATTGCTAAAATAAGCATTGCTATTAATAGTACACGAGACTGAATTCCTCTAAAAGAGGCTTGAGACTAAAGCTGGCGTGACTATGTGAGGAGGGTAAGAAGACAGGGACGGAGAAAAGAATGACATTTATAAAGGTGTCTACATTCCTTTGAGGATGGAGCCATTTTTAGTTGTCAAGGAGACGACTCTGTTTAGTCCAGTTTTGACTCTTATTGCATTCATGAGATTATGTTATTGTCTGTGGGGGGAATGAAGTAAAGGAATGTTCTTTTGTTCTGTCAGTTGCTTTCCGCCTGCATTGATTACAGGGTTTGTGCTTAACTATTGTACATAATAGTTCATAACTAGCCTGGTCCTTCCAGACTCTCGTACATTTCATTTGTACAGAGAGTCTGTCCACTCTCCATTGACAAGCGTTAATTTCCTTGAAGGCAGATACTCTCTGTTGAAGTTTAAAACTATTGGATCTGCCCAGAGCCACTCTGGATCTTGGTCGTGATGCATGTCATCTCAAACTAGCGCACGGTATCAACGTCATTGTTCTCAGCCACTCCCTCAGTTTGCTGATTGGACCGGTTAAAATCTGTCTGGAGAAAACCAGAGAATATACCGCAATCCCAGACGGAGCACTGAAGGAAAATGAAAATTGAGCGGAAGAACGTAGGAGGGCGGAGCCAGGCTTGTTCATTTACATTTATGCATTTAGCAGACGCTTTTATCCAAAGCGACTTACAACTTGGGAGAACATGAAGCGATAGGTCATGAAGAGTCGAGAAGCGCAATAAGAGCCTGAGATCCTGAGACCGTGTACATTGCTCAGTGTAGTACAGGCTAGGGGAGGGAAGAAGAAAGAGAAAGAAGAAAGAGGATTTTTTTTTTTTTTATGAGGTTAAGTGCTCACGGAAGAGCTGAGTTTTAAGGTGACTTTTGAATGATGTCAATGATTCTACGTTTCGGATGGTGTTGGGAAGATCGTTCCACCAGCTGGGAACGTTGAATGAAAATGTTCTGGAATGGGATTTTTTCCCCCTCTGTGATGTTACCACAAGCCGTCGTTCCTTTGCTGAGCAAAGGCTTCTGGTTGGGGTGTGGATTTGTAGAATGGGGTCAAAGTAAGTCGGAGCTGAGCGTGTGGTGGCTCTGTATGCAAGGGTCAGCGCCTTAAACTTGATGCGAGCAGCAAGTGGTAGCCAGTGCAGGGAGATGAAGAGAGGTGTGACGTGGGTCCTTTTGGGCTCGTTGAAGACAAGACGTGCTGCTGCATTCTGGATCATTCGAAGTGATTGGATCGCACAAGAGGGGAGTCCAACCAGAAGCGCATTGCAGTAGTCAAGTCTAGAGATGACCAGGGCCTGGACAAGAAGCTGTGTTGCGTGCTCTGTTAGGAACGGTCTAATCTTCCTGATGTTGTGGAGCGCAAACCGGCATGAGCGAGCTGTCTTAGAAATGTGTTCTCTGAAGGACAGCTGGTCATCAAATGTTACTCCAAGATTTCTGACTGACTTTGATGGGGAAATCAAGGATGTACCTAACTGGATGGTGAAGTCATGTTGTATGGTGGGACTGGCAGGACTGTTCATAACAGCTCATAACAATAAATTAAAGCATGTAGGTACAAGTAATCAGTGAAATAATATATTATAATCTTACTAAAGCAAGAAAAGAAAACACAATTTTTACCTTTCATTACTTTCTCTACTAACATTATTTATGAATATTTTGAATTAGCTTTTATTTCGATATTTTCGGTTTTCATTGTAATTTTGTTGTGCTTTTGTCATTTTTATTAGTATTTGCTTTTTGAAAAAAAAATCTATTTAACTTTATTATTTTAATTATTTTTTTTTTTTTCAGTTTTATTTTAGTTTGTCATTTTAAAACAATTTTTTTTACTTTTTGGTTTCAATTAGTTGTCAAGAAAAGTTTTTCAACAATTATTATTGGTCTTAGTTTTATTTAACAATTTTGCAGATTGGCATGCCATGACATTTGTAATACTGTCAAAGCATATACTGTTCTTATAGTACCGAAATAGACAATACAGAGAATAGATTAGATAAAGTATATAAAGAAATATAGAACAATAAAGGGAAAGTAATAGAAAAAGACAATGTAAAGATAAGAAATAATACTAATATTCAATTAAAAAGCTGCATATTCACATTTTCATGTTCATTACTGATAAGAAGTCCATCTTTCCATCCTCCAGAATGATTTTTTTTTTATCTGTTAGTGTGGGAAGTCTGGTAGCCTGTTTTGCATTTTAGGAGATTGTTCAATGTTTCGTTTCTAGGAATTTTGTGTCTGCCCTTTTCCACGGCTGGACTGTGGTCACAAGGTTGTATTTGGTTGCAAATAACAGACACTTTCCAGTTTTCAGATTATTAAAGACTGGTATTTGGATGCATGTGTGTTTGTGGGTGCTGCCAATCAAAGGCAAAACGCCCCTTTTTTTTCAAAATTGAGTTAAAGGGATAGTTCACCCAAAAATGAAAGTTTGATGTTTATCTGCTTACCCCCAGGGCATCCAAGATGTAGGTGTCTTTGTTTCTTCAGTAGAACACAAATTAAGATTTTTAACTCCTGCAGTCTGTCAGTCGTATAATGCATGTGAATGGTAACAATCTATGAGAGTTAAAAAAAAACATACACAGACAAAAAATTAAACCTTGCGGCTCGTGATGACACATTGATGTCTTCGCTATTTCCTACATACATCAATCTGAAACTACGCCAGATCGTGTACAGACCTCAGGCACCGGGAGTGCTCAAGGCTGTTGGACATAGTGATGTATTAGAGGTAAAAAAATTATATACAGTGAGGAAAATAAGTATTTGAACACCCTGCTATTTTGCAAGTTCTCCCACTTGGAAATCATGGAGGGGTCTGAAATTGTCATCGTAGGTGCATGTCCACTGTGAGAGACATAATCTAAAAAAAAAATCCAGAAATCACAATATATTATTTTTTAACTATTTATTTGTATGATACAGCTGCAAATAAGTATTTGAACACCTGTCTATCAGCTAGAATTCTGACCCTCAAATAGGGTTGGGCGATGTCCCTTAAATTGGCAGTTGACGATGTTTACAGTAAAACATTGTGATGGTCGATGATATCGTCGTTTTATGGTTGGTAATTAGGTAAATAGGTAGATAATATACTATATCTCTTTACATAAATACTATTTTCTACTTAAAACTATCATTTCGTTATTTTTACTAACCCAAATAATGACTCATCCGTGAATAATCAAGCATTGCCTAAATGTCTTAACCCTGTGGAAGATAACATCCGCTCTTCAGACCGTTTACAACAAGTGTTGCTTTGCTACATCAGGAGAAAACATGAAGATGAAGATATTCGAAAAGGTATCCAGCTCGTGTCACACTCTTAAAGCGCAGAGCGGTAAGGCTATATAACGCATCTTTGCGGGGAAATAGTATGAATCAAATATTTTTCTAACTAATATTTAATTTTCTTATATTCTTGAGGTTACCATTATTTAATGAAAATCGTTTAAATGTTTTATAGGCTGTAGTGTGTTGTTTCACTGACGGAAGTGCTAAAATAAACACACATGCTTATGGATGTTTCAGCCTCAAATGATTTTGAAATGTAGGCTATATATATATATCTGGCATAGACTACAGTATTTAAAATAGCATATATGCATTAGTTACATTTTCAATTTAATTTACAGAGCAATCCCTGCTAACAGACTCGCAACGGGGGCGTGGCATCATGATGGTGGCGCTCCATCGTGATGTCAGTCAGTGTCACAACCCTACCCTCAAAGACCTGTTAGTCTGCCTTTAAAATGTCCACCTCCACTCCATTTATTATCCTAAATTAGATGCACCTGTTTGAGGTTGTTAGCTGCATAAAGACACCTGCTCACACCATACAATCAGTAGGAATCCAACTACTAACATGGCCAAGACCAAAGAGCTGTCCAAAGACACTAGAGACAAAATTGTACACCTCCACAAGGCTGGAAAGGGCTACGGGGAAATTGCCATTGCCATTGGTGAAAAAAGGTCCACTGTTGGAGCAATCATTAGAAAATGGAAGAAGCTAAACATGACTGTCAATCTCCCTCGGACTGGGGCTCCATGCAAGATCTAACCTCGTGGGGTCTCAATGATCCTAAGAAAGGTGAGAAATCAGCCCAGAACTACACGGGAGGAGCTGGTCAATGACCTGAAAGAGCTGGGACCACCGTTTCCAAGGTTACTGTTGGTAATACACTAAGACGTCATGGTTTGAAATCATGCATGGCACGGAAGGTTCCCCTGCTTAAACCAGCACATGTCAAGGCCCGTCTTAAGTTTGCCAATGACCATTTGGATGATCCAGAGGAGTCATGGGAGAAAGTCATGTGGTCAGATGAGACCAAAATAGAACTTTTTGGTCATTTTCCACTAAACGTGTTTGGAGGAAGAAGAATGATGAGTACCATCCCAAGAACACCATCCCTACTGTGAAGCATGGGAGTGGTAGCATCATGCTTTGGGGGTGTTTTTTCTGCACATGGGACAGGGCGACTGCACTGTATTAAGGAGAGGATGACCGGGGCCATGTATTGTGAGATTTTGGGGAACAACCTCCTTCCCTCAATTAGAGCATTGAAGATGGGTCGAGGCTGGGTCTTCCAACATGACAATGACCCGAAGCACACAGCCAGGATAACCAAGGAGTGGCTCTGTAAGAAGCATATCAAGGTTCTGGCGTGGCCTAGCCAGTCTCCAGACCTAAACCCAATAGAGAATCTTTGGAGGGAGCTCAAACTCCGTGTTTCTCAGCGACAGGCCAGAAACCTGACTGATCTAAAGAAGATCTGTGTGGAGGAGTGGGCCAAAATCCCTCCTGCAGTGTGTGCAAACCTGGTGAAAAACTACAGGAAACGTTTGACCTCTGTAATTGCAAACAAAGGCTACCAAATATTAACATTGATTTTCTCAGGTGTTCAAATACTTATTTGCAGCAGTATCATACAAATAAATAGTAAAAAAAAATCATACTTTGTGGATTTTTTTTTTTAGATTGTCTCTCACAGTGGACATGCACCTACGATGACTATTTCAGACCCCTCCATGATTTCTAAGTGGGAGAACTTGCAAAATAGCAGGGTGTTCAAATACTTATTTTCCTCACTGTAAATACTGTTCGGTTTCTCGCACTAACCGATCATTTCGTGTCTTAAGACATCAATGTGTCGCCACGAGCCGCAGGGTTTAATTTGGATTTGTCTGTGCATGTTTATTTTACTCTCATAGATTTTGTTACCATTCACATGCATTATACGACTGACAGACTGCAGAAGTTAAAAATCTTAATTTGTGTTCTACTGATCTTGGAGGCCCTGGGGGTCAGCAGATACACAACAAATTTTCATTTCACAACGTAACGGAAGTAGCGACAGGTCTTTTCCTCCATGGTGTGACATACATCTTAGAAACAGATTATTGAAATCAGAAATAATTGTAGGGTAAGGACTTGGTTCTATTCACCGGTTGTTGATTGAATGAAGGCAGATCTGAATGCAAGCTTGAGGTCGATTGTAAAAAAAAAAAAAAAAAAAAAAAAAAAGAGGCAGAGTTTAAGTGGACTAAATGATTATTAGATCTCATTAGGAATTTACAAGGCCACATTTTCCACACTGATTCATTTGACAGACTGTGCTTGTTTCAGTCACATGCACAAATCATTCTTTGCTGTGTCTTGTATCTTTCTACTCAACTGTCCTTTCTCTGGGATCATGCACCCTGTTGTCTGGTTAAAGCAGGCGAACACGCTCAAGAAGATCTAGGGTGTTTGTTTGGGTGTTTATGGAGATAATCTTCTGTTCTTCTCTTTGGGATAGATCACTAAACAAACATTGGAGGTTGTTACGCACACACATCTGTATTTCAAAGGGAAGGGCTTGCGTGAGAGGAGAATGTGGGGGATATGCACACGTGTTATGTGTGTGTGACTCGTCTGTTCTCACACCAGCACCTGGCTGTGGCTCAGGATTTGGTGTTATGATCACCATTACCATCTAAACCGCAGCCAACACCCACTTGCACTGCCGCACTGTTTCTGTTGGCATGCGGTCAAATGACTGTCTGTGGCTACATGAAAACACACACACACGGCACACATTACATCTGCTGCAGATCTGCCGTTTTCTTAGTCAGGGCCAACTGTTGATGGAACAATATGATTATGTGGGAATACACCGATCAGGCATAACATTACGATCACCTTCCTAATATTGTGTTGGTCCCTCTTTTCCTGACTCCACTAGACCCCTGAAGGTGTGCTGTGGTATCTGGCACCAAACTATTAGCAGCAGATCCTTTAAGTCCTGTACATTTTGAGGTGGGACCTCCATGGATCTGACTTGTTTGTTCAGCACATCCCACAGATGCTCGATTGGATTGAGATCTGGGGAATTTGGAGGCCAAGTCAACACCTCAAACTCATTGTTGTGCTCCTCAAACCATTCCTGAACCATTTTTGTTTTGTGGCAGGGCGGATTATCCTGCTGAAAGAGCCACAGCCATCAGGGAATACCGTTTCCATGAAAGGGTGTACATGATCTGCAACAAGAGTTGTTCCGATTCCGAAACTAGTATCGGAAATATCACCGCTTCCACAAAAAAATTCTGGCATCAGTATCGGCGAGTACTTAAACCCATGTACCGATCCGATACCATTTTCTTAAACAAGACCTAGTTATGACCGCGAGCTTTGCCTAACCACTGCGCGGTTCTTCTTCGGTGCTCCGAATGCATTGCAAACACAGGAAGTTGTGCTGTTTTGCCACAAGAACCCACTGTTTAGAGCAGCGAAGAAGAAATGAAAACGCGTTAGCAGTAGGCTATGTCCGCTGTTTACTGGCTGTTTAGCAGTATTTCGTCTCTGTGTGGATGCCGGGCGCCCGCGCGTGACACTCGCTCGCTGTCTTTGTAATCTCTGCCGTGTGTCACTATCAAGCGGCAACCTCCCCCAGTTTCTCTACGTCCATATTCACAGTCTATGGTCACTATATGAGGACACGAACGCATAAACTGTCACTTCATGAGAATTTACCGTTTCATTTGGGAAAACTGTCATATAAGGAACACAGACACTGAAATAACTTTATGGCAACCTGTCAAAATAAAAGTTCGGTTTAAAACATTTTAAATTGACAGAATATATTAGGTTACTGTTGTACAGTAGATTTAGCTACGTCTCTATGTAATAATAATACGTCTCTACTAATAATAATAATGCCTAGATGGTTGCTTATTTTTCACTTGTTTTGTTGTAGAGATTATTTTCTGATTAATATATATATATATATATATATATACAGTGAGGAAAATAAATATTTGAACACCCTGCTATTTTGCAAGTTCATCCACTTGGAAATCATGGAGGGGTCTGAAATTGTCATCGTAGGTGCATGTCCACTGTGAGAAACATAATCTAAAAAAAAATCCAGAAATCACAATGTATGATTTTTTAACTATTTATTTGTATGATACAGCTGCAAATAAGTATTTGAACACCTGTCTATCAGCTAGAATTCTGGCCCTCAAAGACCTGTTAGTTTGCCTTTAAAATGTCCACCTCCACTCCATTTATTATCCTAAATTAGATGCACCTGTTTGAGGTCGTTAGCTGCATAAAGACACCTGTCTACCCCATACAATCAGTAATAATCCAACTACTAACATGGCCAAGACCAAAGAGCTGTCCAAAGACACTAGAGACAAAATTGTACACCTCCACAAGGCTGGAAAGGGCTACGGGGAAATTGCCAAGCAGCTTGGTGAAAAAAGGTCCACTGTTGGAGCAATCATTAGAAAATGGAAGAAGCTAAACATGACTGTCAATCTCCCTCGGACTGGGGCTCCATGCAAGATCTCACCTTGTGGGGTCTCAATGATCCTAAGAAAGGTGAGAAATCAGCCCAGAACTACACGGGAGGAGCTGGTCAATGACCTGAAAAGAGCTGGGACCACCGTTTCCAAGGTTACTGTTGGTAATACACTAAGACGTCATGGTTTGAAATCTTGCATGGCACGGAAGGTTCCCCTGCTTAAACCAGCATATGTCAAGGCCTGTCTTAAGTTTGCCAATGACCATTTGGATGATCCAGAGGAGTCATGGGAGAAAGTCATGTGGTTAGATGAGACCAAAATATAACTTTTTGGTCATAATTCCACTAAACGTGTTTGGAGGAAGAAGAATGATGAGTACCATCCCAAGAACACCATCCCTACTGTGAAGCATGGGAGTGGTAGCATCATGCTTTGGGGGTGTTTTTCTGCACATGGGACGGGGCGACTGCACTGTATTAAGGAGAGGATGACCGGGGCCATGTATTGCGAGATTTTGGGGAACAACCTCCTTCCCTCAGTTAGAGCATTGAAGATGGGTCGAGGCTGGATCTTCCAACATGACAATGACCCGAAGCACACAGCCAGGATAACCAAGGAGTGGCTCTGTAAGAAGCATATCAAGGTTTTGGCGTGGCCTAGCCAGTCTCCAGACCTAAACCCAATAGAGAATCTTTGGAGGGAGCTCAAACTCTGTGTTTCTCAGCGACAGGACAGAAACCTGACTGATCTAGAGAAGATCTGTGTGGAGGAGTGGGCCAAAATCCCTCCTGCAGTGTGTGCAAACCTGGTGAAAAACTACAGGAAACGTTTGACCTCTGTAATTGCAAACAAAGGCTACTGTACCAAATATTAACATTGATTTTCTCAGGTGTTCAAATACTTATTTGCAGCTGTATCATACAAATAAATAGTTAAAAAATCATACATTGTGATTTCTGGATTTTTTTTAATATATTTTGTCTCTCACAGTGGACATGCACCTACGATGACAATTTCAGACCCCTCCATGATTTCTAAGTGGGAGAACTTGCAAAATAGCAGGATGTTCAAATACTTATTTTCCTCACTGTATATATTATATTCCTACATTTATTTGTTGCACTGTTTTTTATACAGTTATATTGTACAACTAAAATACCTTTTTTAGTTTGCCGTGTTAGGTTTGTGGCTGCATTTGAAGTTCTTTTTCGCTTAAGAAAAATAATATTACTGTCAAATGCATGTCAGATAATACAAATACTGTAATAAATACAGTAGTTCACCATGTATTTGTTCATGTTTTATAAAGGGATAAGTCTGAAGCACACCATAAAATAATTCTAGCAATTCATACAGGGCTGGTAGTTTAAACAGCTGTATATACCGATACCCTGAGCCCAGGTATCGGAATTAGTATCGGGAAGGGAAAAATGGGTATCGGAACATATCTATCTGCAACAATGTTTAGGTAGGTGGTGCGTGTCAAAGTAACATCCACATGGATGGCAGGACCCAAGGTTTCCCAACTGAACAACTGCCTCCGCCGGCTTGCCTTCTTCCCTTCTTCCCATAGTGCATCCTGGTGCCGTGTGTTCCCCAGGTAACAACGCACATGCACCCGGCCATTCACGTGATGTAAAAGAACCAGGCCACCTTCTTCCATTTTTCCGTGGTCCAGTTCTGATGCTCACGTACCCACTGCTTTTGGCGGTGGACAGGGGTCAGCATGGGCACCCTGACTGGTCTGCGGCTATGCAGCAAAAAACTGAGATGCTCTGTGTATTCTGACACGTTTCTATCAGAACCAGCATTAACTTCTTGAGCAATTTGAGCTCCAGTAGCTCGTCTGTTTGATCGGACCACACAGGCCAGCCTTCGCTCCCCACGTGCATCAATGAGCCTTGGCCGCCCATGACCCTGTCACCGGTTCACCACTGCTCCTTCTCTGGAGCACTTTTGATAGATACTGACCACTGCAGACCGGGAACACCCCACAAGAGCTGCAGTTTTGGAGATGCTCTGACCCAGTCGTCTAGCCATCACAATCTGGCCCTTGTCGAATTTGCTCAAATCCTTACGCTTGCCCATTTTTCCTGCTTCTAACTTTTAGGACAAATTGTTCACTTGCTGTCAAATGTATCCCACCCACTAACAGGTGCCATGATGAAGAGATAATCAGTGTTATTCCCTTCACCTCATAATGCCATAATGTTATGCCTGATTGCTGTATATTTATATATAACAATTTAATTAAATGAATATAAATGTGCGATTAGTCGACTAATGGTTCAAATAAATGACTACTTGACTAGAATCTTTAGTTGAGGGCAGTCCTAATTAATAAATGAAATGATGATGAATTGTATGAAATGAAATACTCACTCCTTTGACCCATTTTTTATGAAATGGTTTATAGCTGCACAATCAAGTTAACTCTCACTAAAGTACACTTATTTTGGTTACTAGTAGTTTTATCTCCATAGATGCCTTGATTTTCTCCAGGAATGTTATATTTACCATGCCTTTCCATCTTCTGGAAAAACAAACATTCACATCCGAATCTGCCTGCATCCCTCTATCCTTATCTCCCGCTGAGCTGTCAAGAGCGACAGAGCAAGAGAAAAGAACAGAGACAGAAGAGGCTAAATAGCACGCATTTTGGAGGGGGGGGGGGAGAAAACAAGCAAATCAAAACAAACAGCCTGCAACCTAAATATGAAACCGGTTATATTTGGGCTGACAGTAAGTACGGTCATAACACACAGATAGAGGAGAGGCTGACTCATCCACTCACTCCCTTTTATTTGGGATATGTTTTGATATCAAGCTTTAATTCAGAATTTCAAGAAACGTCTAGAATGGATAAAGCACCAGTCAGAGGCTTTCAGGCCCAAGAATGCCGGCTCTGGGCGGTTTAAACAGCGGCCACTCAGGCAGAGTTAAAATGCTTCTCCTTATAAATATTTATACCAAATGCAGATTATAGCTCTAGACAAACACACACATTCATGGCTGTTTGTGTTGGGTTTCCTCAATACGTCTTCTTTTTTTCTTTTCTTTTTGTGGAGTTAGTTATATAACTGCGCGCACACACGCACACACACACACTGTAGGCACAAAGGGTTCACAGAGCAGTGTTTTACTTAGAAAGAGCATCCATCCACCCTATGAAAGTCCTAATGTCCTATATGTCTTTCTGCAGTGAACACAGGGTGACACGTTTACAATAAACATACTGCATAGCTCGAGTGAGTGTATGCAGACCAGGCCATGATTCCTGCAGTCACAGAAGCCTGAATTGATCATTAGTGCTAGTCTCAGAAAGCATTGCATAACCACTGTGCATTTATGCAGTTTTCATCATTGATAATAAGAAGGCATGTTTCTTAAGCACCAAATCAGCATATTTGAATGATTTCCGACTGGCTGCAGTTAGCCTTTAGCACACTGGTTCCCTTGACAAAAACCCAATAGGATTTTTCCATAGGCTTTTGGATTATCGCAACAACAACAAAAACAAGCTCTGTGATCAACAGAAGTTTATGATATTTGCACGCTTTGCCATCAAGATACTTATCACAGATGAACACAACTTTTATGAATTTTAAAGCGTAAATGCAGTCGCCATAAGTAAAAAGCCAAATGTAGGCTATAAATGAACTACACAACGGTCCCACGAATTCAACGTCACCATCACTAAGCTTCCGACAACTATATCTAAAAGCATTTTCCCAAAACGTTTGAGTTAGACTAGTTTATAAGAGCACAATTATGAGCATACCAAGTCTGTAAAAGCGGACTGAGCTTACCTTTTCAACGTGATGACGTTTTATCTCCTCGACAGCCTCTGCGGTCCTATGTAGACACTTGTTAGCAACCACTTTTTTCTGATTAATATATATATATATATATATATATATATATATATATATATATATATATATATATATATATATATATATGTATACAGTGAGGAAAATAAATATTTGAACACCCTGCTATTTTGCAAGTTCATCCACTTGGAAATCATGGAGGTGAAAAAAAAATCACGAGTAATATTTATATATTTTATGCCGTAGAATACGTGACGTGTCTTGAGCTTGTGTTCACCACAGACCTTATTTCAGCCATTTAACCAAAAATCAAAAAACCCATTGACTCGACCAGAAGTGCTAAAATGCTAACTCGCTTCGGTGTTTTGGCCTACAAACTCTATTCTGCTTGTTAACAGTTAAAAACATCAAAACAAGTAATCAAATGAAACGCGTTACATTACCTTAATAAAGTAATTGCAATAGATACACTACTTATTACATTTTAAATAGAGTAACTTGTAATCTGTAACCCTTCCCAACACTGTCAGTATCAAATGAAGCATCTGAGCTGTGATTCATCCTTGGTAGAAAATAAATCAGTTGCTTTTTCTTATTCTACCATCAATATGAGTCTTACATAAGTGTACTGCTCCGCTCTAGCCATGCGTCTGCGGGTTTGGCAGGGCCAGGGAGCTTTTAACTGGCCGAGCAGAATGTCTTATTTTTCAGGTGCAAGATTGTTTAGATCTGGTTGAAGGATGGACGGCTCTCTCATTACCCAGAACTTGCATTCCACAGCTGACGCAGGATGATGTGCCAGCCTCACCCACCCATGTTGCTATTCCGTCCTCCACTTGTCTTCTCTGAGTCTCTCTTTGCTTTCAGCACCATCAGAGCTGCTGGAATGACAACAAAGTTTGTTTTTGTCAAACACCTTTGTTCACGCTTTCCCCCCTTAAATGAAACTGAGACACTCTCACTCTCTCTCTCTCTCTCTCTCTCTCTCTCTCTCTCTCTCTCTCTCTCTCTCTCTCTCTCTCTCTCTCTCTCTCTCTCTCTCGCAGTCTCTCACTCTCTCATTCTCCAGCATCTGAGTTTAGTGAGTGCACATGAAATTTTGATTAACTCAGGAGCTGCTGCCTTCCAATGAAAAGAGCTTTTGTCCTCTGATTCCCTTTCAGCAATACAACTCAATCTAATGTACATCCCACATCTACAAAATGCTATACAATATATTCTATCAATATATTTATTTACAATATAATTCAATACATCTTTCAGTATCAAAAATAAACACAAATATGTACACTACCGTTCAAAAGTCTGGGGTCTGTAAGATGTTATTGTGTTTTTTGAAAGTCTCTAATGTTCACCAAGGCTGCATTTAATGATCTAAATACAATATTGTGAAATATTATTACAATTTAAAATAATAGTTTGCTACTTTTAAAGGCGTTTTTTTAACAATGTTCTCTGAGGTCCACTTATAATCAAGATTAATGTCAAGATTTGTAAATCATTAACTTCAGAAGTAATAGGCTATTTTCTGTCCTGTTTTTGACCCTCTCTTTCGAACACTCGTTTTGATGGGTGTGCCGAATTTAAGACTTGGAAGTAAATGCCCACTGCTATGATTGGGTAACCGTTTTGAATATTAAAAAATAATTCTGCATCCCTGCCATTACACATGTGGAATTGCTTTGAAAACTTCTGATGTTGGAAAATATTGAAAAATATATAATTCATCACAATGAGTAAAACCTAAGAATATAGTTCTGCTGTGCAGCAAAAGATAGTTGAGCTTCACAAAATAGAAAGTGGCTGTAAGAAAATAGCTAAAGCATTGAAAATCCCTGTTTCCACCATTAGGGCAATAATTAAGAAGTGTGTCTATATCGTGTGTTTATATCGTCCTAATGTACGAGAGGAGGAGAGTTTGAGTGGACAAAGACTCTCCAAGATCACAGCTGGAGAATCGCAGAGTTTAGTTGAGTCTTGGGGTCAGAAAGCCTAAAAAATTATTATCAAACATCATCTACAGAAAAATCCTCCTCGCTCATCCAAAAACAAACTCCAGCATATTCAGTGTCAGACACGACTGGAGCTTCAAACTTCTCGGTTCTGTGGTCAGATCAAACTAAAAAAAAGAGCTTTTGGCAGCAAACCCACCAGATGCGTTTGGTGCAAACAGGGTTAAGAAGTCCCCCATGCCCACGGTTAAATATACTCCTGGATCTTTAATGTTGTGGGTCTATTTTTTTGCTGGAGGTCCTGGACATCTTGCTCAGATTCATGGTATCATGGATTCTAGCAAATACCAAAAAAAAAAAAAAATCAAAACCTGACGCTTCTGCTAGAAATTGTATAATGGGTCGTGATTGGATCTTCCATCAGGACAATGATCCAAAAATGTATGACTGAGCACAAAATGAAGCTTCTGCCATGGCCGTCCCAGTTCCCTGATCTGAGCCCTGTAGAAAATGAGTGATGAACTGAAGAGAAGAGCTGGGAATCTGAAGGATCTGGAGAGATTCTGGATGAAGGAATGATCTCTGATCTCCAAATTTTTCAGGCGTTATAGAAGAAGACTCAGAGCTGTTATCTTGGGAAAAGTATGTTGCAATAATTGGGTGCCAATAATTGTGGCCAACGCGAACTAGAGAAAAACATTTAATTCATAATGAGATTTCAGTTATTTTACTTTTGAAAGTATCGTTCCTCTCTCTGTGTGTGCAGGAGTCTCCAGCCCTGAAGAGCTGACAGTGGAGCGCGCTCACTCTGCCCTGGAGAACGTGTTTGAGACGCTGAGGGGAGTCGGTCACGCCCGAGACCACCTGAAGCAGTTCAGTTCTGTGTACACTCCCAGTGATGGAGCACACCAGGTCAGCGAACTTTGAGTTACGTTTAGATGGCATGCAATTTACGTTTCTCAAACACGCAATGCCACATATTGGCGTTCAGCTGGCCTCCCTACATTATAAATGTGAAAAAACTTGACCCAAACAAGACTCTTGTAGCTTCTCTGATATCCTCATTGTCCTTATTGTTCAGTGTTTAAAAGCGTAAAAATACTTGTATTGAGGGTTGAAAAATCTACTTTCCAAGCCCCAATAAAGTTATCTATCAAAATGATGATGGTAAGTCAGAAATCAGCTAAAATAAATAGATAAAAAGAATGATAGAAGTAAACAGACAGGGGTATGATACACTTTACACTTATTCCACCATCTGCAAAAAGCATATGCCAACACTGAGAAAAATATTATCTCTTTTATATTTTTATTTATTTATTTTAACACGTTTTAGTGGCTTAAGTGTCAATAATAGAGATAATTTAGAAAATAATACCCATAAATGATGGGGTGGTTGTAGATGTTCTGAGTGTGTTACTGCTTGTTTTCATATTTAAAATAGTTGGCTAAGTAAAATTGGCTTTCAACTTTATTAGTAACCGCAACATAATACATGATTTGAGTCAAATTGTGCAAATGATAATCTGACCTTATTACTTTAAGTGACATGAACAATTCAAATGAAAGAATATCTACTAAAGAAAGCATCTGTCGCAATTTGCACATGGAATTTTTTTTTCAAGAAGTCCATTTAGGTCTAAAGGCCTGTGCACACTGGGACGATTATCGTGCACGCTTATCGCCAACGTTTTTTGGGACGTTTTTCGGCGCATCTTTGTGTTCACATCCAAACGATTTTCCCTGGTGATGCGCCGAGTGAACGTGCAAATCCAGTAGATGGCGCTCCCTGTACACAAGGTGGTGCTGCGCCACTTTACGCTTCTGTCACTCGCTTGTCACACAGAAGAAGAAGAGAGACAGTATTTACGTGCTTGCTAAAACCATAGATATACAGATGTCTCGTCTGCGCTGCTGGCCAATGGAGGTCGACGTCCGCACCTGGCGGCCATCTTGTCACGGGCAGCTCGCTCACTCGTAACATTATTTTCATGGTGCTTGCACTTTTTAAATAACCATAACTTGCTCAATTTTCTAACAATTTTCAAAATGTTTGGTTTGTTATAAACGTCAGAGATATAGTTATGAGTATGACACTGCATACTTATGAAAAATTATTCATAATTTGTTCAAGCATCCATAATTATAGCCACGTTAATAACGTTTGTAAGAAACCAAACCATTTGTAAATCCGTCAAGATTTCAGTGAGATAAGAGTATTTGTGACTGTGCAGATCACTCGCCTTACATGAGGTACCACAGAGCCCACCAGAAAGCTTGCCTGTGACAAGATGGCCGCCGGTGATGACGTTAGATACTCCGTCGTAAGACATCTAGCCTTTATTATGTATATCTATGGCTAAAACCATTCACACACTTTTTGCTAACTGGCAAGCAGCATTAGCAGCTCATCTTCTTTGTCTACTTACTTCCTCTTCTTCGTATCAATGTGTGCTCGGCAAGACCGTTTTTTAAAGTCATGTTTTACTGTAACTTAAGCAGTTTCAGGCATGTGAACAAAAGCGCCGATCTCATTGGTCGGCCAGTTTTTAACGAGCCGCGTCAAAACAAAAAACAAACCCAAGGTGTTTTTTAATTACGCTTTTTCGCCTGTTGTTTTGCGGGTTGGTGTGCACACTCACATTGGCGCCCTTTGTTTAGTCACGAGGCGTTAAACGTCGGCGTTAAACGCACGAAAATCGCCCCGGTGTGAACAGGCCTTAATGCTGGCTTATTTACACTGTTAAAGAGTTGGATTCTCATGCTAAACATGGCCACGATTTAAAAAAAATTGTTGGAGTATTTCTGTGCCAAATACACTTCAGGATTCAAATTAATTTCAGAACGTTTTTTTTTTTAGTATGGCCCTGTATGACGTCATAAAGGGCGGGATTCCTTGTATGGGCACTTCTCCTGCATGAGAGCGATAATGGGATCCAGGGATAATGCCATGATGTGTGTGTGTGTGTGTGTGTGTGTGTGTGTGTGTGTGTGTGTGTGTGTGTGTGTGTGTGTGTGTGTGTGTGTGTGTGTGTGTGTGTGTGTGTGTGTGTGTGTGTGTGTGTGTGTGTGTGTGTGTGTGTGTGTGTGTGTGCTCTTTAGCTCCGCCCACTGCACGTCTGCACGTGTTCGGCTGTTTTCGGAAAGAATCGTTACAGTGTATCTGTCTTTTATAAATATGATAAAACGAAAGACTCTTCAGAGTTGGTAATTATCCGTTCAAACATTGCATTTTTCACCCTGTGTGTATACAGGAGCAGAATGCCTCTGTGATTCATACGGATATTATAATAATTCTTTGTCCTGTTGCTTCATAAATATCATCTGTCCTCCTGTATTCATGCAGAACCTGCTACAGACATTGTGTGACTGTCTTTGACTACTGGAAGCCAGAGTGCGTCACAACCTTTTAACTATACTGTTTGACAGAACTGAACATCCACTCTTGTACCTTTAGGAGTGTTTCATGTGCTCTTGTGTTCATTTGTGTGGCAGTCAGTGAAAGATAAAGAGTCAGCCTGAGGGACAGAGGTGTAAAGAGCTGATTATATAACGGACTTCTTTTTCCTAACCAGGAAGCACTTGTGCTACAGTCATTCAGAGATGTTCTCTGCTGGTTCAGTATTTTTTTAGGAGTTGTATTCATCCGTATTGGGGGGATAATTAGCTAAAAGTAATGATGCTAGTAACTCAATGCAGTTTTTGTAAAGTAGCACACAATGTTCTCTTAATTTGACAGCAGCACAGATGTTTTAAAAATAGCGTAGCTTTTTCTGTAACAAGCTTTTTCCACGTGTATCACAGTGCTTCGCTGTTTTTAATGTCACATAGTGTATCTTTCTTGAGCACAAAAATCAGCATATCATAAACATTCTTACTGACCCCAAACTTTTAAGCGGTATTGTATATTTATATCTGACCCTTTATTCTAGTTAGCTTCTATTGGTTAGTAGTTTACTACTTTTTCAAGAGAGTAGGGTTGTTTTACTAGTTGTCACTAGCTGTTTTAAATTATGACGATCTTGTAATATGGCAGTTTCAAAGTAAATTCCCTAATACTGTTATTTATAGATTTTTCATTTAAAGTGCCACTATAGAAATCTAGACGCACCTTAACGGCAGCAAATGTAATTTGCAGCCAGGGTCGTCTAGCAACTCTCTGTTGGCTTGCGAGCTTGAAAAACCAAACTCTAGTCAGGCCAAACACATTGTGTATAGACAGGGGCGTAAATTTCATCTAAAAGTTGGGGGGGACAATAAACATGAAATTTCTCAAGAGCAATTTTTGAAGGGGACACAAATAATACAGCCAAAATCGTACTTGTAAGGATATGTGTACCAAAAAAAAAAAAAAAAAAAAAACATTTCGTACTTATTTGGCGTTTTGGTGCACTGAAAAATTATCGTTTTTGTGTCCGTTTTTCTTTTCTCTGTCATTGTATCTGACCAACAACACAAAGCGATAGTAGTTTAAATACGATTAAGGTTCACCACGCAGTCATATTAAAATTATTAAATTATCTTGCGTCCTCCACATAGTATTTTATACTATGATATTCAGATATTTAGATATTCAACTGCAGAAGCCTCTGATCTGCCACTTATTATCATATTGAGCAAAACCCTACACAGATCTGACTGAACTTACGGTTTAGAATTAGCCAATTTTTTGAATTTGGGGGCGGGTTGCTTGAATTTTGGGTTCATTAGCCTATTATTCGTAATGAAAAACACAACAACAAAACAGTCCAATGACACACTCCCATAAATAGGCGCTTTTACGCTTTGAAACCAAATCTTCGATAATCTTGTCTGTCAGCTGTTTGCTCGTTCGGCTGGTGCTGTATTGAGCAGACACGTTCAGTTATTATTTGTTTTGTCAGTTCTCTAACTGAACTAAATTATTTTATTACTATACAGCGGAGCGGGGCGGTGCGGCGGTGGGCAAGTGATGTTAACAGTGTTTTGCCTAATCTGTATTAAAGAGAAAATAATCACTTCATCTGACGTTTAAAGTGAAAAAAATAGCCTTGACAGCTACTTACTGGTGTTTCACAACTGCTGTCTGAAGAGCCTTGTTCTCTCCCCAAACTTGTGTGGTAGTTTTTCTACGGCCTATGGGTAACGTTAGTTGAGGTGCACGGTGGATCAAACCACTGTGAGGCAAGGGGGGAGGGGGGTCTCAAAATGTTTCTAAACTTAAAACGCATTTTTTGTCCCGTTTACGTTTGTATTGTTTTACTACTTACACATTTATTTTAAGTATATATTGTTATATTATTTACAATACTCAGCATGTTTTTAGGGGGGGGCAGCCCTCAGATTGGGGGGGTCCTGTCCCCCCCGCGATTTACGCCCTTGCAGCCAGGGTCGTCTAGCAACTCTCTGTTGGCTTGCGAGCTTGAAAAACCAAACTCTAGTCAGGCCAAACACATTGTGTATAGAGTCGATGGACGGGCTTAACATAATGATGGCAGAGTTGCTACTTGAAAACAAAGAGGCTGGCAAACAGCGGTCTTTCATGTCGTTCGACACCCGTAAGACCTCCGTTCATCTTCGGAACACAAATGAAGATATTTTAGTTTAAATCCGATGGCTTAGATAGGCCTCCAGCGTTATGAATCAGTGAGTCGATTCAGTGGTTTGAATCGCCAAAGTCACGTGATTTGAGCAGTTTGGTGGTTTGACACGCAATCCGAATCATGATTCAACTCGCTGATTCATAACTCTTCGAAGCTTCATGATGCAGTGTTTTGAAATCGGTCATCACTATATAAGTCGTTATTTAGGGGGTTTTTTTGTTCAAAAAAACTATTCTTGTCGCTGTAGTGAGATGGACTTTGTATCGACGTCTTTAGTACCTTTTATGGGTCTTGAGAGTGTACAGTGCATTGTTCCAATGGAGGCCTTTCTGAGCCATTGGATTTCAACTAAAATATCTTCATTTGTGTTCCGAAGATGAACAGAAGTCTTACGGGTGTGGAACGGGATGAGGGTGAATAATAAATGACAGAATTTTCATTTTTGGGTGAACTAACCCTTTAAGAAAGGAAGATGTGTTCAGAGTTTTGCCGACTGGCAAACATTTATTCTATCAACTAGCTCTGCTTCACCTTCTTCGTTGCTCTGGTTGGTTGTAGCGCTATCCTATTGCGTGCAGAGGGAATTTGAAAGACAACCGTTTATCCCGCCCCTTGATTTGAGCCCTGCCAATGGTGTGTTCCCAGACCCAACATCTTGATGCTGTACATTAACATCTTGATGTGGGTCTGGCTTGTCAGGCTACCACTATTATGCAATTGCAAAGGTCCTAATTTTGTTTTGGATGTCTCCTGCAACAGATTTACACACATCAAAGGTCAAAAAACACTTTCATTTTCTCATAATATACATTGCACATCACCACATTTTTTAATGGTTCTCAAACGACTCATCCGAAGATTCAGTCTCTCAAAGCCCCACCTTTCCGAGAGCTATTCTGCTCGGATTGGCTTACAGCACATGTCGGAAACGAAACACCTGTACCATAACTGAATTTCAGCTCCAGAGGCTTCCTAAAGCTTAGCAATTGTACACACTGTAAAGACATTAACAATGACGTTGATTTTACCATTTCAATCCGAGCGCAAGTCCGATGAAACATTGAAGAACTATTTATTCAACCAGAACCTCCATCATAAGGACTACTTGAGCAAGACGTTTCTCAGTGATACGCTGCTCATTTTGAGGTAAATTATGAGATGTTGCAGCTGTAATTCCTCACCCTCAGCATTAACAAGTGTGTGTCCATCAACAAACCCATGTGTATATTTCATATGCGGGAACTATTTCAATAACAGCGCATACATTAGCCGAGCACTAACATGAATGACTGATGTAACATTAAAGTTTGCAAAACAAGTCTTGCTCCATCGTTTATCTTTACTCAAAGTTGTAAAAACGACAGACAATCTGCATTAATAGAAGCAGTTTTAGGCAAAAGTGGCCCACAGCTGATGAGCAGAAGTATTTCAGTAAGACAGTAATAATGTGAGTTAGTTACACCATATAAAACACAAAACTACGTGTTTTGAAAACCTGGCAGAAAATATATACATCAAAAATCATTCATACTTACAGATTCCGAAGAGCTGGTCCAAATAAACTGAGTACTGACACCATCTTTCAAGAGCAAGCATTCTGCGAATCCCGTATTGAAATCCGAGATTTGAGAAGCAGTCGTCAGTAAAATGACGCTTGAGGGTCAAGTTCAACATAGGTGGGCATTATGCAAATGTGTTTTCTAGTGACTTAGAACCGTCACGCAGTGAGATTCTAATTACAGACGACTCGTTTAGGCGGTTCCGAGTCGATTCTTAGGGAGTCGATTCTTTCTTTTGGGAGACAGTAAGTTTATTTATCGTGCACTTTCGTGCAACTTTGTAGAACGTTTAAATTCACAGACAGCTGTATTACACTAGTGTTGTCAAAAATATAGATATTTCGCTATATGTATCGATACTGAAATATCTGAAACGATACGATACTCATTTTCTACAGTATCGATATCAGCTGTGCTCTCCTCTCCGACCGACAGCAAGTTGACACGCACCGCCTCCTCTCATTCAGTCCGTTTAATCCTCTGAACATTGCGAACGGGTGTTCTGCTGGATTTTTCCTCATGACAGCATGTTAGTATTGGTGTGACCGGATTTTTCCTCATGACAGCATGTTCGTATTGATGTGACCGAATTTCGCGCGGGGTTGCACATAACGTTAATTCTACTAATTCACGCAGATTTCACGCTCGAATCTGAAGCGCACACACACATACCGTAATAAAGCCGCCTCTGACATACAAGTGCAAAAATAAGCTCCTTTTTCCAGATTATTAATAGTCAAATACATTTCAAAAAGGTCTCAATGCCCATGGGTGAGTTTAACGTAAACACAGTCGTAAACAGTTCAGAGAGAATGTGTAACACAGGAACAGTTTTTGGGATCCATGCGTGCGTCAGGTCTTAAAGGGACAGCAGTTATGTATTATTCACACTACAAAAAGACAAACGATCACTTACTGCTCTTGACTCATTAACTTGTGTAACTCTAATGGATTCATCTGTAATGAAGATTATCCAATGTTATTTTAAATTTGATTGCTTTGTTTGTTTGTTTTTTATTCAGTGTCTTTATTCTATTGTTTTTATTTGTGCTTTTGTTTGTAATTTGTTTATTTGGTCTTATTTTATTACTGTTGTCTTTTTAAATTCAATTTGAAATCAAGCTTCCTGGTGCTGTATGTCAGCTATTGCAACACAATTAGTTAGCAAATATTTGTGAGATAATTGTAATGGTTATTGATCAACGTTTATATTATATAAGAAAAAGCTTTATCACATAAAGATCTCTTCAGAAGAAATTTTTAGTTGCCTAGACTTCCAATAGACGGACAAAAAAAAGAAATTATATTAAAAATATCTATTCGACAGTTTAAGCAGCGTTTTTCCCTGTGGTATCGAAAATGGTATCGAATATCGATACTTTTTTAGGTATCGTATCGAAGTTAGAAATTCCAGTATCGTGACAACAATATATATTACACACTGCATGAAAGGGAATATTCGAAAAGCCATAATAGGGGCACTTTAATTGCATTTTAATAAGTCATAATACTGTTCAATTCAATTCAAATTTATTTGTATAGCACTTTTCACGATACATATCGTTTCAAAGCAGCTTCACAGAAAATGCATCTACATTACAATTTAAATTGATTTGAACATTTTATGCATTTCAGAAATGCACATATACAAAGCACACAGATTAGCTAACTATCTTTTATTAATCAATATAATAACTATGGCACAGAAATAAGAATACATGTTGTTAATGAATAGGATATATAGAGATGAGCATGATGGTGCGTGTTGATGCAGAGCTGCGTCATCTGAAGTCCTCGCAGGAGTTGAGTCGTCTCTTCACAGGTGTTGGTCATCAGAAGTCTTTACGAGAAGCTGGATCCAGAGTGGAGCTGACGGACTCTCTAGTTACCTCGGGATGGGCGTCCCGAGATAAAACAGAACAGAAAAATAATTAGCTTAGCTGCTGTTCAAGGCACTAAGCAAAGACGATCATGTGCATTGATATAACTATAGATTACAAGGTTAGGAGATGCATCATGTGAATGCCTGGCTAAAGAGATGCGTCTTTAATCTAGATTTAAACTGGAGGAGTGAGTCTGAGCCCCGAACATTATTAGGAAGGCTATTCCATAGTTTAGGTGCCAAATATAAAAACGTTCTTCCTCCTTTAGTTGACTTAGATATCCTTGGTATTACCAGAAGCCCAGAGTTTAGTGATCTTAAAGATCCTGATGGGTTATAAGGCTAGAGCTAAACCATTTAGGGCCTTATAGGTCAGTAGCAACACTTTATAATTGATACGAAACTTAACAGGTAACCAGTGTAGAGATGTTAGAATTGGTGTTATGTGATCATATTTTCTTGACCTAGTAAGAACTCTAGCAGCTGCATTTTGGACTAATTGTAGCTTGTTTATTGAGGAGGCAGGACAGCCAGCTAGCAGTGCATTACAGTAATCTAGTCTAGAGGTCGTAAATGCATGAACTAACATTTCTGCATCAGAGACAGATAGCATGTTTCGTAGCTTAGCGATGTTTCTGAGGTGGAAGAAGGCTGTTTTTGTAGTATTTGAAATATGATTTTCGAAAGACAAGTTGCTGTCTAATATAACACCCAGCTCTTTTACTGTAGCAGATGAAGTAACAGTACATCCTCCTAAATGTAAGTTATAATTTAAGAGATTCTGTGTACCAGTTTTTGGTCCAATAAGTAATACCTCAGTCTTATCTGAATTTAGTAGGAGAAAATGACTGTCTTTTGAACATTGTTAGTTTTAATCTAAATTAAAACAGCCTTAATCATACCAGTCATTGTGATCTGTGGAGTTTAATCCGCTGTGTTCCTCCAGTTGTTTTTCACAGATGGAGTGTCACGAAACCGCACCGCTGCATTCATGATGGGGATCGAATAGCACATCCTTATTCAACACTAGTAGTCTGCATTTATTTTTTGTTTTTGATGCAAGAACATTTTTTCCTTTGCCATCAAAATTCTAATTTTTGTTTCATCTCATTTTTGGTTTGGAAATGCATCAGCAAGCCACACTGCTCTGCTAGAATGAGATCTCAGGAGAAACACAGTTAGGAAGTAGAGCTGTTTGCCAGCTGTGAGCCTCAGATTACTTCTGTAGATATGCTTTGAACCAAAGTACACGATAAGGATATAACGGTGGAAAATGCTGTTGAAACTGGAAAAAAATGTTTAATAAATGAGCCACAGAAAATATGTGCTAAGTGCTGGCAGAGAAATGTCAAAGCTTTTTGGTCACCCTTGAACCTTGTCTGTGTGTATATTTATTGTAGGCTTTTGAATTGTTGTAGGGACATTTTTGTTGTTTCTCAATCCCATTCCTGCTCTCGCTCAGTAGTTCTACCAGAAAGACTCGGGAGGTCAGATGAAGTAGCAATGCGCTAATTTATTAACAGACCATCAAGTATTATATTTAGAGGTTCTTTGGAATAGGCCCCATCCGTAGCTCTCATCTCGAGGGTCCTGGACTCTGCATATTCTACCTGAAGATGAAGGCAGGGGCGCAGCCGACCCCCTGGGAGGTATAGGCAGTGACCATCCTGGTGGTGGTGGGGAGGATTGGGGGTAAACAGTGTTGCCAACTATTTTCCAAGGAAAGTAGCTAAAGCCTGCCCAAAAAGTCGCTAAATGTCGCTAGATGACGTCATGCGTCAATTAGCATATCCGTCCTTGGGTTCTGCCTGCCTAATGTGCTTTCTCTCTTAATCCGTGCTCACATACTGTATTTTAAAATAATACAATATAGCCAACTGTCCAATAAATATGTTCTCATCTTTTTGTCATACAGTTCTCATCTTTTTTAGCCATCTGAATTGAGAGATGTCAGAAACTGGATGAACTAAAGCTCTGTGATAGTGAGTAAGTGATAAGCACAAGAGAAGAATGGAAATCATACTGGGTCAAACTAAATTCTTTAAATATGAAACAAAGGAAGCAGATAAGTGATTGGTCCGTGGCAACCCTGTGTGCTCATGTGGAGCTCGCTCATTCACGTCTGTCAGCTGCTGTGTGTGTTCAATGGCATGCGCTGCTCCTCTCAGCCATTCACTGAACAGGGTAGACGCAGAGAGAGTATGGAGGACGAGAAATGACTTAAGTATAAATAAATAAATGAATAAATACGTAAATGCAGAAATAAATAAATAAATATAGAAATACATAAATAAATACGTAAATGCAGAAATAAATAAATAAATAAATATAGAAATACATAAATAAATAAATGAAGAAATAAATATATGAAGAAATAAATATAGAAATACATAAATAAATGAATAAATAAATAATTCAATAAATAAATGCAGAAATAAATGAATAAATAAATAATTAAATTCTGAAATAAATAAATGCAGATATGCATAAATGAATGAATACATAAATAAATAAATTTGTCAAAAGTATCATTTTTTATTGTGCTATTTTTGTATCATTTGTGTTATACCATACTTTTTCTACATTTATTTATGTATTTCTACATTTATTTATGCATTTATTTATGCATTTCTACATTTATTTATTTATGTGTAGGTAGGTATGCTAATAAGGTAGGCGGTCCTAACCTCTCTCAATGCAGGATTGGTCAAACAGGATCGTTATCGTCGTTACGGCTGCCGCTGTTCCAGAGCCATCTGGGCTGTTACTGTGGATAGTTTTGTTTAATATGGCGGGTTTTTTAAGTATGCATGTGAAGCTGGCCTGCTGCGTCTTGAAGACCACTTGAACAGCGGTTCACATGTTCATGGTTCACATGCGCTCAGAAACGGAGACAAACATGGGACGTCCACCATACCTAACATCCATATCAGCACTGAGCTGAACTAAATCATCAACTACACGTTCCAAACGAAACAGAAGGTAGTCGCTTGGTGCATGATCTATATCATTTGCTATTAAACGCAAATCATTAGCAAGGGTACTTAAAAAACCCGCCATATTAAACAAAACTATCCACAGTAACAGCCCAGATGGCTCTGGAACAGCGGCAGCCGTAACGAAGATAACGATCCTGTTTGACCAATCCTGCATTGAGAGAGGTTAGGACCGCCTACCTTATTAGCATACCTACCTACACATAAATAAATAAATGTAGAAATGCATAAATAAATGCATAAATAAATAAATGTAGAAAAAGTATGGTATAACAAAATGATACAAAAATAGCAAAATTAAAAATTATACTTTTGACAAATTTATTTATTTATGTATTCATTCATTTATGCATATCTGCATTTATTTATTTCAGAATTTAATTATTTATTTATTTATTTCAGCATTTAATTATTTATTTATTCATTTATTTATGTATTTCTATATTTATTTCTTCATATATATGTTTATTTATTTATTTATTTATGTATTTCTATGTTTATTTATTTATTTATTTCTGCATTTACGTATTTATTTATGTACTTCTATATTTATTTATTTATTTATTTATTTCTGCATTTACGTATTTATTCATTTATTTATTTATTTATACTTAAGTCATTTCTCGTCCTCCATAGAGAGAGGTGTAACGGCAGGGAGAAAGCAAGACCTCGCGCTCGCAGAACAGTACTGGCGACATTTGTAAAGTAGCTGATGTTTGTCCAAAAAGTCGCTAGATTTGTCGCTAGTCGCTTTTTTTAAAAAGAAAGACGCTAAGTTGGCAACACTGGGGGGTAAATGTTGCCGTCTGTGAACTCAGACATGTGTAAGTACCGATCTTTTATACTCTGAGCATTAGGACATGATTGGTTAGGTCTGAATGTAATAAGTGACTTAACATTGAATCTTCCTGGCAGAACTTGAGCTAGAGCTTTCACTTCTCTGTCGCTCTTCACTAATATACACTACCATTCAAAAGTTTGCCGTCGGTAAGAGTTTTTAAATGTTTCGAAAATAAGACTCACCAAGGCTGCATTTATTTGATCATTTGATTTGATTTGAAGACCGTAGAAAATGGTAATATTACAAATTAAAATAACTGTTTCCTGTTTTGATAGATTTTTTTTTTTTTTATCCGCTGCCATACTCCAATCTTCAGTGTCACAACACATGATCCTTGAGAAATCATTCTAATATGCTGATTTGAAACGTGTCTTATTATTATCATCAATGTTTAAAGTAGGGATGCACCGCTATGAAAATGTTGACTTTATATTTGATAGTCGATAACCGATATATTGGCAGATAAATCTAAATAAATCAGAAAATTTGAAAGCCGATAACCAATATATTGGCAGATAAATCTAAATAAATCAAACATTTTATATCATTTTTGAGAGCATGATTACAAAAACAAAAGTCTTATCATTAAAAGCCAATGTCCCACACACACAATTATAATATTCTCATATAATTTAATGTAGCCGATATGACAGATTTGCGCTGCACATGTTGCACATATTTTCCTTTTTTGAAGTGATTTTAAATCATATTTCAAGCAATTCAAAATGAATCATGGTGAACAGTGCGCATCTGAAGTGTCTCAGCGGTAGGAAATTATTTATCCGCTTTAATATATCAGCCAAATTTTCTTATTGTGCCGATAAGGATAACATTTAAAATGAACATATATTGGCCGATACCGATATGGTGGCCGATATATATTGTGCATCCCTAGATTAAAGCAGTTGTGTTGCTTAATATTTTATGGAAACTGTGATGTTTTTTTTTCATGATTCTTTGATGAATAGAAAGTTCGAAACAGCATTTATTTGAAATAGAAATGTTTTGTAACATTATAAAGGTCTTTACTGTCACTTTTGATAAATGTAATGCATCATTTTCCAGATAGAAGTATTAATTTCTCTGAAAAAAATCGTATTGGCCCAAAACTCTTGTTAATTATAGTGTAAATTAATAATGAAATGACCCAAAACAACATATAAAGTTATGTTTAAATATTAAGTATAAAGAAAAAAAAGATCTCAACTTCTCTCTTGATTCTAGATCAGGAGTATTTTTGTGGAACATTTGACGGAAAGCTGAGTGAGGAGCAGACAGACTGGAGAGAACGTCATATTTTAATTTGTTATGCTTTATGTGTCTTCGCTGGAGGTCAGATTTCTGTGTTTAACACACATCAGCTGTAAAGAGCTCACGTTACATACTTACTTAGATACAGACTTGGCAGTGATACACTCACATTCACAAAGACACGTGTCAACAGTAAAACTCAGACATCTATTTGGGAATGTTTTCAGCAATACACACGTATGTCTGTGCCTGAGGTTTAAGATGCTAAACAGATGAGTTATGCCAGAGAGGTTTGGTACATAGTGTGACTTTGGCGAGACTCACAGTCCAGGAATGTTCCTTGCGAATGAATTTTTTGTCGTCGTAACTTATTTATACACGGTGTGTCTGTGTCTGTGTGGTGTTTGGTTTTTCATTTTCTAATTTTCATTTTCTATCTGAAAGCATAAGCTCAGGCTCAAGTACTCATATTCCATCTCATACTCATCTCTATGTGACAGCTAATCGCTAAAGTAGTCACTTAGCTAGAATGTAGGGCAACAACATGAAGGCACATATAAATGTACCCAAAATAAAGCATAGGACTGTGCATATACACCAAGGCTACGTTCAGAATCATCCCCCTTTTGCTGCCAAAACAGCCCTGACCTGTCGAGGCATGGACTCCACTAGACCCCTGAAGGTGTGCTATGGTATCTGGCACCAAGATGTTATCAGCAGATCCTTTAAGTCCTGTAAGTTGCGAGATGAGACCTCCATGGATCGGACTTGTTTGTTCAGCACATCCCACAGATGCTCGATTGGATTGAGATCTCAATCCAAGTCCAAGTCAACACCTCAAACTCAATGTTGAGCTCCTCAAACCATTCCTGAACCATTTTTGTTTTGTGGCAGGGCGGATTATCCTGCTGAAAGAGGACACAGCCATCAGGGAATACCGTTTCCATGAAAGGGTGTTCATGGTCTGCAGCAATGCTTAGGTAGGTGGTACATGTCAAAGTAACATCCACATGGATGGCAGGACCCAAGGTTTCCCAGAAGAACATTGCCCAAAGCATCACACACCTTTGCCGGCTTGCTTTCTTCCCATAGTGCATCCCGGTGCCATGTGTTCCCCAGGTAAGCGACACACATGCACCCAACCATCCACAGGATGTAAAAGAAAACGTGGTTCATCAGACCAGACCACGTGTCCACTTTTGGCGCTTTCGGCGGTGGACAGGGGTCAGCATGGGCACCCTGACTGGTCTGCGGCTATGCAGCAAACAACTGAGATGCTCTGTGTATTCTGACACGTTTCTAGCAGAACCAGCATTAACTTCTTGAGCAATTTGAGCTCCAGTAGCTCGTCTGTTTGATCAGACCACACAGGCCAGCCTTCGCTCCCCGCGTGCATCAGTGAGCCTTGGCCGCCCATGACCCTGTCACCGGTTCACCACTGCTCCTTCCTTGGAGCACTTTTGATAGATACTGACCACTGCAGACCAGGAACACCCCACAAGAGCTGCAGTTTTGAAGATGCTCTGACCCAGTCGTCTAGCCATCACAATTTGGCCCTTTTCAAACTCGATCAAATCCTTACGCTTGCCCATTTTTCCTGCTTCTGACACATCAACTTTGAGGACAAAATGTTCACTTGCTGCCTAATATATCCCACCCAGTAACAGGTGCCGTGATGAAGAGATAATCAGTGTTATTCACTTCACCTATCAGTAGTCATGTTATGCCTGATTGTGTGTGTGTGTATATACAGTATATAATATTCAGCTATTTATTATATAGTAGGTATAGTATGCAAATTTCCTGTCTGCATAGCATACCTGGATGACCTACACTAGTTTTTATTTCTGAGATGCTAACTGGATGCAAAGTAACATGATCATTATTAGAGCATGTGACAACAATACAGAATACTACTAGTGTGTAGTATATACTGCAGTATGTGGTAAGCATTAAGCTAGCAATATGCCAAACATTTCCATACACCCCTAAATGTTTTACAGGTGCACTTCAGGTGTTTTTCTGTTATTGTTCATCATTCATGATCAAGTTCTACATGGTCCTCACCTCTTGCACATTTGTTTAGTAGATATGTTGGCTAATTTGATTGTTTTCTGCTCTGTTTGACATGCGTTTTAAAGGTCCCGTTCTTCGCGATCCCACCGTTCAAACTTTAGTTAGTGTGTAATGTTGCTGTTAGAGCATAAATAATACCTGTAAAATTATAAAGCTCAAAGTTCAATGCCAAGCGAGATATTTTATTTAACAGAAGTTCCCTTTCAAAGCCTACAGCGAACGGCCGGCTTGGACTACATCCTGGTACTTCCTTCTTTAATTACGTCAGTAGAACAGTAGAACAGACTAACCTCCGCCCACAAGAATACGCAAAAAAAGGGGGCGTGGTCTTGTTGCTGTCCCACGTGGAGAAGAGGAAGTGTTGCGTTTGAGTGTGTTTGTCGCCATGTCGTCGAGACGCTGTTATTTTCATCCCGGAGTCAAATCACCTTTGTTTGGCTTTCCCAGGGACGCTGTAGAGATCATTGAGCGCATACATCTCCCCGTTAAGAGGCGTGACCTTTCCGTGCAAGTTACGTGCGCTAAGCTGCTGTCGAATCACAACACAGGAACCGTGCCACTTGCGCTAAGCTGCGGTCAAATCACAACACGGGAACCGCTGGCACAATCAGAACTCGTTACGTATTTCTGAAGGAGGGACTTCATAGAACAAGGAACTCATCAGACGTTTTTAGGACAGTGAAAACAGCGGTATACAGATAAGTAAATTGTGTGAAAAATACTTTGTTTTTTTACACGCAAAACATGAACACATGTTATATTGCACACTGTAAACACAATCAAAGCTTCAAAAAAACACGAAGAACGGGACCTTTAAATGCAGTCCACTGAATCCTGCAGATTTGTCCCCCCATAATCAATGCATAAAATGCACACACACACAATGCGCTGACGTCCATTCTCTCTGGGTCTGCTGATGAGGACTCAAGAAAACATATCAGAATTCTGTCTTGGTCAGAGCAGCAGGACAGGTTTTTTAAAAAGCTCTCAACTACCTATAATCCACCCACCAGACACCGGTACACACCAGGAAAACACATGAGTCACTCAATTGAAGAATAGAAAGCCTTCTTTTATTCACCCTTTGTGTCATCTTTTTTTAGCAGACTAGTTTAGCATGCTGAGTATTCTTTCATCTAGAGCTTTATTTTTTGAGGCATGATCTAATTGTGGCTGCAAGTCATTAACTGACTATTTTTATCCAAGCAAAGGGCGCATGCTATTTTTGGAGACTCAGTGGAACATACTTTGTGACAAATCAGTGAATGAAACATTTTGACGAATCTCATGCTCTTTTGATTTGGAATGCAGCATTTACATACATTTTCATATATAACATGATTCTGTATGGTATTTTGCTGAGATGATCACTTATTGCGGAATTTGGGTATGAGTTTGGCATGATTAATCCATGTTATTTTTCTGTATTTAATCATTAATAACCCTCAATTAATATGATTTGTTTCTTTGTTTACAGTATATGTACGTATATTGAGTTTCAGAGACTGACTCAGTATAGCTCATTTCCCCCTCAGCACTTCATCTTCATCTGCTGACGAACACGTTACAGGCATGTCACTGTGAACCGGAAAGGCAAATGATTGTTTTGTGTTGGCATAAATACAATTAATTCAATTGTTTTGTGTTTGTAATAATGGTGATAGTTGGTTCCAAAAGGACTCATTAGATGACTAAACCAGACAAAGAGCATATTCATTCGGCTGTGTATTGTAACTGAGGGTTCAAAAGCCAAATTTGAATTAATCATCTCATTTATATGTTCCTATTATAAGCTAAATGTTTCATTTCATATCTTCCCTTATATGGGCACATTTAGAGTGGGAAGGGCTGTTAATAAATGGCAGAGTTTCATCACTCATTTATGGTAAAAGCAGAATTGTGATGTAGATTGTCAATCACCTTCTTTAGAGATGACAGGAAGTGCTGTTTCTGCAGGTACACACATGTGTCGGTAGAGGAGAGATAAGTTGCAGAGTCATTTATCTGAGTTAGGAAGATGCTGAAACCTGCAAAACAGGCTCAAGACAGCAAAGGTGATTCTTGAAAGCCCGTTAATGGAGGTGTGTCTCTGTGTGGGCCTTATGCAAACCCATGCGAAATCCGGCAACATGACCAGGTATGACTTCTTTAGCCCCAGGTGCAGATTTCAGTGAATTCTGAAATTAGCACACACTTAAGAAGTGTGTGATTACTGGAAATCTGGATGTGTGAGGTTGAGCAGGTCAGGTCATGTCAACCTTCTGGAATGCTAACGCATTTCATGGCTTTCATAAATTCTCCAGTGCCAAAAAAAAAGAGAGATGTGTTAAAGTAATGTGTTTTTCAAAGTCAAACACTGAGAGGGCCCTATTTTAATGTTCTGAGCGCATGGTCTGAAGCGCAGGTGCACTTGGGGCATGTGGGAATCCACTTTTGCTAGTTTAACGGCGGAAAAAACAGTCAGCACGCCAGGCGCATTGTCCAAAAGGGTTGTTCCAGGTCTCTTAAAGAGTCATGGGTGTGTTTTGGGCATAACGTGCAATAAACCAATCAGTCTCATCTCCCAGTCCCTTTAAATGCCAGTTGCGCTTGCACCATGGCGGATTCGCTATTTACATGGCAGAATATGCAAGCGGAAAGACTGATCGCTTCTCCAGAGAGGAATCCTTTTATTTTTAATATTTGGGATGTTTGTGTGCTGCAACATGTCCCTGTGTGTGTAACAAGCAGACTGTATGCAAGTTGTGCACTCGCCTATAGGCGCATATTACTAACACACCCTTTAAATAACACAAAAATACTGCGCTATTGACGTTAGACCAGGTTTTTGTTGGTCAATTGCTCATTTGTTTTCAGTTGCCTTGAAATAGCAACGCGCCAACAATGCACCTGGAACACACCTCGCTTTCAGACCAGCACACCCATGGGCGAACAGATGGGTGCAAGTGCATTTGCTATTTAAACAACGTGGTGCTGGACATGAAAATAACTGCGTCGGGCTGAAATGAGCAAAAAACACTTGAGTCGTGCCTAGGGTCGCATTGCCCCGGGTGCATGATAGGGCCCAGAGACACAGTGGGCAAATTCACTGTACAAAAAATGTTTCAACTTAAAAAAAAGTGTTTGTGCTGCCTTAAAATTTTAAGTTTATTCAACTCAAATATCCAAGTTGTTACTTAGTACAACTTTACATTTCAAGCTGACTAAACTTAAAACATTTTTTATACAGTGTATGTTTGAATGACACATATTTAGAACAAACATGTTATAAATATAAAATGATTGCAGACCGAATATAAGAATAAAAGGTTTGCCAAACTCAAAACACAAAATGACCAAACTTATATGGCCCCACTTTATTAGGTGGCCTTAACTACTATGTACATACATCAAAAATAAGTACAATGTGCTTATTGTGTACAAATTGTATTCCAAAACACTTTTGCTGATATTGAGGTGGTGTACGGGTAAAGTTGAAGGGTAGGGTTATTGACAGGTGTGGTGGTATGGGTAAGTTTAAGGGTAAAGTTTGGGACTCGTGTGGTTACCCTTAAACTTACCCATACCACCACACGTGTCCCTAACTTTACCCTTAAACTTACCCATACCACCACACCTGGTGGTATGGGTAAGTTTAAGGGTAAAGTTAGGGACAGGTGTGGTGGTATGGGTAAGTTTAAGGGTAAAGTTAGGGACAGATGTGGCGGTATGGGTAAGTTTAAGGGTAAAGTTAGGGACATGTGTGGTGGTATGGGTAAGTTTAAGGTTAAAGTTAGGGACAGATGTGGCGGTATGGGTAAGTTTAAGGGTAAAGTTAGGGACAGGTGTGGTGGTATGGGTAAGTTTAAGGTTAAAGTTAGGGACAGATGTGGTGGTATGGGTAAGTTTAAGGGTAGGGTTAGGTGTAAGGGAAGTGTCAACAGTGTAATTATAAATGTAACTACAGAAATTAATTACAGATGTAATTACATGCAGGTATTTTTAAAAATGTAAGTACAATGTAAAAACATATACGGTATGTACACAATAAGTGCATTGTATCAAATTATTAATTTAAATGTTAGTACATAGAAGTTAAGGCCACCTAATATAAAGTGGGTCCACTTACGTATATTTACTGATATGAAAATAAGCTATATTTTGACTTCTAAAGCCACTTTTGGTGATGTCTATTCAATGCTTTAATCCTCTGACACAGTGATATATAGGAGTAGGAATCACAGGGTACCTCACGATACGATACACAATACATGGCTCACGATACAGCAATTCTGCGATAATCAGTATATTGCTAGACAATCCTATAATGATACATCACAATATCTGTCTAACTAAAGCAAAATGCCCGTGAAAAGTTTAAGTGCAGGTTTTCCAGACTTTGGACTTAAATGTGGCTGGGGCATCTATTATTTTATTCACGCTGCTATCCCCAATCCCGTTAAAAAACTATTTATCTTAGGCTAGTTAACTTACGTTCACGTTACCCTCATTCATGTGTTGAGCGCTAGCGTATCGATTCTTGCATTGCATGGAGAAGGACAATGATGTATTGCCCTATTGATATTTTGTCCCACCCCTATGTATATGAATTATTTTCATTTGCCTTTGTCTAGCATATGATATATATGCAATTAATTGTGATTAGTTCAGTTAGTTAATCAGCATATCATGTAATTAATTTTATTAAAACTTTGAATCAGTTGACAGCCCTAGGAAAAAACATATTGTAGGCTCAGAGAGTTGCTACTCTTTTTGCTTCCTTAATACAAACACACATCTGTTTAAAATGTACGCTCCTCCTTTTTGTAACACACTTTCACACACAAACACCCAGACAGTGTAAAAAGATTAGGCTGGAAGATCAGGGTGCATGTTGAACCCAACAAACGCATTATTTCAGTGCAGCGTCAGTGTAAGTTAAACAGTAGGGGTTGATTAGAGTGGCCTGAGGCTGTACGTTCATATTCAGGGAAACCATGAATCATCACATTACTGAGTCTTCTGGCCCCCGCTGATGGTGTATATGCAGCAGATAATAACTGTCCTAAACAACCCTCACTAAACCTGCTTTTGTCAGCTCCTACATTTACTCGCCACAGAACTGGAAACAGAACATTACAGGAACATCATGATGGGGGGGGGGGGGGGGGGGGGGATGTAGCTGAAAATGGGAAATATAGCTTTTCAATTTTCCAGTAAGGCAGCACACACTATTGTACTTGTTTATTTATATCATCTTGCTATGTTCTTTTTTGTGCAAAGTAAATTACTTGAGAATGATTATGGGTTTCATCAAACAAAGAAAAAGACAGCTTGTTTTTTTTTTTTTTTTAAGTTAATTATATACATTCAACACACATGCTGAGTTGATGGCTCTGTCAACTGTAAGCCATTGTTTTAATATTACCCACAATGCCATCTGTCATATAGTATTAAGAATAACAACTGGTCAGCTTAATCTTTTATTACTGTGGAGTACCTCAAGGTTCAGTACTGGGTCATCTCTCTTTTCTTGATTTATATATTTATATATTGCTCTGTGAAGAGAAAAGTGTTTTAGCAAGGTTATTTAACATGTGTTTTCTTGTTTGCCACTGTAAATGATGCTTGCATGCTCAGTTGAACTTTTTGTTAACATTGTTATTTTTCTCTCATATATTATATCACTTACATTTGTAAATATGTACCTCTTGAGGTTCTCTTGAATCAGGCCCTTTCTTCGAAAAGAAAGATTGTGCTTTCTGCATACTAATGGGCCAATTTGAAATCAGCATACGCTGCGGGGTACCTGAGAAGTGTTTGTGAGTGGGAGAAGCGGCCTTTCTTCCCAGTATTTTCTTCTTCTTTTTTTGCATAATTCCTCAAATTTTTGAATTTCCCTAGGAATTATTCTGACACGCATACAATAAGCTGTTTTTTGTTGTTTTTACAGGCAACATACCGGCCATTGCTTAAGCAGGTGCTAGAGGAGATCTTCCACCCAGACAGACGTGAATGCCCTGATGTTGAACACATGTCGGGGGGACTCACTGACCTTCTCAAGACTGGCTTTAGCATGTTCATGAAGGTAAAGTTCAAAGTCTTGAGATTACATTTTTGATCTTGTTTTGTTATATATTATAGTGTTAATAAGTATATTCCTTTAAAATGAAATGGAGTCTCTTATGCATTCACCAAGGATTAAAAAAACTCCTGTACAACTACAAACTCCTAAACAACGTCCCTCAAGGCTTTTAAACCTTTAAATTCCTTTAGAGACAAGTTTTTTTTTTTTATATCTTGGGGTGATATGAGCATTAGGGGTGTAACAATACATCAATATGGATTGATATATCGATCAAATTACTAACGATAAGATGTATCGATGAAATGTGTAAAAAATTGATACCTATATATTTATAAAAATATGACACCTTTATTTAGATACTCTCCACATCTTTGTGCAATGTCTGCGCATTCTCATGTGTGCATTCTCGTTTAAACTCACCTTGGCTCTAAAGAAAACGCATGTGTATCAGTATATTCATGGATCAGTGCATTCGCTCTTAAAGTGACAGCAGCCTAATAAACCTGCTACTGTCTGTCATCAATCAAACAACAAAAGACAAAAGAGAAAATTTCTCACTGCTCTTGACTAAATAACCTTTTATAACTTTAATATTATAAATCTATATTTCATTTATACAGTAAAGACTATGCAGTGTTATTATACACTTGATTACTTTTTTTAATTTCTGTGCCTGAAAACTGCTTAGACCTACCTGAAAAACCTGAAAAGCACTGAATATTTCATTTGTGCCTTTGTTTTATTGTATTTATTTGTGCTATTGCTTGTAATTTAGTTATCTGTTGAAAATATGATCATAATCGTATCACTGAATTTTTTTGAGGTATCAGCAAATATCGTATCTTTGGCTATGAGAATCGTTATCATATCGTATCATGATGAACCATCCAATTTACACCCTTAGTGAGCATTATAGAGAGCTAAACACTCATGTAATGGTGTAGCAATGTTTGTTGATAAGGGAAGAAGGAGGCAGGAACAGGCGAATGTTAAACATAGCTTTAATAATAAAATAAACATAGAAAATAAAATGAAAGTAAAGCGGCAGCCCTTCACAGACGACTGCCACATAAACTAAAATAAAGCACCCACGTAAAATCCAGGCCTGGTCCTCTCTCGTCTTCAAGACTCGAGACAAGCACTCCGTTCCCACGGCTCTCTGCCCCACCCTGCTTGCCACAAATGTTACTTGAAGTCGTAGGGCGCCCTCTCACAGGAACTCCAGATGTGAGACTCATAGGCGTCATATAAATACAAAGTTCTGTCATGAAACTCTAGATGGCGCAGGCTGATGGGTCTTTAACACAACCTGCTGACATTGGTTCCTGTTGCATCTGCAACCAATGAGCTTGCTGCTCGACATTTAACTACTTGGTCAGTGTTTGCTATAGCAGTTTGCAGCGCTTTTTTAAAGTTCCTCCGAAACCCTCCACCTTCCCCAGCTCCACCTGTATTGATCTTCTACGGGTAATTTGTGCAGCAGTAGAATGCCTCGCATGCTCACAGCAGCGTGGGCATGTATTGGCAGTAGCAAATGGGGGGGGGACATGATGATGATGATGATAATGATGACCTTTTCTGCGGTGTGATACGAGAGACATTAAAGATGTGCTGGCTTCAGATACCCGGATGGGTGGTATGTTATTCAGTGTTGCTATTGACGACGGTTGTTATCAGGGAATAGAGTGTGGGGAACAGTGCCCGTCCCCTTTTGAACTGGTTCTCCCATAGGGATTTCATAAGCCAATCAGCTATGAGGTACAACAAACTTTGATTTGAAGCAAAAAAAAAATTGAAAATCGGACAAAAAGACAAAGGTACAAGACTATGTACTGAGAACTACAATCCCATGAAGTGTGAAGTAAAGCATAGTCAAATTAAAGGGTTAGTTCACCCAAAAATGAAAATAATGTCATTTATTCCTCACCCTCATGCCGTTCCACGCGAATCATCGGAACACAAATGAAGATATTTTTGTTGAAATCCGAAGGCTCAGTGAGGCCTGCATAGCCAGCAATGACATTTCCTCTCTCAAGATCCATTAATGTACTAAAAACATATTTAAATCACTTCATGTGAGTACAGTGGTTTAATATTAATGTTATAAAGCGACGAGAATATTTTTGGTGCGCCAAATAAACTAAATTACGACTTATATAGTGATGGCCAATTTCAAAACACTGCTTCATGAAGCTTCGGAGCGTATCGAATCAGTGAGTCGAATCAGGATTCGGATCGCGTGTCATTTGATACAAAGGCACAGAAGGTTAAGTGAGAAATGTGATGAAAAAAACATGAGGGATTAAAATGGTGTGAATAGAAAGGCATCAGTAAAGACAAAAGAATGATAGTTACAGCATATTCCAGCCGGAGAGGTGTGAATGTGTACAGGGGAGACAAAACATGAATGGGGCAGATTGCAGAACAAAACAATAGAGACAATATGGATACTTAAGAAGTGAATAAACATCAGTTAGCAGAGTTTTACAGATATTATCAGATTTAAAATGGTCATGGACTTATGACTCATGGCTGCATCTTGATTTTTTGTTTTCTTTTAAGCAACTTTTTCTGTCCATCCACCGCTTAAGAAGTCTGTGAACCTTCACTGTTTGCATTATTAAATTTTTCTGAATGTGTTTAGAGGAATATATGAGTTTCATTTGGAGGAAAGGTTGTTCGGATGCTTAATAATATGTTAATCAGAAGATGTTTGTCCCTGGAAGTTGTCCTCTTGCTCTCTCTGTTCACTCTAAAATGTGTGCGAGCACGTTTATACTGATACACATGGACCTGCTGTGTGCTGCGTATGTATGATATTGCCTAATAATGCACTAGTTTGTGACACACATGGCTTGGCATGCTCTTCACCTGATTCACATGCTGATGTCATCCATTGAAGGGTGCGTCTGGAGCGTGTGGATAAATGACAAAATAGTTAAATGAAATTAAGAAAAGGCTTAAGAATCCACCAAGGTCTTTCTCTTTATTTTATTTTTTCTGCACACATTCATCACGCCCGCTCGCTTTCCCAGAGGCACATATTACCAAATGCATTTCTTTTTATCTATTCATCCTTCTCTCCCTGCCTGTATTACACGTGTTTGTCCATGCCGGTTTAGGGTCCTGAGTTACACGTGGCAGCACAGCCCCACTCCTGAGATTTGCCCTCCTTGGTGTGCATCCCTAATTGCCTGATTATTATTCACCACTCACTTTTTCTTTCAGCCAATCCAAGGCCAGCTCTCTGTCCGCCGGACCAGGCACAGACAGCAGCTCCCCATGTGCCTGAGTCAAACTCACTCAAACGGAGCATCTGCATGTGCGCCACAGCGTGCTTGTGTCCGTGTGAAAGTGTGTCCAGGTGCCGTGTGTGTGTGTGTGTGTGGGTTCTGATTGATATGCTCCTGCTGTGTTTGTGTTCAGTCTTGACCCAGGCCACCAACTGAGCTCTGAATTATACAATACATACACACATACACTAGGGGATGGGCAAAATTGCATAATTTACTGCTATGACTTGGGGAAGCCCCATGTAATTACGATGATTAGTTTGTTTCATAATGTTTTTTGGGGATGTTCAAAAACAGATGGAAAGCGTTAGAATGGATCAGAACACAAGGTTTTATCTATTTGTAACTGCCATTTTAAAAACACAGCAATCACAGGTGAGATGCTGAAAAAAGCATTCTGAGACAAGGCAACAGCCCTAGACCTCCATCTGCACATATAGATAGACCAATATTTAAAACAAAAATGATGGTCACTGACATATATTCAACAAATAAATAAGCTAAATGCCAATTAAAATATAATTTTATTATATTCACAGTGAGTATGTATAGTAACTAGGACATTGCTCCCAGTAGGCTATTTCCTGCTGGTCTGACAGTAATAGTCTTCAATTGTATTGTTGAAGGCAGTGAATTTGTTACAAAACGTGTTTTTTGATGGCTGCCGAATAATAATAAAACACTTGGCCACTTGGCATAAATAAAAAAAATTAACTACAATTTAAAAATATTTATTTAACGCTGAACATTTTTAGCATTCCAGCAGACATTATACAAACAAAGCACATATAAAAAAAAAGTAAAATAAACATTTTTATTTGGCCATCTTATCTTATCTTTGGCCTATTATGCCTACGATTATCATAATCAAATCATAATCAAATTGTGTTTCTTTGTTCATGAGAGGTTTTGCAAGCCTGTATAACTCAGCACTGAATAAAAACTCCATTGGCCATTGCGTACAAGAGATCAACAACTATGTCACCGCTGCAGAAACACGTTGTAAATGGATACATTTGACGTTCTACAGACACAAATATGCGCTGGAGCATTTGCTCCATTTCTGCGTCTTTCTCGGACACTTTAAAGGCGTCATGAACTGGCTTTTTTTATTTTTTTATACTGTTGTCTGAGGTCAACTTGTGACATTTGTGTGGTTTTTACATTCAAAAACATCATAATGAATCAGTAATAGGCTATTTTCTGCCATGGTTTTGAGGCTCTCTGGAGAAACGATCGGTTTTGATGAGCGTGCCGCACTGAACACTTGGAAGTAAACGCCCACGGCTAGGATTGGATAAGATTTGCATATTTAATGAGCTTCAGCTACCGTCAGTCCCAGGAATCGTCTGGGGGAAATGCTCAGAGGACTCGCAAAATATCAACAAACACAATGATTAAATCACACACACTCTCGCGGACACACACTCGGGAGGACACACACACTCACTCACTCACTCACTCGCGCAGACACACACGCACTCACACACACTTGCGTGGCACGGACACACACTGGCGCGGGTGGACACACACTCAAGGCCAATTTATACTTCTGCGTCGGACCTACGCCGTATCCTCTACGGCGCAAGTTACGCATTGGTTTTAATTTATACTTCTGCGTTGTTGTCTGCGTCAATGTGCAATTCCACATGCAGACCGCTAGGAGGCAGTGTCCACGTGCATGTTGATGGTAACCCACAGTATCAAGGCAAAAGCCGAAGAAAAGGCAGCTTGTTTAGTGTTTACATTGTCGGAGATCAGCAGCCGTCAGATAGTGGCTTTTCTTGCAGCTTGAGTTGTTGTATGTAATACAAATTAAGCATCTCTAGTTGATTAGTAGAGTTACATAAGAGGCGATCTGGCGCTGGAATGCGTTTTTGAAATCATGCCAAGCTCATGGCGCTGTTTTCAGTATCGGTGGCTCGTGGACGAGCGCTTCAATCGATTGCTGTTGCGGAGACTATTCATTTCGTTGAAATCACAAAACGAAATGCACCCTAATGTGTCCCTGTTCTTGATATACAATCACTGATGAGAAAATAAATAAACTATACACAGCGGATCTATGTATTTATTCACTAACATAAAAATTCTCTGGACTACAAAATATTGTGTTATATAGCAGATGTAAGGACGAAACTATCATCCCATTTCTGGACACACACACTTATATCGCATATTTTTTTTAATTTATTGACCTCAGGGGAGGGGTTCTGGCAGAGCAATCACAGCGCTTGCGGTCCGCGTAGAATTGAAGCGTTGTTACATTTTTGGAGAGGTGCGCGTCAGGGTACGGCGTAGGGTACGTGCGCATCACACAGCCTACAGCGTAGCTACGGCGTACACTCGACGCAGAAGTATAAATTGGCCTTCTAACACATATAAAAAAACATGTTTTAGCCTACTCACATAAGTGTGTGTTCAGAAGGAAGCTTATGCAGGGACGATCCTTAGCTCACGAGTCGGTGGGCGGGGCTACAGAAGCATATTTATCTGTAGATGCGGCGTCTAGGTCCTATTACGTAAGAGATCCGCATATTGTGAGAGCTCTCGTTTTCTGAGCCTGGTGTCAATAAAAGCTTTTCTTTGATAACAAGGAAGTTTTCAGCTCTGAAACCCAACTTACAGGATATTCTTATATTACCATGACCTTTTATATATCAAAAGCTCAAGGGAAAGTTGATTTCTCAGTTCATCACCCCTTTAAAAAGCCTTGTTGATACACGACAAGTCCGCACGAGGGTATGCGTGGCAAAAATGACGTCATTGCAGAGTGCCAAGCGGATGAGGCGCGTGCGCAGTCAGCGGAGGCTCGCGCTGCAGAGCCAGACTAAAGTATAAATTAATGATTCCACACTTCCGACATGTGCTGCATTTAGAAGCGCACGCCTCTCTCAGGTGCCTGGTTGCTATAGTTGGTCACATCATCAAAAACCTCATTGTTCGGTAAAATGTATTCTGACTTTTCACTTATTCGGCCGAAAGTGCAATTTTGTGTGTTTTCGGCCGAATAATTTCGGTTGCTGAACATTCGGTGCATCCCTAGCTGTAGCTGCAGTGCTTTCATTGGGATGAATTCACAGAGGTTTTGCTCTGCTGAAGCACCACACATTGCCAGTATGCTAAAACCCTTTCTGAGGAGTTGTCTCTAAATTCATCATCTTTAAAGCAGCACCACCAAAAATATTAAAGGGGTCCTTGATTATGATTTCACTTTTTTAACTTTAGTTAGTGTGTAATGTTGCTGTTTGAGCATAAACAACATCTGCAAAGTTACGATGCTCAAAGTTCAAAGCAAAGGGAGATATCTTCTTTTAAAGCTACACTGTGTGATATTTTCCCCCATCTAGCGGTGAAAAGGTATATGACCATCCAGTAAATATTAGTTTCTGTTCCTCCCAATTCCGATTTCGTTTTAACTCATACGGTGGCCGATTTAGTCCAAGATTAACATGGCTTCCAGTTCAATCCAGCAATCCCCCTCTTCACATTCGACACGGTGCCATCGAGTGTTAAAACGCGAAAGGCGAAACTTGAATTTACGGGTATGTCCGTCTTTGGCTAATGTACTTTCAAGATGGAGGGGCAACATGGCGACCCCCATTCGAACCTCATACCCGTATGTATTTTCAATGGCATATTTAATAACTTACGAGAATACTTTATTACTTGAAAGAAGTAAATATACATTAATGAGCACATATATTTTTGAAAGAACGAAGTGTTTTTAGCTAAGAATAAACTAAAAAAGTTACACAGTGTAGCTTTAATTAATTTTTTTAAGGACTACAACAAAAGGCTGGTAGGCACAACAACAAGCTTCTTCCCGGGTTAGTGACATAACAAACCCTGAAATTTACATAAACCCCACCCCGGGGACACGCAACAAAGGGGGTGAGGCCATGTTGAGAAGAGGAAGAGTTGTTGTAGTAGAGCCCATTTAGGAGTCAAACGCAAGATGACAACATATCTTACAACAGTTCCCACACAAGTGATTTATAGATTATCCTGACAGAATATGCTAATCAATGACTTAAAGATATCAACTCCACATCAGCTTCATACATTCATCAACTAACCATTATGAAATGCCCTGCTGCATTCTACATGTTGTCACTTCTTCTCGAGTCTCTCTATCATTGTCCAACTCCAGTTTGAACATAAAAGGCTGAACAGTTTCTGACATTTTCAGTGTGTGTCTGTGTGAGGTAATCGGAGCTGCTAACACGCTCCACCCTCTTCTAGACAGGGGGAAGGGAGCAGCAGCTCATTTGCATTTAAAGGGACACAAAAACTTCACATACACACTCTAGTCACATACAGACTTATTTTACATATTATAAAAGGGAGCATAATATGACCCCTTCTCATACAAGGAAATCATACATTTGGAAAAACAAAAGAATAGATTTAGTAGTCGAACTGGAGTAGGAGGTATTGATCATGGAGCTATTGTGCTCAAAAGCCAATACATAAAACAGTACAATTGAATTAGGTGATTCGTTGAATGCAAATCAATATCCTGAATAACAAGGATCTTTAACTTCTTTATGCTTCACATTTAAAGCTTGACCCAAAGCCTTTAAGACCCTTGGTCTGAAATATTTTAAGCAGTCAGTGTTTGTATTACTAACTATGGTTGTATTACTGTATTACTATTATCAGCTTAGTTAAAACTGCAGCCAAAAACAAAAAGTAAAGTGAAACTATCAGTTAGTTCCTGCTTATGTTCTCTGTTTATTTCCTTTTGATGGAATGATTCTCTTTCCCTGCAGGTCAACCGACCCCACCCAAGTGATCATCCTCTCTTGTTTCTCTTCCTGGTGGGCGGGGTCACGCCATCAGAGCTCCGCCTCATTCATGAAGTTGTCTCTAGCCAAAAGTCGGGCACTCAGGTGGGAAGTCACACCCTTTTTTAAATAATCTTCATATATTACACTACCGTTCAAAACTTTGGGGTCAGTAAGGTTTTGTTTTTAAGAAAATAGTACTTTTATTAAGTTAGAGTAATTTCTTTCCTACTTTTCTGAATTCAGGCAGCATTAAAAGGGGGTGTAACACAGTTTCTGCCAGTCTCATGTTAATCTTGAGTACCTATAGAGTAGTATTGCATCATTCATATCTCAGAAGAGTCTTTAGTTTTATCAGATTTATAAAAGACAGACACACTGTACCAATTCTTCCTGAAAACAGCCAAACTCGTGGAGGAGTGCAGTGGGTGGAGCTAAAGAGAGTACGCAAACACACATCCACAATACATTGCATTGGCATGACATTATCCCTTCCTGGATAACTTTCGATTCACTATGCGTTCGTGTTGTTCACATTATATGCACATAGGTGCCGATTGGCAACAAAACACAGACATTTGATGCAGTTTCACTCACCGCCTGCGGTTTCCACTCATGACCGGGAACAAACATTATGTGGTCTAAAAACCCAACGACAGCGCTGCTGGCGGCTTCCGTAACCTGAACGAAGCTTGTTGATGGGCGCGCTCTTGCTCTCGCTGTGGTTGTTGTGTGCGCTCCGCATGCGCTCATCCGGGAGAAGTGCCCATAAAAGCAATTCCGCATATTATGAACTCACACAGGCCCATACTTCTTGACTTCTTTCAAAAACATTTAAAATATCTTTCAGACCCCAAATGTTTAAACAGCATTTTAAATGAAATATGAACTTCTCTTACCTGGTTAATGAGCCTTCCGTTTTTTTCTGTGGTGAAATAATACCTATGAATCAAAAATGGACCATATGAAAGGAAAAAAAGCACTAATCATGAGCTATAGCACTGTGTTTGTGTTGTTAATGTATTTTTCCTCATTCCTCATCTCTCTTGTATTCATTTGGCACATTTAAAGAACCCCTCATATCTCTTTCTCATCCTGTTTTCTCATCATGCCTCTCTTTTTCTGTATCATTTACTCAGATTTGATTGGAGTGTGTGTCTGCACTCGTGAATGAATAGAGATGAAAACTGGGTCGAGTCAGTATGAAAGGAGTTTTGTTGATCAAAGTTGTCATGAATAAATCAAACATAATGAAAGCATAGAGCGGACTCGTACAGAACAGAAAGCCCACACGTAGCCTGATCCAGACCCACATCTGCGCTAGTGTGTGACAGAGACACACCGATGGGAATTTAGGGTGTAATGTACTAAATGAAGGTGCTCATATTTACAAAGCATGCCAGTATTAGTGGAGGGTACAGTAAGATGTCCAATGGAGCAAGGGCCGAGCGTTCTGTAAAACCCTTTTGAAGTGATTTTCTAAATTAAGGTCTCAGATGAGCCAAATCATCTTCATCTTTCACCATAGAATACAAAGCATGTCCTTACCTCAGCACATGCGTCAGCAGGTGCAGTTATGTTCTGCTCTATTCATCTTCAAGACTTGGTTAATAACACGCAAGCTAATAATCTTGCAGAGCCAGACTTTTGACTGTTGCCTCTACTAGTCTGGTCCACTTAATATGCAGATTATTGTGGTCAAAACATGCATACATAGACAGGAAGAGACCAGACAGATGTGTAAAACTACCAACAACGGTTTGCTCTTCAGCCTTTATACCAATTACCCCATGCAAGTTTTGGTAGAAGCTTGTATCTATACAACTATAGAAGTTTTTTGATTTTGTTTATGTTTTTGAGAAATGTATTTATATAGCACTTTCATATACAGTGAGGTCCGTAAGTTCGTGTTTTTTTTTTTAAGAAATTAATACTTTTATTAAAGTTTTAGGGACACTAAAGACATTTATAATGTTACAAAATCTTTCTATTTCAAATAAATGCTGTTCTTTTGAACTTTCTAGTCATCAAAGAAACCAGTTTAGCCCCAGACTAAAATGCACGTTTGAGCTGTTTTAACTGAAAGCAACTTGCACTAACATACAGTTGCAAGAAAAAGTATCTGAACCGCTTGCAGAATCTGTGAAAATGTGAATAGCACAACAACATAATACAAAATGCGTTATTTTTTATTTAGTACTGTCCTGAATCAGATATTTTACATTAAAAAAATGTTTACATATAGTCCACAAGACAAAAAAATAGCGGAATTTATTAAAATAACCCAATCAAAAGTTTATGAACCATTGATTCTCAATACTGTGTGTCGTTCCCTGGATGATCCACGGCTGTTTTTTTTGTTTTGTGACGGTTGTTCTTGAGTCTCTTGTTTGTCTTGAGCAGTTAAACTGCACAATGTTCTTCAGAAAAATCCTCCATGTCCTGCACATTCTTCAATTTTCCAGCATCTTTTGCATATTTGAACCCTCTCCAGCAGTGACTGTATGATTCTGAGATCCATCTTTTCACTCTGAGGACAATTGAGAGACTCAAACACAACAACTAAAAAGGTTGAAACATTCACTGATGCTCCAACTGATGCAGAATTTTTTTATGATTCAAATTTTGCTGGGTGGTTAATAACACATTTGTTCTTGTGTGACAAACTCAGAACACTTTTTTTTTACTTTACAGGGACTTTAAAGGGTTAGTTCACCCAAAAATGAAAATAATGTAATTTATTACTCACCCTCATGCATGGGCGTCGGGACCATTGTATGTGGGTGGGACAAGACCCACCCACTTTTTACGATCAATGATATTGGACCCACTCACTTTTATCATCTCTAACATTCAGCACATGTGTGTTTACCTACCCCTAATCGATAAACACTTATTATTAAACACATGTTAGACGCTTTATTTCCACTTTTCTAATATTTTCTTCATTTTTATAAAAAAAAAATGCCTTTCCGATCTGATATGTGATGGGAAAAGAGAGAAGATTGAGTTCGGCGAAATGCGGACTCGAACCGAGGTCGATTTGTGTCAAAACTAGATGCCGTGCGTCTTACCCCTACACTACTGCCACCCTCAATTGCATGGCAATTTCCGTCATTTTGTTTTTCCAAACTATACATTTAGCAGGCAAAGCAGTATATTTGTACTTTATGAGGACCCACCCACATTTTTTTTTGCTTCCGACGCCCATGCCCACATGCCGTTCCACACCCGTCAGACCTCCGTTCATCTTCTGAACACAAATGAAGATATTTTAGTTGAAATCCGATGGCTCAGAAAGGCCTCCATTGGCACAATGCTCTGTACACTCTCAAGACCCATAAAAGGTACTAAAGACGTCGTTACAAAGTCCATCTCACTACAGTTGTTCTACAATAACTTTATGAAGCGACGAGAATAGTTTTTGTGCACAAAAAAACCCCAAATGAACCACTTATATAATGATGACCGATTTCAAAACACAGCATCATGAAGTTTCGAAGCGTTATGAATCAGTGAGTCGAATAATGATTCGGATCGCGTGTCAAACCGCCAAACTGCTGAAATCACGTGACTTTGGCGATCCAAACTGCTGATACCAACTACCCTTGCAGTACAATTTACCTTGATCTTCAAGTTCAATAAGTTTTCACCGCCAGCTCTTAATGCGTTGTGTTTCCTTCTGGAGCATCAGTGAATGTTTCAACCTTTTTAGTTGTTGTGTTTGAGTCCCTCAATTGTCCTCAGAGTGAAAAGATGGATCTCAGAATCATACAGTCACTGCTGGAGAGGGTTCAAATATGCAAAAGATGCTGGAAAACTGAAGAATGTGCAGGACATGGAGGATTTTTCTGAAGAACATTGGGCAGTTTAACAGCTCAAGACAAACAATGGACTCAAGAACAACCGTCACAAAACAAACAAAAAACAGGCGTGGATCATCCAGGGAACGACACGAGAATCAATGGTTCATAAACTTTTGAACGGGGTCATTTTAACACATTCAGCTATTTTCTTTTTGTCGTGTGGACTATATGTAAAAATACAATTATGTAAAATGTCATATTAAGGACAGTACTAAAGAAAAAATAACATGCATTTTGTATGATCTCTCTTATTTAGTTCAAATGATTCACTTTTTCACAGATTCTGCAATACTTTTTCTTGCAACTGTATCTATATATGTTAACATAAAACTATATCAGTGCTATTGTTTTGTCTCCAGATACACACCAGTAATGTTTCCCCCCCCCCTAAGGTACATTTATAAAAGTGACTTAAATGTCATAATTGATCTAAAGCCTAATCCTAGCTTAATCTAATAATAAGCAGCACAACTGTTTTCAACACTGATGCTAATAGGATTTTTTTTCTTAAGCAGCAAATCAACATATTAGAATGATGTCTGATTAATTATACAACAATGAAGACTGGAGTCATTTTAATAAATGTTGCTGTTCTGAAAGTTAGAATGACTCAGGGTTTGAAAAAATAAAAAACAGTCCAGTTGAGTTATAAAAGAGCTGTTCAGTATAAAATAGCTTTTTCTACCCACAGAAGTGAACCATCACACTAAATAACAGAGGGTGAACAATCTACAGATCATTTTAATACGAATCTTAAACCTGAATGCACACTGACTCATGGGGATTCGTGTCACTGCGGGGACCTAAATTGAGGAAACAAGCTTATAAATCATACAGAATGAGTTTTTTTGAAAGTGTAAAAATGCAGAAAGATTTAGGGGTAGGGTTAGTGTAAGGGGAGAGAATATACAGTTTGTACAGTACAAAAACCATTATGCCTATGGAGAGTCCACAAAGGTGTGTGTGTCTGTCTGTCTGTCTGTCTGTCTAATATATTTTTCTCTTTTCTCAGGTATTTGTGATGTCTACTAGGCTGCTGAGGCCTTCCGATGTCCCTCACTTACTCTTCAACACTGACAGGCTCAAACCTGACATTGGTGTGTGAAGGGACTGAACACACACACTTCTGGCTATTGAACAGATTCTAACCAACATAGTTCTATCCATCAGATGCATCTGATCAAAACAAAATGTAATGAATATGCAAAACAGACTCCTGTAATTTCAAAAACATCCCATTCCAATATTTTCACATTTTGTTGCAAATGACCAATGACCCTGTCTTACCTTCAAGAGAAAAAATAATGTCCCTTAAATAAAGTCTTAATGGTTGGCCTTATGTTCGTGTGTGTTACAGTTTGTGTGTGCAAAAATGTGTTTGTTTTTTTCACAGCGTGTACATTTTTAGTCACATTTCACTCGTGCCGTTGCCAGATACAACACATTCTGCAGTTGAGTTCTTACAATCAGCCATGTGTTGATTCTCACAGGATCTTCCCTCATCCTTCACTCACTTCAGTGCTGTTGGAGAAGTGACAGATGGGGAGAGGGCACAGGTCAAAAAGGGCGGGGACATCTATTAGAGCAGCTCTCTCTGTTCTTCCTTCACGTTCTCACACTTGACAATTGATTTGGTTATCTAAAAAGGGTCATACTGTTTTTTTGAAAAGCTTATAAATCATACAGAATGAGTTTTTTTGAGAATGTAAAAATGCTGAAAGTTTTGTGTGATGGGTGGGTTTAGGGGCAGGGTTAGTGTAAGGGGAGAGAATATACAGTTTGTACAGTATAAAAACCATTATGCCTATGGAGAGTCCCCACAAAGATAGTGAACCAGACGTGTGTGTTTCTAAAGTTTAGCTAAGTAGACACACATGCCGTAGCCTCCATGTGTTTATCTCAGGTGATTTGAGTTTGTGTTTCGCATTTGCCAACAACTATTACCCCAGCAGGTGTCTAACGAAGACGCTAAAACACCTGAAATCAGTCATGTTCCTCCAAATGCGTTTTTTTACACCTTTATCTCCTTACATCCTCTTCACACACACAGCATGACTTGTTAAATGTGTGTTTATGTTATTGGTAGTTTGTGGAAAACTTCAGCATTAAAAATATGTAGTATAAGCCAAGAGGTTCAGCGGTTTGGGGTCGGAAAGATAAAAAAAAAAGAATTAATATTTTATCAATAGAAGCTCATTTTTTCAGGATTCTTTGAAGAATAGAAAGTTCAAAAGAACAGCATTTATTTGAATTAGAAATCTTTTGTAAGATTATAAATGTCTTTACTGTCACTTTTGATCAATTTTGTGTCCTTGCTGAATAGAAGTATCAAAAACAGTAGTGTTTATATATAATATGAATGGAACGGTTACATTTTTAAACCGTAATATACTCACTGATAATAATAGACCTTGTAAGCTGGCCTTATCTCTTAAGGCTCCATTGAAGAAGAAAAATTCTTCAATGAATTTGTGTCCAATCGCAGGTCAGTTTAAACAGGATGAATGAGATGTATGATTTTGGTTAGGTTGGAAAGTGTGCATAATTCAGAAACAAGTTATTTTATTTGGTAAAAACTCCTTTATTTCCAAGTACAATCAAATAACAAATAAATAACTCTGAGCTTAAGCCCTTTGGCTTTTTTTAAAGTGCATTTATACAGAAATAAATTCTAATCCACTATAAAAAATAAAATAAAAAAGTGGCACAAAGCACAGTTTTACACAAAACCAGGAGAAACATTCTGGCCTTGTACACAAGAGCAGGGCTGTAAGAGATACACACTCTCTCGCTCACTCTTTTATATGCTTAGCTGGAGTGCCTTGTCCTTTAACAATGCCTGCATTCAGCCCGTAAAAGCCTTGACCACTCTCCCATGCCTTTCAGAAATGCAATTCTTAAAATAGTCTGTTTTGTGGCCTTCACCATCTCGGTTACCAAGAGAATTGTGTCTTAAAGGTTCACACAGGTGAGAGTGTTAATAGTGTTTGTGTCTCCATCTGTTCCATTCAGTCTTTGCACTGTCCCTCTTTAAGGCGCTACGACCACGTCTCCCAGAATCCTGCTGTGTCCACATAAGTGACAGCAACACAAGTGTCCACCAGCACTGGGACGGTCAAGTGAAAATGTGAGAGTTCACCAGACTCTGTCGTCGTTTCTTCAGCAACCATCAGACCAATCAGAGGTCAAGTTTCAGGGGCCGCTGTTTGGAACCGTTCTGCTGATAATCAGGAACGTCCAAGGAGCGAGAGCTATTCAGCATCGCTGCTCTCCAGATCTTCTCCTCTCCTTAGAGCCTTCTATCTCTATTAAGCGTGCACTTTTATCCTGCTAGTATTCAAACCCTCTTCACACTGAAGTGACGGTCCGGACCTTGGCCGACAGCACCTGTTTGAAGCGCCTCTTCAGGTCTTGCATGTTGGGGGATTTGGGCCTGGGAATGAGAGGAGATCTTTTCTTCTCGGTTCCGGATGAAGCTGCATTGATGGGGGTCTGAGGCGGCTGCTTGGCCAGATCCACGCACAGTCTATGGAAGGCACCGTGGACCTGGCTGTAGTCCTCGCTGGCGGACACCTCGTAGAAGGAGCAGCCCAGCGCTGAAGCCAGCAGAGGACCTTCTTGGGCATCCACACGCCTCACATGGAGAAGATCAGCTTTATTGGCCACTAGGATGATTGGCAAGGACCTGTCGGTATGGGTGCGGGTAACAAGCTGGTGGAGCTGGCCAATGAGATCAAAGCTTCGGCAGTCGGTTACGGAATACACCATAACTACGGCGTCCGCCCATTGAATGGAGCGAGACATCTGGTCAGCGCAGCTCAGTCCATTAGAGTTCACCTGAAGAAAAAAAAAAACACTTGTCAGTTATGCAACACGTCTGGTGGTCAGTTTACTCATTTTCTTCAGTAATTGAATATAAACTAATGAGGTGCGAGCGATAAGTATCATATTGGCTACGATTCATGTTACACAAAACTGAGATTTAGCCGGTTAAACAGAGTCTTTCACCCTAGTCCAAAAAGAAAAAAGGCATTTTGTGGTTTTGGACGACTGCCTGGTTTAGGAAGGGAGCCTTGCATGCCAAACTTGGCACTAAAATCTCAGACTAAAGACATCAGCCCTGTAATTGAATTAAAATCCATTCTCTAATTTTGAAAGCAGAGGGATAATTTATATGGGCTGGTCTACTGTAACGGTTCTAAAGTGCTTATTCATTTCCCTAAAACCCGCTGAGCCCTGCTGAAGCAGCACAACCTCCCAACCGCTGCTACAAATATCCCACAGCGCCGCCGCGAATCATTCTGTGGAGTCGGATCTTTTAATGAACCGGCTCATAATATTAACGATTCGTTCAAAACTCTACAGCTTAATTTTATGACACGAAAACTGTTGGTTTAAATACATATGTTTACAGCTGTTGGATTTTAACAATGTTTATTAAAAAGGGAAAATTACAGCGATGCCACGCGAACCGTTTAATTATTTTAACCGGTTCTTTTAAACAAGACAAACGTTATTCGAACGAACCGATTCGATTTCGATGAAATAAGTCTAACTGTCGTCAAGCTGCAGTACATGCACGCGCTGCCCCCATATATGAGTGCCACAGAAGGCATCCCGCTGGCCAATTAACCCCGAGTGTTAAACACAAACCCGGAAAAACACAAAGGAAGCGCTAAAAAGACAAAAGGCGAAGGTATGTGCTCATTCTACACTTCTCATCCGTGTAAAAGCAGCGTGGGAAAGATGCCCGGAGAGCACATAACGGTCAAAATCTGACATTCAAAAACAAACTTACTTGAACACCAGGCGTGTCTTGAACTTGAATAGCCAGTTGTTCGCCGTCTATCTGCACTTCTCTGGAGTACAGGTTGCCTGTCATGCAAAAAAAAATGCAGAATTAATACATTTGCCAACATCACTAATGAGTTTAAACGGTGTTTTCTAAATCAGTTGACTTGGAAAGATGGGAAAACTCACCAACGTTTCTCTCGTAGTCACCAATAAACCGCTTCGTGAGGAAACGAACCACCAGCGCTGAAGGGAACAGGCAAGAAATGGACATGAATATTAATCATACAAGACACAAATCTACAATAGATTAGTTTTAGTAATATTATTATGAGCTTTAAAATGGTTCCACAAACGTACCGGTTTTGCCGACCCCACTTCCGCCGATCACTGCGATCTTAATGACCCGGTTGGACGGGCACTCAGCGCTCGGGTACTCCGCAATGGTGGACATGTTCTGGATGAGACGCATTTTGGACACTATCAAAATCCACAGACGCCGTAAAAGTAATGTCAAAATCGAAGTCAGCCGACGGCATGCACGCGAATGTGTCTTTCAATGATAAATATTTCCAGACTCTTCCTAGCTGACCACACCAAGACCGTAACTTGGTTTTCTGAGGCTGAGACGGGAGCTTGGGTTTATTTATACAGCCACAGATGTGCTTGGCTCTGATTGGCTACTGCAGACAACGGTCACAATCCCTCGCCCCGCCCACTACTTCAAGTGCATGCGCGAGCTGTTTATAACTATATAAAAAGAGAGGAAGACAAACTCGGGCTCAGTCGCTTCAGCGAATTAGACGCTGAGGAGGAACATGAGATGTAACTAGCCACTTAGCCTGTAGATATGATTAAACCTGGAGGTTTTGAATAGGGTTTAGTCGTGTGAGTGCTGATAGCGGTCAGTTGTAAATGAGTGACTTCAAACGCGTGTAATGAGAATGTTATCTAGTCTCAATGATCTCTAAGCGCTTAATGTGTCACTTGCAAAGTATGTGTGCGGTGTTTTTCTTTAGCCTAGCCGATGAGAATAAGCCATTGATCAGCATCCTCACAGACTCTCGCCTCAGGACCTGTAAATAAATACATTACTCATCCATTTTGGGTTTTAAATATGAGGAATAGAAGATTTGTATGCCAGTTGCTGAATTTTGTCCAAGCAAAATTGCCTATTTATGTAAGTAGGAGAAAGCAGAATGTAGCTGCTATGTTTTCAAACGTGGTGCAGTCAAGAATATTTAATGATTTTACTTTTTATAAACATTTGGATGATCTTATCACTTTTGAAGGTGTTGCTGTGAAGTTTTGTGTTCTGTATTTGAAGGTGATTGGGTGTTTACACGCTTCTTGTGAGCTGGGTTTGCTCTTATTATATATGCATATTATGTAAATTATATGTGAATTGTATTTGTAATAAAGGTTTGCTAAATTTCTAATTCTCTCTCTCTCTCTCATAAATTCATTGTCACTTAAAAATATATAAATTATTTTCAATTTCAAATGTATTGCCATGATTGTTTTACATATGATATTGCCATAGCATGAAAAATGAATCAATAAAGTAAATAGATAAAATAAACATTTCTGTATTAAATATGCTGATCGAGCTTTGGCTGGTTTCTAAAAGGGTGTTTAAAACATGCATAAATGTCCTCTTTCAGTAACAGACAGTGCTCATAGCATTTGCGTATTTTATTTCCCATTTCACATAAGAATGTATATGCATGGTAGTGTTGTATTGCTTTTAGTTTTATGTTCTCACCATTTGTATTACCCTAATCTGTGTTTGGCAAAACCGCATATTTCTATGATGAATAAGAGCTTATTGTGTGCTAGCTCGCTGTCCATAGATTGGCCATTAAACATCACAGTCAAAATGTTTGACGTATTCAACCATGTGTTTACATGACGTGCAGTTATGAGACTCAGTGTACAGCCAAAAGATCTGTGATTGCTATAGTCAGGGGAGTGTTTTTTTGTCTTCATCCAGAAGCTCAAGAGCAAGAACAGATTTATCTCTCACATATCGAATGGTCTTCTTCGGCTTGCAGTCCTGCAACCTCTAGTTTTAGCCTGGGGTTACCTCTGGAATTTATGAGTACACTAAGGTCCGTACTAGTTAACTCTATTTTAACAAACTTTCGCATTTTGTTCTACAACATAATTTGCTCACAGTGACAGTCATACCTCAAATAGAGTTTTGTTACACCATGGTAGATATTCCTCAGGAAACCCAAAGGAAATGATCCTTCCAAGTCTGCCAACAAATTGGCATCAGGACTGAACCGCTTTACTCTCCAACATGTTCAATCGATGACGAACATCAAAGGTGTACTGGACCCAAAATGAACATGCAGGCATAATTTATTCCCCCGTTCTAAACTTGTATGACTGTCTTTCTTCTGTGGCGTACAAACGAAGATATTTTAAAGGATGTTTTCATCCAACCAAACAACATTAGACCTAATTGATTTCATTGCATAGACCAAAAACATTTATGCATTGTGTTCCATAGAACTATTCCTTTAATATAGATGTAGGAAGCGATGGCAAGTGTGAATGAAGTGCTCCACAGAGTGTGTATGTGTGTGTGTGCTTTGGTGTCTTCAGCATGTTCTGACTTGTCTTGGTCCCTCAGTAGTAGTTGGGGGGAGTGTGTGTCATTGGGGGATGCTTACTGACATCTCAAAGAAGCCATTGACCCTGCCCCCAACACCCCACACATACAGCATGCTAAACCCACTCTGATTACACCCATGTGTGTATACAGACAACTATCACTGCTAGTGTGTGCAAGTGTATGTGTTCTATGCTCATGTCATACTCTATGAGAGTAATTAACACATTGCATAAGTGCTTTTCTCTCTGAAGTCTTCCTAATGTTTGATCTGGCAGTGTTCGTGTTTAATGTCATTGTGCTGTAGCGTTTTGAGGTTTTTGTCTCATCAGGTTCAGAAGATCAAAGTCTAACCTTGTTTTTGAACATGCACTCATCTGCGTCTCATAATGAATATTTTTTTTGTCTCTCACCTACTAACGCTTCTTGATTGTTTATGCGTGTGTGTTGTTGTTGTTAAAAGAGAACAGAACATTTTAAGGAATAGTTTACCTAAAAAATCTAATTCTTTCATCATTTACTCACCCTCATGTAACCTGTGTAGTTATTAGTAGTTTTCAGTCATTTAAAGAAAGATGAAATCAAATCAAATATAAATATTAAATGAAAAACTTAAGTGAAAATTAGACATGTAAAAACAAGCACATAAACTGACTAAAACCTGAAATAAAAATGAAAACTGGAAATATACAAATAAACTCTAATTCAAATATTAAGAAATAGTACAAACATATAAAAAAAATAAAAAAAACAGTTCCAAGCCTTCGTGACTTTTTAAAAAAAATCAGAATTGCGAGATGTAAAGTCAGAATTGCGAGATGTAACGTCAGAATTACGAGATGTAACGTCAGAATTGCGTGATGTAACGTCAGAATTGCGAGATGTAACGTCAGAATTGCGAGATGTAACGTCAGAATTGCGAGATGTAACGTCAGAATTGCGAGATGTAACGTCAGAATTGCGAGATGTAACGTCAGAATTGCGAGATGTAACGTCAGAATTGAGAGATGTAACGTCAGAATTGCGAGATGTAAAGTCAGAATTGCGAGACGTAACGTCAGAATTGCGAGATGTAACGTCAGAATTGCGAGATGTAACGTCAGAATTGAGAGATGTAACGTCAGAATTGCAGGATGTAAAGTCAGAATTGCGTGATGTAACGACAGAATTACGAGATGTAACGTCAGAATTGCGTGATGTAACGTCAGAATTACGAGATGTAACGTCAGAATTGCAGGATGTAACGTCAGAATTGCAGGATGTAAAGTCAGAATTGCGTGATGTAACGACAGAATTACGAGATGTAACGTCAGAATTGCGTGATGTAACGTCAGAATTACGAGATGTAACGTCAGAATTGCGAGATGTAAAGTCAGAATTGCGTGATGTAACGTCAGAATTACGAGATGTAACGTCAGAATTGCGAGATGTAAAGTCAGAATTGCGAGATGTAAAGTCAGAATTGCGTGATGTAACGTCAGAATTGCGAGATGTAAAGTCAGAATTGCGTGATGTAACGTCAGAATTGAGAGATGTAACGTCAGAATTGCGAGATGTAAAGTCAGAATTGCGAGATGTAACGTCAGAATTGCGAGATGTAACGTCAGAATTGCGAGATGTAACGTCAGAATTGAGAGATGTAACGTCAGAATTGCGAGATGTAAAGTCAGAATTGCGAGATGTAACGTCAGAATTGCAGGATGTAACGTCAGAATTGCAGGATGTAAAGTCAGAATTGCGTGATGTAACGACAGAATTACGAGATGTAACGTCAGAATTGCGTGATGTAACGTCAGAATTACGAGATGTAACGTCAGAATTGCGAGATGTAAAGTCAGAATTGCGTGATGTAACGTCAGAATTACGAGATGTAACGTCAGAATTGCGAGATGTAAAGTCAGAATTGCGAGATGTAAAGTCAGAATTGCGTGATGTAACGTCAGAATTACGAGATGTAACGTCAGAATTGCGTGATGTAACGTCAGAATTACGAGATGTAAAGTCAGAATTGCGTGATGTAACGTCAGAATTACGAGATGTAACGTCAGAATTGCGTGATGTAACGTCAGAATTGCGAGATGCAAAGTCAGAATTGCGTGATGTAACGTCAGAATTACGAGATGTAAAGTCAGAATTGCGTGATGTAAAGTCAGAATTACGAGATGTAAAGTCAGAATTGCGAGATGCAAAGTCAGAATTGCGAGATGCAAAGTCAGAATTGCGAGATGTAAAGTCAGAATTGCGAGATGTAACGTCAGAATTGCGAGATGTAAAGTCAGAATTGCGAGATGTAACGTCAGAATTGCGAGATGTAAAGTCAGAATTGCGAGATGTAGCGTCAGAATTGCGAGATGTAACGTCAGAATTGCGAGATGTAACGTCAGAATTGCGAGATGTAACGTCAGAATTGATAGATGTAAAGTCAGAATTGCGAGATGTAACGTCAGAATTGCGAGATGTAACGTCAGAATTGCGAGATGTAACGTCAGAATTGCGTGATGTAACGTCAGAATTACGAGATGTAAAGTCAGAATTACGAGATGTAAAGTCAGAATTACGAGATGTAAAGTCAGAATTACGAGATGTAAAGTCAGAATTGAGAGATGTAAAGTCAGAATTGAGAGATGTAAAGTCAGAATTGCGAGATGTAACGTCAGAATTGCGAGATGTAAAGTCAGAATTGCGAGATGTAAAGTCAGAATTGCGAGATGTAACGTCAGAATTGCGTGATGTAACGTCAGAATTGCGAGATGTAAAGTCAGAATTGCGTGATGTAACGTCAGAATTGCGAGATGTAACGTCAGAATTGCGAGATGTAAAGTCAGAATTGCGTGATGTAACGTCAGAATTACGAGATGTAAGGTCAGAATTGCGTGATGTAACGTCAGAATTACGAGATGTAAAGTCAGAATTGCGAGATGCAAAGTCAGAATTGCGTGATGTAACGTCAGAATTACGAGATGTAAAGTTAGAATTGCGAGATGCAAAGTCAGAATTGCGAGATGTAACGTCAGAATTGCGAGATGTAACGTCAGAATTACGAGATGTAACGTCAGAATTGAGAGATGTAAAGTCAGAATTGCGAGATGTAACGTCAGAATTGAGAGATGTAAAGTCAGAATTGCGAGATGTAAAGTCAGAATTGCGAGATGTAAAGTCAGAATTGCGAGATGTAAAGTCAGAATTGCGAGATGTAACGTCAGAATTGCGAGATGTAAAGTCAGAATTGAGAGATGTAAAGTCAGAATTGCGAGATGTAAAGTCAGAATTGCGAGATGTAAAGTCAGAATTGCGAGATGTAACGTCAGAATTGCGAGATGTAAAGTCAGAATTGCGAGATGTAGCGTCAGAATTGCGAGATGTAACGTCAGAATTGCGAGATGTAACGTCAGAATTACGAGATGTAACGTCAGAATTCCGAGATGTAACGTCAGAATTGCGAGATGTAACGTCAGAATTGCGAGATGTAAAGTCAGAATTGCGTGATGTAACGTCAGAATTACGAGATGTAACGTCAGAATTGAGATGTAAAGTCAGAATTGCGAGATGTAAAGTCAGAATTGCGAGATGTAACGTCAGAATTGTGAGATGTAACGTCAGAATTGCGAGATGTAAAGTCAGAATTGCGTGATGTAACGTCAGAATTACAAGATTTAAAGTCAGAATTGCGAGATTTAAAGTCAGAATTGCGAGATGTAACGTCAGAATTACGAGATGTAAAGTCAGAATTGAGAGATGTAACGTCAGAATTACGAGATGTAAAGTAAGAATTGCGTGATGTAACGTCAGAATTACGAGATGTAAAGTCAGAATTGCGAGATGTAACGTCAGAATTACGAGATGTAAAGTCAGAATTGCGAGATGTAACGTCAGAATTGAGAGATGTAACGTCAGAATTACGAGATGTAAAGTCAGAATTGCGAGATGTAACGTCAGAATTGCGAGATGTAAAGTCAGAATTGCGAGATGTAAAGTCAGAATTGAGAGATGTAACGTCAGAATTGAGAGATGTAACGTCAGAATTGCGAGATGTAACGTCAGAATTGCGAGATGTAAAGTCAGAATTGAGAGATGTAACATCATAATTACGAGATGTAACGTCAGAATTGCGAGATGTAAAGTATTGATTATTATATACATTAGTACATACATTTTGATTATGGAATTTTAGTTGTTATTCACTAGTCTTGCCTTGAAAATCTTGCTTGACAGCTCTGGTCACCATTCACTGTCACAGCATCTGCTATATATATCTCTCATTTTGACTTTCACAAAAGAAAGTAAGTCATACAGGTTTTGAAGGACACGAGGGTGAGGAAATGATGTCAGAATTCACACCTTCTATGTTTTGCATCTGATAACTTTCTCAAAACCCCCCCATCCGTCTTTCGTCCATGCTCATGCATTAGTCTGCAGGTATGCTGGCAGTGGGCCCTGCGTGATTATGAGCTGTTATGAATATATGATAAGAGGAATGATGACAGGAGGCCTTTGCTGAAATATGAAACTGATGGTACCGATTCGTCAACATTCAACAGGCCCTTGCAAGCTGGAACATTAACACTCACATGCACAAATACACACCTTTCACTGCTTTGTTCACCACATCAGAGCCACCTAAATGAGTGGATGTCATTTAAAGCCTTTGGTATGTGTTTAATGAGGATGGAAGGAAACTGCAACTGTATTTATTGTTGGTTTTTCTGTGTCATCTTTTAACATTAAGCACTACAATGACATTTTGGCCTTTGTCTCAAGGTGTCAGCAGAAAGAAGGGAGAAAGGACGGATGATATTTAGAGCTGGGTGAATGAGATGCAATAGTTGTATATTGAAGGTATGAATTCACAGGAAGAATATATATTATTAAATAATATTATAAGAGAATTTGACCATTTTGAGAGACTGTTGGGGTTGGTAAGGTTTTTAAAATGTTTTGAAAGATGTCTTTTACGCTCACCAAGGCGTTGATCAAAAATACAGTAAAACTGTAATGTTGTGAAATATCCTGCAGCGTCACGTGACTTTCGTTCGGCTCACTCACACTTTATTGAAAGACACGTTCAGTTTTTAATTGAAGTGTCTATTCTCTAACTGATGAAATTATTTTATTACTATGAATATCAAAACGACAGTGGGGCGGTGCCGTGGTGGGCAAGTGATAACCAGTAGCCGTGGCTTTGGGAGTGGCCTCGTAGGCCAGCGAAGCAAGTGCATTCTGGGAGTTGTTGTCTTTCATCCACATGAGACGACAATACATTTTCTGTCTTTTCTCAGTCTAGAAGGCACACTGTAAAAAACAACTTGAAAAAAGTTGAAAAGACTGATTTTGTTTTGTTGGTTCAGCAAAAATCCACACTATAAAAAACTCGTACAACACAAAAAACTTAGTTCTTAAGTTTAAGAATTAACAGGTTCAGATGAAGAATTTTTTATTGAAAATGTTTGTTCACCATTTTGGTGATGAATGTTTCCTTTAGTTGGGCAGTTTGACTCTTGGTGTTTCATGTGAATTTGTAACAGTGTTTAAAGCAGCACTAGGTAGGTTTTGCTCTTGGGGTCCCCCTACAGTTGGGAAACAGTATTGTCCTCTACTACTGTCGTAAACTCTGTCATCATCAGGGGATGCATCGCACGTGCATTTGTTGACATGACGCATGCGCGAGAATATGACGTAGCGCCGGCGTTCGGAAACCATGAAATTCACACTTTAGTCCCATTTTGAGCACTACGCCGAGACCTAAAGCACGATCAATGTAGAAATCAACAGCTTAGATACGGCGCGTCTTCCTCTGCTTGTAAACACATCTCCTCCTCGCTTCTGGGTTATGTGTCCGAACGCCGGATCTGCGTAAAATTCTCGCGCATGCGTCATGGTGGTTCGTGAGTTCACGGCAGAGGCCAAAGTTCGTGTTGAATAAAGTCGTTATTTTGATTTTTTTTTTGCGCACAAAAACTATTGTCGTCGCTTTGTAAAATTATTGTAGAGCCACTGTAGTGAGATGGACTTTGTAATGACGTTTTTAGTGCCTTTTATGGGTCTTGTGAGTGTAAATGTACTGAATCCCTATGGAGGGCTTGCTGAGGCCTTTCTCAGCCATCAGCTTTCAACAAAAATATCTTCATTTGTGTTCTGAAGATGAGCGGAGGTCTTGCGGGTGTCGAACGACATGAGGGTGAGTAATTAATGCCAGAATTTTCATTTTTGGGTGAACTAACCCTTTAAGGAAGTCGGGGTGATGGTGGAAGTGACGTATATGCCGTAAAGCAGTCGAATTTTGTAGTTCTTTTTTTTCTCGGGTTACTACCCGAAACCCGAAGTTTAAAAGTACGATTAAAAACGATCAGGCTACGGCAGACGTGCCATTCAACCTATTGTAAGTCGATGTATCATCACAAGAGTCTTGAAAATATATTATGAAGGTTGAAAAGTTACCTAGTGCTGCTTTAACAAAGCACTTAATTTGTTGCAAAGAAAGCTGTAACCACTGATCAGGTGATCTAGATAACAGCATTATAAAGTGGAGTAGTTTACTACTTTATTCCTGATCGAAAGTGATTATTTATGAATAATATATTATTTTTACCAACAAAAGTTTTATGCAGCAGATCAGTCATTCTGAATTTAAATTCTAATTTTTAAATTCGTTGCGGGAACTTTTTTTTAGACAGAAACACAGACATCAAGAATCGGCATATGAATCTCAACAATGGTGACATGTTTCATGCCACAATGCATGCTGGGGGCCATAAGTTCAATACTTTGTTGGCTCCCAGCATGCATTGCGACATGAAGCATGTCACCATTGTTGAGATTCATATGCTGATTCTTGATGTCTGTGTGTGGCAAAATATATATTTTTTTCCCGTAATGTATTTTAAATTCAGAATGTCTGATCTGCTGCCACAAAGTTTTGCTGGTAAAATAATATTGTAAAATATTGGTCAGAAATAAGATTATTGATTTATTAGAGTTTATGAGGCTGAAAACATAATCATGTTGGTTTCTTTCTTAGCAACAAATTATGTGTTTTGCTAAACACTGTTGCAAAGGCTGCAAACTCACACAAAGAGACTAACTGCCCAACCAAAGGAAACAGTCATCACCAAAATGGTAATGATTTTCAATAAAAAATTCAACTTCTGTTTCCAATGGTCAACATTTCTTGAATTGGCTCAACTACAAAAGATTTGTTACTGAATAGTTGCATATCTCCAGAAAACAAATAATGTCAGGTTAGTCTCAACTAAACATTTTTTATGTCACAGACAACTTATTTTCAGTTCGTATAATTGTTATTTACAAAAGTTGAGTCAACAAAAAAAAGCTAGGCGAAATTGGTACTAAGATTTTTTTTGTTATACAACCTTCACATTTTTTACAGTGCACCAAATTCAAAATAATTTCACATTTCCACTACATATATGACAGTTTAAATACACATTCATCTTCTCAGCGCTGAAGTACCCCTTTAATGTTCATCAAAGAATAACGGGAACAGAGAAAAGATGATTCATCTGTATTATTATTTATGCAGTTAAGAAAGGTGTTTGATTACTATTACATTTCTGTATATGTCTAACAGGGATGGGTAAATATAACATTTATTATAATGGGTTTATTTAAAGATTGTTTTAAGTTCACTTAAATTAAAAGTTGTTTTTTTTAAAAGCCTAAAAATGTTGAAATAGTTAGCTTTCATTTATTCTGTAATGTTACGTCATTAATGTTTCATAGAGACATTAGTATCAATGATACTGGCCTTCATTCATTAAAAGATGGCAATACAACACAAATTTAAAATATGCTGTCTGTCTTTAAATTGTTTCTACATTAATTTGGAGAGTAACTGAAATTATTACAATATCTAAAATATTAAAAACTTGCGATTAATCGCGATTAATTACAGAAAACAATGTGATTAATTAGTTAATTTTTTAATCGATTCCCAGCACTAGTATAAATACACACACATGCATGTATATATTTAATTTTTTTTATATTTATATATCAAATATTTATATATAATATCAATTAAATAAATATATATACAGTATATACATGCAAATATTTCTTAAATATATACATGAATGAGTGTGTATTTATATATATATATATATATATATATATATATATATATATATACAGTATATACAGTACACACACGTATATTATGTAAACACAAACTTTTATTTTTTGCTTTTTTTATTTTTTGATTAAGCGATTTGACAGCACTAATTCAAATGTAATTTATTTCAAACCTGAGTTTTCAGCATCATTCCTCTAGCCTTCAGTGCCACATGATCCTTCAGAAATCATTCTAATATGATGATTTGGTGCCCAAGAAACATTTATTATTATTATCAATGTTTAAAGCAGTTCCGCTGCTTAATATGTTTGCGGAAAGCATGATTCTTTTTTTTTTAGGATTAGAAAAAAATCAAAAGTCAGTTCAAAAGAACTGAACAGCATTTGTTTCAAACAGAAATCTTTTGTTACATCATAAATGTCTTTACTTAATTTTAGATTTTGTACTGATTAACAGAATGATCTTTCTGTTGTGATGGTGTGGGACTTTTCCTTCTCACTGAATTAAATCCATTTTAGCACTTTTAGATCCAGTGTTTTACATCATGGCTGTATTTGGTCTTTACATTTTCTTGATTTTCCTCCCTCTAAGTTCAAGCAGACATGTTAATTTTAACAGATTTAAAGAAGCTTCCTCTCACATCTGTGGAAAAAAAGTTCCCACTCTTGTAGCGACGTGTACTTGTAGTGTCTTGTCTATAATGCTAATGCTAGCACCAGTTCTCCTCTCACTGTCAACGCTAATAGGCCTGTGTTAACTGTTAGTATGTTGTCAGATAACAAAAGGCCCAGGTGCTGCACGACAGGAAGCGTCAATACACTCGTCAGAGGTGAGGACAGAGCGCAATGTCAAGTTATTTAACATGTTGTTGAGGACACGTCCAATCGGGGCTTTCATCTAATTGTCACCTAGTTAGCGTAGTGTGACCATGAATGTGTGTGGCCATGTGTATTTGTAAATTTTATGATCTTTAATATGCATTTTCAATATCTGTGTGCAGGCTTATAATTGAACCAGCAGACACTTGACATGAAGAATCCACATCAGGAGAGGCCAGGTTGACAGGAGATGAGCAGGGAGGCGTCACTCACACAGGGGTAACAACAGAGCTGGTGGGAGGCCGGGTCAGTAGCGGGGTAATACAGCCTCCCCGTAGGGGGGTAATCAGTGAGGCAGGGGAGGTCTGAGCAGACAGTTATTAGAGATTTAGCACAGAATGTGGAGGAAATGCTACAGAGTTTGAGAGTTTTAGCAATATGTAGGTTAAGTGTTTGAAGTATTGAAAGGATTCTGCGTCTTTAGAACGTAATAGACTGATTTAGATGGATTATGGGCCTGCCTGCCTCTAATGCTGCTGATGTGTGCACACTCTCCCTCGCACTAACACAATTACCTACACTTGATGTGTGTCTGCTTTAATAGATAAATCAAGATGTATGCCACTGTCTGATTCAAGCACCTAATGCATTAGGCAATGTAAAGTCCTCTACTGCAACAGCGGCAGAGTGACAGACAAAACTTTAAATAGCAATTATATACATTTAAAATAAGATACATCGACGTTAAGAAGATTGGGGTCAGTAAGATTTATTTTTTGTAAATAAATTGATACTTTTAATGCAAAAACGCATCAAATGGATCTGGAGTGACAGGCAAAAAAAATTAAGCAGCACAACTGTTTTCAATATTGATATTGATAATAATAATAATAAATGTTTCTTGAGCAGCGAATCATGATTTTGGAATGATTTCTGAAGGATCATGTGACCCTGAAGACTGGAGTAAGGGTGCTTAAAATCCAACTGTCATCACAGGAATAAATTATGTTTTCAAATATATTAAAATGATGATGGTTATGAAAACTGTTATAATAATATTTCACAATTTTGCTGTCTTTGCTGTTTTGATTGGTTGGTGAGCAAAAGGGACTTCTTTCAAAAATGTTATATATACTATAATACCTTTTACACCACAGACTGAACAAAATTAAGCGTTGCTTTGTAATTGGTTGACCTAAATTGGAATTATCTAATTGTGTACTTAAATTTTACAGCTGACAGCTGATTGGTTGATTGGTCGATTGTAATCCATTACATACCTTTTTATCAAAGTTATCTGACACAGTTTACCTCTGAGATTTTGTCATATTTCATTACCATTTTCTATAGCAAATAAACTGTGATATTGAGAAAATGTTGAAGGTGAATCAATTTTGCTTTGACTGTATAAAAAACTTACTGAACCCAAACTTTTTGAATGGTAGATGTTTTTTTTATATTCATATCAATATACTGTCTGTCTGAGTCAGGGGCGTCAATTGATAGAAACAAATTTGTATTGATCATATGTTGTGAATGTTGACAGTAAAACTAAGTTTGTGAGCATGTTGAGTATTATTGATAAAGAAACACTACTGGTTTAGCCTTTTTATGAGGACACTGGCTTGTGTAACCCAGTGTTAATTTTGACAGCATATCTTGATTTAGTTTTAGTCATAGTCTTTTGACTAAAATGCCATTTAGTTTTAGTCATATTTTAGTCACCTGAATTGTTTTAAGTTTTAGTCTAGTTTTAGTCGACTAAATATCATAAGATTTTAGTCGACTAAATCTACAGTAGATTTAGTCTTCTAAAGTCTAATGAGTTTAGTTAAATTTTAATACATTAAGCATTTAAGCATTACATAACCGACTGTCACTTGAACTGACACTTTGACATCATTTTGTTTTTGACATTAAAAATACACGAAAGAGCTCAATTCACTTTTTTGTTTGTTTTTAAAAACATCTATATAGTTTTTATAACTTTGTATTTCTGTTTAAGTTAGTATATCATGTTAAGCTAAAGCTTCAAATAAGTTTGTTTATTTATTTTTTTAATTTCAGTTAACATTTATTTAATTTCAAGTAACAAAGATTTTTAAAAATGGTTTTAGTTAACTAACTTTATTTAATATGTGTCAAATACTGGTCTTTCCTCCTGACTATGAATTAAATGGGAATTAAATTAAATACAGTTTATTGTGTAAGCAAAAAACGAATATATAATGCGTGACTTTTAATTATAAATCAACTGGAAATACACCGGGACTCTTATTTTGAAATCTCGCCTTACTATTGCAGTTGCAGGAGCTCATTCAAGTTCAGAGATGAGGAGATAAAATATGCATTGTTAGAACCGTCTAAAACACATTACTATATAAAAATCGTAAAGTAAACATTCATAAACAATTGCCTGGCATAAATGTGCGCTATTGATTGATTGTGAGCCGCTCCGCGCTGTATTGGGGATACGTGAGCCTGTAGAAACTCAACAGTGCCGTGTTCAACAGCGGTTAGATCAGCACGTCCAAATCAAATGTGTGCATCTGTTACACACGACATCAGTTCTGACTGGATCTCTTCCCTAATCGTCCCTCCCTAACATTTTCGTCTCGTTTTTATTTGTTGATGAAAATGACAGTTGATTTTCGTCATAGTTATTGTCATCCAACCCTAGTTTTTATTTAGTTACCGTCTCGTTTTCGTCAGTGAAAAAAGGTTGTTGACGAAAATTATGACGAAAATTATTCGTCAACGAAATTAACACTGGTGTAACCCAACTACATGTCCCATCATTCTCCATAGCCGCATGAGAATGATGAAATACACAGATATAACATCAATTACACACCTAATGAGCTTCCTTTGCTCTTCATTATGTTGCATTAGCACAAAATTTCAGGAAGTGAAAATGAAATGGAAAGAGATTATAAAATTGTCCAGTCAAGTCAAGTCACCTTTATTTATAAAGCGCTTTTTACAATGCTGATTGTTTCAAAGCAGCTTCACAGTACTAAACAGGAAAATAATGCAACAGAATTTGATTCGGCTGTACAGCCACTCTGGAGAAAAGGGCGATGTCATCCAGCTCATTTCAATTTTCATATAGTGACAATGCAGGCAGATCAGTAATCTAGTGGACATTTTATTTGAATATTTAGTGAAGACAGGTGTTCCGAATCAAGGGCAAAAATTGTGGGACCGATTTTATTTTCTATTGATATAAATGAACTTTCTAGAGCCAGCAAATGTACACTTTTAAGCAGATGATACTATCATCTATGCAATGGCACCATCTTTAAAAGTCGCAATGGACTCTTTACAGAATGCTTTTAATTAAGTTCAGACTCCTCTTGATAATCTAAAATTAGTGTTGAACACAAAAAAACTAAATACATGATTTTCACATGCTCCAGATTATCACTTAATGACTTTATGATTAATACTTCTGATGGTAATTATCTTGAGAGGGTTTCATCCCACAAATGATGATAAACTGATTTTTAGTATTCATATTGACAGCCTTTAAAAAAAAATTGAGTCCAAAATAAAAAAAAACGTGTCTCCTTTGTTGCCCGAAAACGATTAGCGAAAACATGGTGATATAATATATATGCATGCACCTTTGAATATTTTGAAAGAATTGGATTGTAGTCCATTATGCTGCTTTATGATTTGTTACTGGTGCAAGTTTACAGATCATTTTATTTATTTGAAATTACAAAATAGACTTCACTGTGCTTGAGAAGGAAAACCCAAATGTAAATTTTTATTTTAAAAGCTTTACTGGGTAAATTATTGCAGTATATTTCTAGTTTGTTGACATACTATACTAGTATCTATAATACTAGATCAACTTTTACTCAAGATGCCAATTTTTCATACAGAAATAGGTAGATCTGCCTTTTCTAATTATGCTCCATATGCATGGAATGAGCTTCAAGGTATACTACACATGAAATCTGTACCATCTATTTATGTCTTGTGCTGCTTATCTTGACCAGGACTCCCTGGTAGAAGAGATATTTAACCAGGAAGGTCCCATTAAGATACAATAAATAAATAAAAATATAAATATACAGTTGTGTATGTGAAAATCCAGTTTACTGCTACTAAACATTTAAATTATTTGCTAATTGTGCATAACTTTTTTTTCTAGGATTACGAGTAAAACCCAATGCACCCTTAACCCTGAAAATCATACACAATCTGCCAATCAGGGCTTCGACTTCAGCAAAAACGTAAAATGTGTGCGTACAACATAGATCAGATGGTTACTAAACAGATGACATTTACTGGATGGCAAAAAAAGTAAACTTACAAGTTTTTTACTTTCCAGCAAGTTCATTCATACCAAATCAAATGACTTAACGCACATTGTAACTATGATTTCCTGTAAGTAGAGCCTTTCTAGAAGGATCTGAACATATGCTACTATAGCTGACTTTGCTGTCCAGCAGAGGCCTGTCAATAGCACATGCTCAAAGGAGCTCAAACCTTTTCATTGTGATCCACAGAGAGGGCTCCTCTACGTCTGATAGGCTGACCTCTCTGAGGGGGTCCAATCTGTTCACAAAAGATACAATCAAGAATTGAGTAATAGACCATAAGTACATTAGTGGCATTGGTTCATTTTAACATGCTTGTTTAAAGTATCCAACAACAAATCTGTTCATATGATCTTAACTGTGTCCATATATAACTTAACTGTGTCCAAGAGTTTCCATATATATATATATATATATATATATATATATATATATATATATATATATATATATATATATATATATATATATATATATATATATATATATATATATATATATATATAATAAGGTGCCCACAGTTAGCCATTTCAGCTATATATATTTTAGTTTCCTTTATTTATCTGAATATATCTATAAGAAAAGTTGTACCTTAGCATACCATTACATCCACAATTAGCTTTAAGCTCATCAGAGGAGCTGCAGAGGCTGTTGTTCTTGTTGTTTTTGTTCTTGATAAGGGATCATTGTCAGAACAAACATTTTGTCATGCTGCTGAATTACCTTTCCCACAAAACTTCCTATGCGGATGCTAAGATCCACTGATAACTCTATTCTTCCGCGCTGTTTATCTCACTCACAGGACCGTTAGCATCTCAACAGCTATTGGAAATTCTTTCGCCTGCTTCTTTTTTCTCCCCTCTGTTCTGACAAAGGATGAGAGATTGTTTTTTCTCATTGAGATGTAAACACTCAAACATGTTTACTCTATTTGCATTTGTCTGCATGTCAACACACTGCAGCGGGCCGAGGATTTGAGAGAGAAAAGTGGGGTGGGTGGGGGTGCTCGTGTTGGTAGCTGTATCACAATGGGCCACAAAACACACACACTGAGGAATGTGCCCCAGGCTTGTACAGTATTGTGTCCTGGGAGCTCAGCGGGGCAGTACTGCACTCACATACCTGAACAGAGCTGGAGCGGAAGATAGATTGGGCTAATAGCACTAACCGTCTTATAGCGTCTGCCCCAAAAATACTGTATGGTCACTGTGATTTTGCCAAGTAAGGCATGTTCCTGGGTCAACATATTTTGTCCAAAAATGTAGTCCTATCCCTACCCTTAAACCATAACCCTACCTATAACTTATCCCTAAAAACATTGTGATGGGTGAATAACACCTAACCTTGGTTGCAAGCCTAATTTGACACAAACTGTAAACTTGTCCCTCAAATCTGAATCTACTTGGTAAAATCACGTTCATAGATTGGGTATATGCAGTGTTAGGGTGTTTGTTTGTTTATTTATTTGTTTGTTTTACACCCTTTTGTGTTTGTGAGAAAGCATATAAAGGGAAAATTTAAAATTCTTTCATCCCTTACTCATTCCAAACCAATATGACTTACTTGCTATTTTAAAGGCACCTAATTTTGTTTTGGAGTCTCCTACAACAGGTTTACCTGCATCAAAGGTCAAAAACACTTTCATTTTCTCATAATATACATTGCACATCACCACATTTTTCAGTGATTCTCAAACGACTCGACGGTTAAATTAGTCTCTCTAGATCCCTCCTTTCCGTGAGCTACTCTGCTCTGATTGGCCAGATGGCCCAGTCTGTTGTGATTGGTCTACCGTGTACAGCGTGTTTTGGAAGCTAAACGCCCATCACCATAACTGAACTTCAGCTCCGTGCAGAGGCTTCCTAAAGCTCAGAGATTGTACACAAGACGGCAACGATGACGTTGATTTTACCACATCAATCCGAGCGCGAGTCCGATGATGAAACATTGGAAGAACTAGTTATTCAACCTGAACCGTCATCACAAATACGACTTGAGCAGGAGTTTCTCAGTGATGCGCTACTCATGTTGAGGTAGATTATGAGATGTTGCAGCTGTAATTCCTCACCATCAGCATTAATAAGTGTGTGTCCATCAACAAACCCATGTGTTTATTTCTCATTTATTGCGGTGCGCATGCGGGAGCTGTATCAATAACAGCGAAAGCCGAGCACTAACGTCAATGACTGATGTAACATTAAAGTTTGTAAAACAAATCTTATCTTTACTCAAAGAACGACAGACGATCTGCATTGATTGACACAGTTTTAGGTAATAGTGGCCACAGCTGATGAGCAGAAAAATTTCAGTAAGACAGTAACAATGTGAGTTAGCTGGAAACGTACACAATATAAAACACAAAACTATGTGTACATTAATAATTATTCATTCTTACAGGTTGTGATTCTGAGGAGCTGGTCCAAATAATGGGTACTGACCCATCTTACAAGAGCAAGTGTTTTAGAATCCCACGTTAAACTCAGAGATTTGAGAAGCAGTCGTCAGTAAAATAACATGTTTGAGGGACATAGAACCGTAACACAATGAGATTCAAATCACAAATGACTCGTTTTTGAGTCGATTCTTTCTTTTGGGAGTTCGTGCACTTCGAACTTTACAACTTTGCAGAACTTTACATTCACAGACAGCTGTATTACACACTGCATGAAAGGGAATATTCGAAAAGCATATTAGGGGCACTTTAAAACACAAAGGAGACATTTCAAAAGAATGAGCTCATTGCTCTTTTTTCATGCAATTACAATAAATGGAGCCCAGAGCTTTCAAACTTAAAAAAAAAAAATGTACAAACACCATAAAAGTATTACTAAAGCCTGTTCCTCACACAAAGCTAACATTTTACTTCAGATGACCTGGAATATAGCACAATATCAACTGTGTAAAAAATTGCTTTGTAGCCTGCAAATAACCTATTTACACTAACTCCACCCACCAATGTCTGGTTGGGCCAGACAAAATCACAAAAAACAGGCTAATAACAGGAGCAGTGGCGTGGAGAATAAGGCAGGTGGCAGTAACTTCTGATATCAGATTTGATCTCATTTGTCCAAACTCATTCGTCTCCCTTTTCCCATTGAATCGCAGATCAGAATAGCGTTTATTTCAAATAAAAATGAAGAAAATATTCGAAAACTGGAAATAAAGTGCCAAATGGGTATTTAATAATGTTTATCAGGTAGGGTTAGGGGGAGGTGTACACTCTAAAAAAAAAAGGTTCTATATAGCACCAAAAATGGTTCTTCGTCGTAATCATAGAGGAACCACTTTTGGTGCTATATAGCACCATATCTTAACATGTGCTGTATATGGTAGCGGTGCTATATAGCACCATAGTTAGCAGTGCTATATAGCACCTTAGTCAAAGAACCGGTGAAGAACCTCTGAAGAACCACTGAAGCACCAAAATTGGTGCTATATAGCACTTAAAAAGGTTCCCCTATGATTACGAGCCAAGAACCATTTTGGTGCCATATAGAACCTTTTTTTTTAGAGTGTAGGGAGGGTTTTAATGTCCCAAAAGATGGCATCCATTTAATGGTTTTATTAAATATAATCATTTACTTTACTACAATACACTGAAGTGCAAATGGTATCTGCACACTAGCATCTAACATACTATTTACACTTTGTGCAAAGAAAATATTTCCTCTTAGTGTAAATCACATTTATCGCTATTTGAACTTCCATAAAATAAAATGTTAAAACCAGCACAGTTTTCAAAATATCTTCCTTTGTGTTCCACAGAAGAAATGAAGCCACAGGTTTGAAATGAAATGAGACTGAGTGAATGAGTTTTGGGTGAACTAATCCTTTAAAAGTGTGCCTGATTGGAGGGACTGACATGTTAAACACTGGGATCATCCTGTTTGCTTTCACTATGATTTACCCCAACATGTGACAGAGTAGTGTTTGAAATGGATTTCCCAAGACAAATTATGAAAAGAAGAAGAAAGAAAAAAGTGCTTCTTGGGAATTACACACTCATCCCTTAAATTCCAGAAAGATTTACAATTGCTCAGTGGAAATTCTGTATTAGTATTAGTTAGAATAAACAATAAGTATAATCAAACACACTAGCCAGTAACCTCTTGCTTATAAACTTGTTTAGCTTTTGTTGATGAGCTCTTGAGCAGTATATGCATACTAGCATTAGCAGAAACTTCATCTTTCTTTTAGTCATGTCTTCCCGATAAAAATGATTCTTTGGTGAAGTAAATACAGTCAAGAATAAAAAACAAAACAAAGTCAATTCTATATTGGTGCTCAATAGACTCTATGCACGATCACTTCCGTATTTCTCACCCAAAAAAATATATGTGTATATGACATTCTACTTTCAGACGAATAAAATCGGAGTTATATTACAATAGTCCAGGCTAATCCAAGCATTAGAATTGGATTCATAGTTGCTCTGTTTTTGAAGTCCATAAAAAGTGCATCTGCCCATCAAATAACTGCTCCACGCGGCTCTGGGGTGTTAATAAAGGCCTTTTGAAGCGAATCGATGCGCTTGTGTAAGAAAAAATCCATATTTAAAACTTTATCAAGTAAACTTTCAGCCGACGGCCTTCCCTGTACAATTTATGGAAAAATTGTTGAAAGTTCCCCTGCCGATGGAAAGACTAACGCGACCAGGTCCGCTCGTCATGACGTCACGTACGCATCTTGAGTTTCACTTTCAACATTCAACACTTTTCCACAGAAGGCGGTCGGTCGAAAGTTTACTTGATAAAGTTTTAAATATGAATATTTTTCTCTCAACTAATTGCCTGTATATTTAATAAATAAGAAGCAAACCAAGAACGCCGGGAATGGATTGACGTGCTTAACAAACCCACTGGCCATGTTTCCGCGGCCTTTGAGTAAGGCTGAAACTACAGCGTCTTTCTGTCTTTAATACATTTCTTGAATGTCTTAATTACAGTAAGGCCTAGATAGTTATGATATTTGTGGCTGCACTGGGGTCCGTCATAGGTTAAAGTTACGCCACTGAGGCTAATCATGAGCGGTCCATGGCACCTGTTACCCATGGCTATCTGTTAAGAACTATAGGCTGCATCAATAAATGACAACAATTGCGTGCTATGGGCACTGCCACTGATACAGGCAGCGGAAGAGCCTATTTTACGCTGAGCTTGCTTCTGCTTTTCAAACATGGAAGTGTGACAAAGGCACATAGGCTATATAAATTCTCTAATGCGGATAGAGGCATAGAGGCATATTTTGTACACATCACTATACAACACATTTAGTCCTTATTAGGAAAATATATGTTGTTTTAACGAGAAAAAATTGTTGTTTTAACGACATATCTCGTTATTACGACCTAATTGAGTGGAAAAAATTATATGTATGTGGCAGCAATGCGTCACCGTAGATAATATATGTCTTTACTGTCACTTTTCAGCAATTTTATGCATCTTGCTTAATAAAAGTATTAATTTCTTTTTTTTTTAAATACCCCAAACTTTTATTAAACAGTGTATGCTATTTATGTTACACAAAAACATAAATCAGTCATTTTCTATTTCAGTTTTTTTACCACACACACACACACACTCACACACACACACACACACACACACACACACACACACACACACACACACACACACACACACACACACACACACACACAGAGCGATGTAAAGAGTACCTGAAAACCATACTTGAGTAAAAGTATAGATTCCTTACAGCGAAAATGTCTCCATTACAAGTTACAAGTCACCAATTCCAATACCACTTGAGTAAAAGTCTTCGAGTATCTGATTTGAACAGTACTTAAGTATTTTACTCATATTGATTATAGGCTCAAAGATGCACTAGTCCTCAACACCTGAGAGACATACCAGTGAAAATAAGAAACAATGGATTTGTAAGATGAGAAATCATGTTTATTTTCTAAAATCAAAATAAAACTGAACACCTCAATATTGCAATAAGTCAAGGACGACACAACAGCCTCTTAAGTGTCTACAAACTCAAGTCTCAGTTAAGCTTAAGTGCTCAAAAAGGCCATAAGTAAACCATATCCTTCAAAAAGGTCTCGTCAATATAGCGGATAAATAAAATGATGTTAAGTCAAATTAAATACTCAAAGCCCTCTTGGACTGGATGTGCTGGTTTCGGCCTCATCACCGGCTGCAGTCATGTCTTCATCTCATAAATCAAACACCTGCGATTCATCAACTACCTGCTAATGCACTCGTATTCATGTAAAGTAGCCTTGTTGACAAGTTTGGGTAAGTAAAGACAAAACACACATTACTCAACACAAATGTATTGGAGTAAAAAGTACATTTACTTGTTCAAAAATGTAGTCAAGAGAGTAAAAGTTTCTAATATCTTTGATACTCAGTACAACTACAAAGTAGATAAATACATTTACTCAAATACTTTACACCACTGCACACAACAGTCAGAGTGACAGGGCACACAAATATTTATATTAGCGTATTATATATTAGTTAGTTAGCATCTGTTAGTGTATTTTTCATGCTGCCTTTACATTATATTCCTCTCTCTTCAACATCACCCCCCTCATCTCGCTCATTCCCTCATGTTTATGACTCCCCTCCTGTTCCTCTCACTCCACAACCCTCCACAATTAAATCATCTTGCTCCGTCCCATCTCTCTCTTAGTCTCTGTCTCTTGGCAGCCGGAGCAGTAAAAGCTGGCTAGACGATCAACTCCTGAGGGCTGAAGCAAATGACAAGTGTGTCTGACACAGACCAGAACTCAAATATGAGTCTCAGAAACCAAGCAGTTTCATGTGTGCATGGGTGAGTCTCAAGATGTGTTGCAATTTATCCATCATTCCCATTTACAAAGAGAAGCAAACAACAAATCAAAGAAATATCAAAACTAAACAAAGTCTGAATGTTAAGCCCATTGGCACAACATGCTGTTGATCAGGATCATAGCTTAATGTGTGGACAGATAACCTTTGACCGATCCTCACAACACTCAAAATAGAGCTCTCTGAAAGCTCTTGATGCATATCATTATTTTCAAGCACTTAAAGGGAATTATCTGCAATCATTTATTTACTCATCCTCATTTTGTTCCATATAGCTTTGTGTGACAAACAAATCTCAGTCATTTTGAGTAAATCATTATTAGCCTATACATGAGTAAGTCATGTATATAAAGTATTGTATGGGCCATTTTTATGATGCTTTTGTACCATTTATTCAAGCTTGAAAGCTTTAGTCCCCATTCATAGCAAGCAGCATATCACCACATGAGGGTGAATATATGGGCATGTTTTTGTGAAATATCAGGACACAAATGTGTATAATGACATGGGTATGACATAGTTATTACAAAAAGAGGGTGAAATATGAGGACGTTACCCATGTCCTCAATTTTCAAAATGCTTATAAATCATACAGAATGAGGGTTTTTTTTCACAGAAAGTAAACTGTGCAGTTTCCTGTGATGGGTAGGTTTAGGGGTAGGGGCGGTGTAGGGGGATAGAAAATACGGTTTGTACGGTTTGAAAACCATTACGCCTATGGAATGTCCCCTTACTCTTTACATCGCTCTGTGTGTGTGTGTGTGTGTGTGTGTGTGTGTGTGTGTGTGTGTGTGTGTGTGTGTGTGTGTGTGTGTGTGTGTGTGTGTGTGTGTGTGTGTGTGTGTGTGTGTGTGTGTGTGTGTGTGTGTGTGTGTGTGTGTGTGTGTGTTTGAGGGAAACACTTATTATGAACTTCAAGTATCATTAATCAGAAGTTGTATGTGGGTATACTGACGTCAAACCAGACTGGTCCCATGAGAAAACGTACAAGTTGGCGAAATTGAATTCGCAAGGTCCACCATTAAACCTAACTCTTACGCCCTGTAAGCAAATCATACAAAAACAAAAATGAGATCTAACCAATTCGCCAAAACTTTAAATAGTTAATCATTTAAAAAAAGTGAATATTTTGTGACGTGTGCATGGAATAGAGCTACTCGTTTTATATGATAAAGTAGACTAATAAAAATATGGGCCCCACTTTATATTAGGTGGCCTTAAGTACTATGTACTTACATAAAAAAATAAGTACAATGTACTTACTGTGTTCAAATTGTATTGCAAAACACTTTTGCTGATATTGAGGTGGGATACGGGTAAAGTTAGGGACAGATGTGGTGGTATGGGTAAGTTTAAGGGTAGGGTTAGGGACAGGTGTGGCGGTATGGGTAAGTTTAAGGGTAGAGTTAGGGACAGGTGGGGTGGTATGGGTAAGTTTAAGGGTAGGGTTAGGGACAGGTGTGGTGGTATGGGTAAGTTTAAGGGTAGAGTTAGGGACAGGTGTGGTGGTATGGGTAAGTTTAAGGGTAAAGTTAGGGACAGGTGTGGTGGTATGGGTAAGTTTAAGGGTAGGGTTAGGGACAGGTGTGGTGGTATGGGTAAGTTTAAGGGTAGAGTTAGGGACAGGTGGGGTGGTATGGGTAAGTTTAAGGGTAGGGTTAGGGACAGGTGTGGTGGTATGGGTAAGTTTAAGGGTAGAGTTAGGGACAGGTGTGGTGGTATGGGTAAGTTTAAGGGTAAAGTTAGGGACAGGTGTGGTGGTATGGGTAAGTTTAAGGGTAAAGTTAGGACAGGTGTGGTGGTATGGGTAAGTTTAAGGGTAGAGTTAGGGACAGGTGTGGTGGTATGGGTAAGTTTAAGGGTAGAGTTAGGGACAGGTGTGGTGGTATGGGTAAGTTTAAGGGTAGAGTTAGGGACAGGTGTGGTGGTATGGGTAAGTTTAAGGGTAAAGTTAGGGACAGGTGTGGTGGTATGGGTAAGTTTAAGGGTAAAGTTAGGGACAGGTGTGGTGGTATGGGTAAGTTTAAGGGTAAAGTTAGGACAGGTGTGGTGGTATGGGTAAGTTTAAGGGTAGAGTTAGGGACAGGTGTGGTGGTATGGGTAAGTTTAAGGGTAAAGTTAGGGACAGGTGTGGTGGTATGGGTAAGTTTAAGGGTAGAGTTATGGACAGGTGTGGTGGTATGGGTAAGTTTAAGGGTAAAGTTAGGGACAGGTGTGGTGGTATGGGTAAGTTTAATGGTAAAGTTAGGACAGGTGTGGTGGTATGGGTAAGTTTAAGGGTAGAGTTAGGGACAGGTGTGGTGGTATGGGTAAGTTTAAGGGTAGAGTTAGGGACAGGTGTGGTGGTATGGGTAAGTTTAAGGGTAAAGTTAGGACAGGTGTGGTGGTATGGGTAAGTTTACGGGTAGGGTTAGGGACAGGTTTGGTGGTATGGGTAAGTTTAAGGGTAGGGTTAGGGACAGGTGTGGTGGTATGGGTAAGTTTAAGGGTAGAGTTAGGGACAGGTGTGGTGGTATGGGTAAGTTTAAGGGTAAAGTTAGGGACAGGTGTGGTGGTATGGGTAAGTTTAAGGGTAAAGTTAGGGACAGGTGTGGTGGTATGGGTAAGTTTAAGGGTAAAGTTAGGGACAGGTGTGGTGGTATGGGTAAGTTTAAGGGTAAAGTTAGGGACAGGTGTGGTGGTATGGGTAAGTTTAAGGGTAGGGTTAGGGACAGGTGTGGTGGTATGGGTAAGTTTAAGGGTAAAGTTAGGGACAGGTGTGGTGGTATGGGTAAGTTTAAGGGTAAGGTTAGGGACAGGTGTGGTGGTATGGGTAAGTTTAAGGGTAAAGTTAGGGACAGGTGTGGTGGTATGGGTAAGTTTAAGGGTAGGGTTAGGGACAGGTGTGGTGGTATGGGTAAGTTTAAGGGTAAAGTTAGGGACAGGTGTGGTGGTATGGGTAAGTTTAAGGGTAAAGTTAGGGACAGTTGTGGTGGTATGGGTAAGTTTAAGGGTAGGGTTAGGGACAGGTTTGGTGGTATGGGTAAGTTTAAGGGTAGGGTTAGGGACAGGTGTGGTGGTATGGGTAAGTTTAAGGGTAAAGTTAGGGACAGGTGTGGTGGTATGGGTAAGTTTAAGGGTAAAGTTAGGGACAGGTGTGGTGGTATGGGTAAGTTTAAGGGTAAAGTTAGGGACAGGTGTGGTGGTATGGGTAAGTTTAAGGGTAAAGTTAGGGACAGGTGTGGTGGTATGGGTAAGTTTAAGGGTAAAGTTAGGGAAAGATGTGGTGGTATGGGTAAGTTTAAGGGTAGGGTTAGGGACAGGTTTGGTGGTATGGGTAAGTTTAAGGGTAGGGTTAGGGACAGGTGTGGTGGTATGGGTAAGTTTAAGGGTAGAGTTAGGGACAGGTGTGGTGGTATGGGTAAGTTTAAGGGTAGGGTTAGGGACAGGTTTGGTGGTATGGGTAAGTTTAAGGGTAGGGTTAGTGACAGGTGTGGTGGTATGGGTAAGTTTAAGGGTAGGGTTAGGGACAGGTTTGGTGTAATGGGTAAGTTTAAGGGTAGGGTTAGGGACAGGTGTGGTGGTATGGGTAAGTTTAAGGGTAGAGTTAGAGACAGGTGTGGTGGTATGGGTCAGCTTAAGGGTAAAGTTAGGTACAGGTGTGGTGGTATGGGTAAGTTTAAGGGTAGAGTTAGGGACAGGTGTGGTGGTATGGGTAAGTTTAAGGGTAGAGTTAGGGACAGGTGTGGTGGTATGGGTCAGTTTAAGGGTAGGGTTAGGGACAGGTGTGGTGGTATGGGTAAGTTTAAGGGTAGAGTTAGGGACAGGTGTGGTGGTATGGGTAAGTTTAAGGGTAAAGTTAGGGAAAGATGTGGTGGTATGGGTAAGTTTAAGGGTAGGGTTAGGTGTAAGGGAAGTGTTAACAGTGTAATTACAAATGTAACTACATAAATTAATTACAGATGTAATTACATGCAGCTATTTTTAAAAGTACAATGTAAAAACATGTATGTACACAATAACTGCATTGTATCAAATGATTAATTAAAATGTTAGTAAATAGTAGTTAAGGCCACCTAATATAAAGTGGGTCCAAAATATGTTATGTAAATGTAGTATGGCAAGTAGGTCTATAATTCACATAATTCCTATTTAATCTTAAATATAATTCCTATTTGTATATTATTTGTTGTTATTACACAAAAACAATGATGTACCACAAAAATCAACTATTTGTTTGCTAAATCTAAATAGTTTCTAGGATAATAGAAGTGAATATTTAAAGGGACAGTTCACCCAAAAATGAAAATGCTGTCGCCTTTTACTTACACTCAAGTTTTTCCAAACCTGTATGAATTTCTTTCTTACTGAACACAAGAGAAGATATTTTTAAATAATGTCGGTTACCAGGCAGTTAACAGCAGCCATTGAATTCCATAGTAGGAAAAATAATACTATGGAAGTCAATGGGGTCCATCAACTGTTTGGTTACTGACATTCTTCATAATATCTTCTTTTGTGTTCAGCAAAGAAACTCACACAGGTTTGGAAAAACTTGACAGAACTTTAATTATTTTTGGGTGAACTATCCCTTTAACTCCATAGAACAGTTGACTAAAACTAAAATCACAAGCAAAATAGTTTTTGTTTACTCTAAAAGTGATGATAGTTATGGTTATTTGATAAACTGTGACCATGCATTTTAAATGTCTACACTCTTAAAAATAAAGGTTCCAAATGGGAGTTTTCCCAGCGATGCATGAGAACCATTTTTGGTTCTCCAAAGAACCTTTGACTAAAAATTTCTTAAAAGAACCATGTTTTTTTAGTGTAAAGAACATTTTAATCATCTGAAGAACCATTTTCCACTGGAAAGGTTCCATAGATATTAAAGGTTCTTCATGGAACCATTGATGCCAATAAAGAACCTTTATTTATAAAACTGTACACAAAAATAATTTTGACAATGATAATCGAAAGACGCAGTCCCAGCACATCAACCTGTGACACAGCCTAGGTTGAACTAATCACATGTTGTGTGTTGTATTGAGTGTTTTTCCATGCTTCCTCAAGACTGGCTTTGAGTGAGCTTGTGAGTGTGCCTGTGAGGTTTGTGTGTTGGAGTTCATGAGCATAATACTCATTACTGTCTGCTGTGTGCATGAGAGAGTGTCTAGAGGAAGCCCATTTATCAGAGACATGAAAGACAGCGCAGAGACGCCGCAGAGACTCAGGGGTCGTCCTCTCACTGCCAGACACAAATCTGCCTCGGCACAGTATGTTAAGACCCACACACACACAAAGAAACGTGTGCTAAAATGTCTGCTGTGATCATGCATATTTATGATTCATTTGTCGCAAATGGACTTCCACAGGCTTTCCGAGGATTACCATTCTTCGATGTGTCCTTTTTGTTAAACAGATGTGAACTGTCACAAAGTGCAAGCAACTGAGTCACCTCTGAAACACTGGTTGTTCTCCTTTTATTTATTTATTTTCTAGTTGGGTACAAAATTTACTTTTTCAGATGGAAAATATGCCGTGTGTGTATGTGTATGTGTGTTTGTGGACATCCTTTTCAATCCCGGTGGGGACTTCAACCTGAATGCACACAGACTCATGGGGACTTGTGTCACCGTGGGGACCTAAATTGAGGTCCCCATGGGTACAAAAGCTTATAAATCATACAGAATGAGTTTTTTTGAGTCCCCAAAAAGATAGCGAGCCAAGTGTGTGTGTGTGTGTGTGTGTGTGTGTGTGTGTGTGTGTGTGTGTGTGTGTGTGTGTGTGTGTGTGTGTGTGTGTGTGTGTGTGTGTGTGTGTGTGTGTGTGTTTTGTGATTTATGAGGACACAAATTAGTATAATGACACAGGTATTACGCTGGTATTCCAAAGTAAAAATGAAATGTGTCCATATATGTCCTCATTTTTAAAATAGCTTTAAAAACAAACTAAACAATGTTTTGTGTGTGTGTGTGCGCGCGCATGTTTTTCTATCCTGGTGGACTTCAACCTGAATTCACACAGACTCATGGGGACTAAATTGAGGTCCCAATGGGGAAACAAGCTTAAAAAAATCATACAGAATGAGTTTTTTTTATTTTTTTTATGTAAAAATGCAGAAAGTTTTGTGTGATCGGTAGGTTTAGGGGTAGGGTTAGTTTAACCTCTTAACTGTCACCGTCCCGCTGGCGGGACACCTGGCACTCTTTTTTTGATCACCTTTTTTTCGTATCATATGTTTTAGTAATTATCATAAATTCGGTATCATTCGAAAGCTTACGAACTCAAAATTTATCCTGTGAAAACCGTTTTGAAATTGGACGTTGTGTTACCATGGAAATGGTACTTTAAATTATTTTAGCAGGCTCCTCCCCTAGTGGGCGGTGTCATGTTTCATATTATAACATTTATTTGAACTACTTTATAATCAAAATAATTTCTAATCTTGACAAAACACATATCGTCGGAAAGGTCTGAGTCTCAAGGGTCCATATTTGGTGACCGTTTTGTGATGGAAGTGACATTTGGACAGAAATTTACAGGAAATTGCATAAAAAAAACAATCAATGGAATTTCAATGACACCCGGTGTCTATTTTTGGTACAGCGCCTAAACAAAATCTCATGGGAACTTCAATTTTTGTGATATCAACTTCAACTTGGTTAGACATATGGCTATGATTTTATAGTAATTTTATATTAAAACATTTTTGTAAAATATATATTTTATATAAAACAGTATTTTCTATTTACAGTAAATTTAAACTTCCATAACTTTTCCATACTTTCATATTTTTAATTGCTTTCACTTTAGAAATAATCTGCCGAGTGTCTGCTTTAAAACAAGACCAAACTTATATTCCAAAGCATTCTTGAATTACAGCCCTTTAAGTTTGGATAGTGCAGTTTCATGTGTATTCTCAAAAAGGGGTGACAGTTAAGGGGTTAAAGGGAGAGAATATACAGTTTGTACAGTACAAAAACCATTACGCCTATGGAGAGTCCCCAAAGAGTTGTGTGTGTGTCTGTCTGTCTGTCTGTCCAGCCAATTAGATCATCACAAACAAAGTAGTTTCTCTTTATTCTAATAGTGATAGTTGTTAGAGTTGTTTGTGAAATCCATGCTTCATTCACATAGAATTGGCTGTTATAACAGAGAGACATAAGCATCTAATGGCACGTTTAATGTCGGAGGGTCCAGTAGTCAGTCTGACTCTTCATTTTGCTAAATTGCAGTGCACATCCCAGCTGCTCTTTTGTGTTTTCTCCTCAGGTATTGAGGCCAATTAAACCCCACCAAGGGTGTTTTTTCCACATCTCTCTCTGCTCAGGTCATTTGCACTTGTCGAACCCTCTATGATGAATTGTGTCTAATTCTTTTTTTTTAACAGGCCCATTTCCATGTGGGTGGCGAGGACTGCAGGCAGACACAGTAGGATGTGGTGACACACCTCAGATTTTACTTTAAATAAAGAAACATAAGGCAAGAAAAGTGGAATTGGGGCGAATGTGGAACAAAAAAAGTTTCCCTCGTTATATGCCAGTGAAAGAAAAGGGGCCGTGCAGTGGGTGGTAGGTCCCGAAATGCAGGTGGTCTGACCAAGTCATGCTGGGAAACGACAGTGTCTGCAAAGTTGTGGATTTACAGCACTGGTGATGAGGCAAAATGAACCTTCAGTTGAGTCTCACTCAGCTATTATGAGCCTGAACTTAGGAGGATGGGGTGACAATGGATCTTTTTTTTTCACAGCATGTACCAATGTGTGTGTGCGTCTGTATACATGTGTGAAATTTACTAACAATTTCTGAGCGAAAACTTTTTCATTGTACATACACTACAGTTCAAACGTTTGGGTCAGTAAGATGTTTTATATTTTCATCCAGCAAGCATTGATTAAACTGATAAAAAATGACAGTAAAGGGAATCATACATTTTTTTCATAATTAAACTTCCATTCATCAAAGAATCCTAGAAAAAAAAGTGTCAAAAAATATTAAGCCGCACAAATGTTTTCAACATTGATAATAATCAGAAATGTTTCTTGAGCAGCAAATCAGCATATTTGAATGATTTCTGAAGGATCATGTGACACTGAAGACTGGAAGTAATTCAACTATCATATTAAATATCATATTAAAGTAGAAAACGGTTATTTTGAAGTATAATAATTTAGGCTGTCAAAATTAGCGCGTTAACGCATGCAATTCATTTTTTCAGTTTAACGCATTAAAAATATTTAACGCAATTAACGCAGCATCAGTTTTTTTCTCTCATCCTTTGGTTGCGCTACAGTATGTGTTCACGCTATCATTCATTCAAGTGCTATTGAACCATTCCAACGACAAAACGCAAAAAAACTAGTGGTGGGCATAGATTAATTTTTTTAATCTAGATTAATCTCACTGTAATCTTGGAATTAATCTAGATTAAAATGGCTCATTTGAATTCTGCCGAAGGCATTCAGAATATGTATGCTCGTAAGTGATCGTTTGTCTTTTGTAGTTTGAATAATAAATAACTAATGTCCCTTTAAGACCTGACGCACGCATATCCAAACACTGTTCCTGTGAGCTGGTTACGACTGTGTTTACGTTAAAACCATAGGTTAAAACTCACCAAAATGGGCATTGAGACATTTGTGAGTGTATTTGACCATTAATAAGCTGGAAAAAGGAGCTCAGTTTTGCACTTGTATGTCAGAGGCGGCTTTATTACGGTATGTGTGTGTGTGTGTGCGCTTCAGATGCGAGCGCGAAATCTGCGGGAATTAGTAGAATTAACGTTATGAGCAACCCCGCGTGAAATTCAGACCGGTCACACCAATACTAACACGCTGTCATGAGAAAAAATCCAGCAGAACACCGTTTGCTATGTTCAGAGGGTTAAACGGACTGAATGAGAGGAGGCGGTGCGTGTCACTCGCTGTCGGTCGGAGAGGAGAGCGCAGCTGATATCGATACTGTAGAAAATGAGTATTGTATCGTTTCAGATATTTCAGTATCGATACATATCAAAATATGGATATTTTTGACAACACTAGTAGGCATACACACAGGTTCGAAGACTCGTTCTCTCGCCCCCTACAGTGCAATTTGGCTAGGTGTACATCCGTGCTAAAATATCAAAGTTGAAAGTCATCATAGCTTGCGTAGTATAGACCCAACTCCCAACCCAACTTTGAGAATAGATTAACGGCAATATTTTTTTTATTGCCCGATAAGAGTCTCGCGTTAACGCAGCACGTTAACGCCGATAACGGCCCACCACAAAAAAACGCTTCTCGATTACTTTGAATGGTGACGTCATGCATTGCCGAGCTGAATTGTGGGTTCCATTGCGCTACGTCACTGGCGTTGCTTGTGACAGAAGTTGAAAAATGTTCAACTTTTCAAGTGCCAACGCAGGCGTCAGCCACTCAGATTGACTATGCAAAAACCCTAGCGCAGACACAAGCCAATTGCGTTCATGCAACATCGGAAAAGCAATGTGATTGGCTGTTGTCTCTATGACAGTCGCGTCAGCACCAAGCTTCAGACATGCCCTCCGTCAATGGGGCCTCCATGGACCGGACTTGTTTGTTCAGCACATCCCACAGATGCTCGATTGGATTGAGATCTGGGGAATTTGGAAGCCAAATCAGCACCTCAAACTTGTTGTTGTGCTCCTCAAACCATTCCTGAACCATATTTGCCTTGTGTCAGGGCGCATTATCCTGCTGAAAGAGTTTCCGTTTCCATGAAAGGGTGTTCATGGTCTGCAACAATGCTAAGGTATGTGGTACATGTCAAAGGAACATCCACATGGATGGCAGGACACAAGGTTTTCCAGCAGAACATTGCCTAAAGCATCACTGCCTCCACCGGCTTGCCTTCTTCCCATAGTGCATCCTGGTGCCATGTGTTCCCGCAGGTAAGCAACGCACACACACCCGGCCATCCATGTGATTCATCACATTTAATTCATTCACCCATGACCCTGTCGCCGGTTCACCACTGTTCCTTCCTTGGAGCACTTTTGATAGATACTGACCACTGCAGCCCGGGAACACCCCACAAGAGCTGCAGTTTTAGAGATGCTCTGACCCAGTCGTCTAGCCATCACAATTTGGCCCTTGTCAAACTTGCTCAAATCCTTACGCTTGCCCATTTTTCCTGCTTCTGACAAAATGTTCACTTGCTGCCTACTATATCCCACCGACTAACAGGTGCCACGATAATCAGTGTTATTCACTTCACCTGTCATAATGTTATGCCTGATCGGTGCATATATACACTGTATTTCCTGGGAACTTAATTCCTGGTCTGAATCTCGTCACTGCAGTTCTTCAGAAACAACACTAATCCACAACCAAATGTACACAATAGTAAAACTGAATCTTCTCATGAAGTGTTTTATCTGAATAGATCAAATCCATCATTTGAACTCTAGGTCCTCTATTGTATGAAGATAGACACTGCTGAAGGCCAGCCGGCACTCTCAGATGTTGAGAAGCATGTGTGTGCCAATGGAGGAGACTCGGCAGACGTTAGGGATGACTCAAAATCTAGTTTATGTAAGCATTCAGACCAGACAATATCATTTACTGTTCGTCTAAGACCTCTGCACTCACACATTACGGCTACTACACATGTGGACTAGACAACTGTTCAACATAAACTCCCTTTCTCGCACACAGTGTTCATACAGAGACTCATGCAGACAGACATGCCATTACAACACAAACAATCAGAGCACAAGCTGTCCATACAGGGCAGTATTTCAACGTTTATACTTTTTGTGGTGCTGAATCCAATTAATAAGTAAAATTTGGACTTGATTCTTCTCAAAGTCATTCACTTTTTGTACAAATAAGCAGTTTTGAGTCATCTTTTGGCATCAAATGAAGCAAAATCAGTTGGGAAACACATTTTCATATTCAGAATAACTAAAAACATACACATAGGCATACACTTTTGGAATCATTCAATAGAATATAACCAACTGTCACTCACAAAACCTCCTTTTCAGCACGAGGGTGGCACTGACGTCGATGAGATGTGTGTGTTTCTGTCTGGATTGCCAAGGTCACTCTCTGAATGGGGGTTTGCACGTGTGTGTTATCGGAAGTACGCTGTATGTAGGTGAATAACAGAGTTGTGTTAGCCTGTGGTTCCTGAGACAGTAACATGATTTAAGCTGACGGCCACAGCACCATCATTACCATTATTGCACAGTGTTTCGAGGGAGTCATTTCAGCATTTTTTTATGAGGTCAGGTCAGTGTTCAATTGAAAATGCAATTGTGAGTGGTTATATAATAACTTCATCATTCATGACCTTGTAGGCCACCAGGATTTTATTTTGCCAATTTATATATAAATAAATATAATCTTTAAGTACAAAAGTACATTCGTTTAACTGCAGGCTCCTCTTCAGAATACTAAGCAAATTGTTTTCCTCCTGACCAAGGGGTCCAGTTTTGGTGTAATCATTCTTGTGAATTGGTTCATGCTAAAAGCATTCTAATTCATTCTAATTAATTGGTTCACATTTAACTCTCCCATTTACTATAAGTTCTCATTCATTCTAGTCAATCTGTTCATATTAATTCTTTCCCCGTCATTGACAGACTTTTCCGTCATTTATGACACAATGCTTCCCCACCTTTTACAGAATTTTCCGGCAATCCATAGCCTCTCTTTTTCCCCAAGACCTGTTGCTGTCTGCGTTTTCATAGCAGTTTATACATAGACTTTTAAAAAAAAAAAGATGGACGACGCACCTTCACTCTATTCCATTGGTAGTAAGTGAAGCTGCCAGAGTCCAAATATGGCGCTGACATCTTGGGTCTCGAGTCTGCACAGTAGAGTCTGTGCAGTAGTGAGTGTGAAGTGGTCCCGCCCACACTCCCGCCTAATCAATCACACACCCCTGAATTTTTGTGAAATAAACAGTTATGGAAATGTAGAAATTAATGTTAAAGCTCCAATCAGTTGGTGCCTCAGTGGCTACTTCGCTCAGAGAAGCCGTCACTCTCAGCTGTCACTCATAACGTCACACCCCCCATTTTTATAGCATCAAATAACTAACTAAAATCGAACTTATTTAAAGAACGAACACTTGAAATAACATCAGTGTGATAAAAACTGCCTAAAATGACAGAAACCATCTTTGGTAAAAATTGATTTGAAGTTTAGTTTGTCTATGTCCCATTACATTTCATGGAGAGGGTGGGGTTTATGACCTTGGTCATATTTTTAAACTCCATTGTTGATTCGAATAGCAAACAACTCTTAATGCACGCACCACGACAGACTTTTAAAAATGGTGGATGAAATAAAATGCTGCGTGGATTCAACCAATCAGCATGCTCAGCGCCCAAGTCCCACCCCCGGAAGTTCCTGAACTTTGAAAAAGTACTACCTCACGAGCAGGGACTTTCTGAGGGGGACATTTTTACCTGGAACTTCATTTAGACCCTGGTTCCTGCGGTTGAAACACCACCCCAGTACCACCTGGGGTACCACCCCAAAGTCCCTAGTTCCTGGGGAAAGTTCCTGCTGTGGAAATGTGGCTCATGTTTTCACTGTTATACCAACACATTCTCAATGCGTATATATAGCACGAATTGTATTTATCGTGCAATTTATGCGGCAAAATTAGTTTTTACGTGCATATGATACGCATTGTCACCCAATTGGGTGGTGTGGGGTACATGCATATAACACGTTATATATAAAGTGCACACGAAAACTGCGTAACATATGGACTTAAAAGCTCATTTTGGCGTATAAATCACACAATAAATACAATTTGTGCAATAGATACGCATTTTGATGAGATCAGGCTGGTTATACAGTAGGTGGCACTATTAAACATCTTCTGAAAGATACAGAATCTCCAGATCAAAACACAGGCGAAGAAGAAGCAGAAACAAGCAATTGAATATGTAAGCAGATGCACATGTAAAATAACACGAACATCAAACATTAAACAGCATATAAATCAAAACTGTAGAATGTTACTGAATGAAATATGACCCAGGACGAGCTATAGGACTGTGAAGCTTTTGGGGGTGTTGAGTGACTCGATCTACTCCATCTATGTTTTGATCATCGTTCTGAATCTGATCCAGATGTAGTATTTGACTAAAATGTGATTTTCTCAGCTTTTTGTTCTTAATGTAATTTTTTTAATTAAACATACCCACATCCAAGTGCTGATAAGAAAGAATCAATAAAGTTTGTTTTTGTTAAAAAAAAATGGTTAAAAAATAAACAAGATTAAAAAAAGATTAAAACTCTCTATTTTGTAGCGTAGGAATATTCAAATCAATATTAAACTCTGTTATAGGGATAGGTATGTCTAGGGATGTCTGATAGATTTTAGTGAAACTTTTTAATGGTAATAAAATTGCGTATTTTTCTTTATTATAATTCTATATTTAAGTAGACATTACTACTTTTCAAATATATAGATTAGATAGAATTAACTGTTTAAGTATGGACGCCTTTTTCAAAAGGTTAGCTTTACTATACAGTAGTAGGGATATTTTCAATTAACTTGAGCAACTAGCTTTTTCAACATTTCACTACAGAATCAAATAATGATTAAGAGAAAGAAGAGGAGTGAGCAGCAAGGAAATAAAGGGCAAGACAAAAGCTGAGCGGAGCCTTGGCAACTGTGTTGTGTAAGTGAATCAGATGTCTCTGTTAAAACATGGTGTACCCCTTAAACCACATCAGGACAGGAAATGAGCCACGGTTGTACATCATTGAGATGCTCAAGACACTGCTGCTAAAGCTGCCAGTGATTTTCGAAACCATCAAAATTAGCCTGTTTTATCATGTCATCTTGTGCACGGGCCTCATGAACTACCTGAAACAGTGAATGAGAAACTGACAGAAAGCGGGACAACCAGGCAGACAAACCTCTTGACCTTATAACTGCATTCAATAACGCTTGAATAATTCAAATTTGACAAATGATAGCACAATTAGCTAGAGTGCTTGAAGGAAGTGGCAAGTGGGGCGGCCAGAGATGAGGAGAGAGAGCAGATGATTTAGAGAGAAATGAGGCCAAAGTCATAGTAAGTGGGTTATGAAAAGCATGTGTATTAGGTGCTATCAAGACAGTGAAGTGCTGAAGAAAGGGAGGAGAGACATTCAAATGAAAAACAGGACCAGGTGGATTTCCAAGATGGATTTCCAGCAAGAAATGAATGTATTTCAATAGAAATCTCACGTGTGGTAGAGCCTGATTAATCATATTTCTTACATTGATGAAGTAGAGTTTACCAACAACATTTGTAAGTAAATGTTACTGTAGATCTTTATTACATTTACTTCAAGACAAAAATATGTATTCACAGAAATTGAATGGTACAAGGTTAAGTTAAATCTACAAAGTGTACATTGATCAAGAGAGTTCTAGAGTTAACCTACAACATTTGTAGAAGAAAAACATACCTTACGATGCTGTTAGAATAATGAATAAGGTTGCAGGTTTTCACTGCTGTTTTGTTGTTTATTTTAATTTTGTCACATTTAGTAATTTAGTTATTTCGTCTTTAGTTCACATCAGTAAAGTCTACTGTTTGCAATTGTAAAATTTTTGTGAAGGTTGCTTTTAAATATTTTAATGGGGTTATTTATAATTTTTACATAAAAAAATTGCCATAATTTAGAAATAAAAGGCATTTTTCCTACCCTGATTTTAGTCCTCTGATTTGAGCTCTGTTTGAAGGAGCGTGTCTGCTGTGAGACTTCAGTGTAAACTCCCACTACTGTGATTGGCTGATATCTTTGCATATGAAATAGCTAAATATTACGTGTGGAACTCTCGAAAACGTTTACTATCACAGCTCTCAAGGTTAATTCATTGTGAAAAGTGTTTATTATAGCATTATATTTAGATGTATGGCATTATATTTAGATTGTGGCGTTAAAGGTTGCAGTGATGAGCATTGTAGCCGATCACAGACATGTTGAGCTCATCATTGATTTCTGCACACTAACGAATGCTTTCTGCATAACTAACAGTACAAACACAATGTAAATAACAGATTTGTTGATTATAACGGGAGTTTTAGTCCATGATAAACTTGCGTTTTTATTGACAGCTCCAACGATTGCAAAGGGATCGCTTTATATATAATTTAATCACAGATTAAATAACCAATTATCTTCATCCTACTAAGAGAAACAATGTGAAGTTGAGTGTTTAGTCACTGGTTTGATTTACTGATAGAACATCTGACTGTACATGAATCATTATCAGAAATCACAGGTCACAGATCATGCATTAGAATTAGCACAGTTACAAAGCCTGGGCCAAAATCGCGACTGATTTACCAATGAATCCACAGTGAAATGTACCGAATACAAATAAATAATGTTCAACTGAGACATTCACATTGTTGAAAATAAATAACCACATTCCTAACATTATTTGTAGTCCATCCTGTATTGCTCTTCTCTCCTCGTCATCTCACTAACATGCCAGTGGGAGGGGCCAAAGTACCCATGACAGGCACATCCCGCAACGTGCCTTTGCTGGGCTTGCTGTTTTTGGACGAGGAAGTTTTCTTATAGTATGGTGACCTTTTAAGTCAAATTTGATTTCTCAGTTCATGACCCCTTTAAGTTTAATTTACTCTCTCAGTGTATTCAGTATGTTGCTAAGTAGATTTTACCTAATTGTTTAAATTTACTAAAATGTGCAAAATAAATTTAAAGTAGCTCTTACTAATTTCTTCAGTTAATGAAGTCTTGGTTAAAGGGATAGTTCCCTTTAAGCTTTTTAAGAAAGCTGCTGCCACTAACATCCAGTACACGTCATGCTGGTAACCTGCAATACATTTAGTCCTTTAACAGGGTTTTGGGTAAAAATGTGCAATGCATCTCATATGCATATTTGTTTATATAACCATAATCATTAGAGGACTGTCTCTCTATCTTTTTGTTTCTCTAGGTCACTGAAACAACAAATCAAAATGCACCATGCACACTTGCATACAGACCTAGAATTATATTGGTCTTTATCTGTAAAGCGTGCACTACCATCTTTATATTTAACACTTAAATTGCTGTGGCGTCTTCATCAGCACCTACACACACACACACACACACACACACACACACACACACACACACACACACACACACACACACACACACACACACACACACACACACACACACACACACACATACAGTGACACTCTCAGTGTGAAATGGTCAGGGTGAACCCTGGTGCCCATGCACACAATGAACTCTCTGTAATACTGTTGCTATGGCAGCCAACTCTGACTCTCAGATGACTAAATCTTAATATGTCACATTTCAGGTGCACCATGGGAGTCATGCACTGCTCTCTATCTTTAATCCTATTTTCTCTTTTTTTATTGGATATAATTCACACCAAGCACTTAAAAACAACATGAAATGCCATTTGCAACACATTTCTCTACTGCAATGTGACATTTCCTGGGTGTAATAGGATATTCAGCGACAAAAATGCATATCTGATTTGACATGTAATACATTTGTTTCATAACTGACATTGTACAGGTTACCGTGTCCACCAACAGGCACATGCGTGAATAGATTGGAATACTGCAGCTAAATGTTTCTTAAATCACACCTAAACACACTCTCTCTTTTACTTTCTCTGCCATTAGTTTGATGGTTGAGGGGTGTCACAGCGGTCATGAATTCATGCATACACAAATACGCAGTGTGTTTATAATAAGACTCAGCAGGGCACGCTCAGATGGATTGCAGATGTGTCTTGGGAACACTTTGTCTTCTGGTTGAAATACACGCACAACTCAAAGCTACGCTGGCTTTGACATCCGTCACCCTTCCATTTCTCTCTCACACTTTTCACGCCGACGTTTGCACATTTTCTGATTTGTTATTGCACACTTTACCTACTCTGCCTCTACCACCTTTTAAGTTTTTGCTTCATTAAACATTGAATACACTCGTTTTTTCATTTATTATTATTACTTGCTCGTAAAATAAAAACAGAATTATTTAAAATTTAATTATGTGCAATTATAATAGTTCATAATGGCCCTGATCAAGTAAATACATGAAGAATTAGCCTTTATGACACAGCTCAACCTGTATTGTAGTAAAATTTAATTCATTATTTCCCACAAAGTTTAAATTTGGGGGTCCAAATTGAATACTAATCATTTTTAACTGAATGTACACAATAAATTACCTTCATTAACCTCAGCAAACTAATCATCTCTATTTTCTCAGCCTAAACAAGGGCTCTAAGTGACTTTAATTTCATCAGAGGGCCCAATCAGAGCCAATTTGCCTGATTAACCAGATTCCAGTATGCAGTTATTCAGGCTATTCAGTCATAAACAGATATTGTACACAAATACCGTGTACAAGAGGATCAAATTCATGACTTTTAAAGCTACACTGTGTGATATTTTCCCCCATCTAGCGGTGAAAAGGTATATGACCATCCAGTAAATATTAGTTTCTGTTCCTCCCAATTCCGATTTCGTTTTAACTCCTACGGTGGCCGATTTAGTCTAAGATTAACATGGCTTCCAGTTCGACCTCGTCCATTAGTGTTGATTTGCCTGTTGTGTTGCCGTCTTAATTCTCTTTTTCGCTTCCTTGGCGACTCTGTTACATATCCTCGAGAATAAGAGTGATCCTCCATCAGCAACAGACTTTCAAAAAGGCTTTCAGGTTTTCACATAGCAATCTCAAGCAATCCCCCTCTTCACATTCGACACGGTGCCATCGAGTGTTAAAACGCGAAAGGCGAAGCTTGAATTTACGGGTATGTCCCTCTTTGGCTAATGTACTTTCAAGATGGAGGCGCAACATGGCAACCTCCATTCGAACCCCTTACCTGTATGCATTTTCAATGGCATATTATAAACTTACGAGAATACTTTATTACTTGAAAGAAGTAAATATACATTAATGAGCACATATATATTTTTGAAAAAACTAAGTGTTTTTAGCTAAGAATAAACTAAAAAAGTTACACAGTGTATCTTTAAAGACTTTTAAAAATGAAAATTCTATCATTAATTACTCATCCTCATGTCATTTCATACCATGTGATTACACCATCCTGCATAGATTTTTCTGTGTTTTAACTAGGGCTGTCAATTTATTAAAATATTTAATTGCGATTACGGTAATCGCATGTTTGTCATGAGTTAACTCGCGTTTAATCGCAACTTAATCGCACATTTTTATCCGTTCTAAAAAGGGGAGCGCGGGGCACAACCTAACGCGGGGTTAGTTGTAACGCGTATGTTTTAACCCTTTCCACACATGCCAGAATGACGAAACTTAGTGTATTTACTAGTTGCCATATCAACATTATTTAGAGAAAAAATAGCGCAAAAATTAAAAAATCTCTGGAAGATATTACTGAACATGTATTTAACCATAGCAAAAGTACATTTCTTACTTAAGTTTAGTTTTCATCTCTGTTGTGTTTATTTAAAATAAGACAAATCCAATATTATTTTAATCTTATATCTGTTATTTAACAGTTGAGATGGTTCTTTAATGCTGATCTAACAGCAGAAGACACGAGCCAAGATTTAAATCCCAGTTGCGCAGATGGGGTGTGCTGTAACACTGCGTTTGAGCCCCTATTAGAGATATGCCATTATATTCTATACTTTTATGAATTCTTTTGAAAAACCATGAGAAAAGGGTGAATAATGACTGAGAGTTAATGTTCATAAATGATTAATTATTATTATGTTTTGAACTCTGCTGTATAGCTGTATTTAGCGATGTGTTTGTAGTCAAACTCAAAAATGCTTATATCTTTAATGATTAAAAAATGCCATTATTTTATTTTAAAAGTTAATGATTGTATTTTGTTGACAAAATATTTTAGTTTGTCTTGTATATTTTTTTTATTATATCAGGTAACATTTTAAGCTGTTATTTGGTCATGTTACATTGTGCCCCACCACATGTTACAATGTACCCCACCTACGGGGCATGTTGTCACATTTCACTTCCATTCTTTCGGGGTAAATCAAGAAAAAAGTATACACTGTATTAATGAAACAACCACATAATTGTACTAGACATGTGTGCAATTAATGTGGGAAACAATAAATACTCTGAACCCCAAGTGGATTTACACAAACTGAGAAAGTCCAAAAGCGTTTGGTTGTGCCCCGCTCTTCCCTATACCTTAAATACATTTTTCAAGTTTTTAATACTCTAATCAACATGGGTATGGACAAATATGCATGCTTTATGCAAATGTATGTTTATTATTAGTGAAACTATACTCAACAGAGCATGAAGACTAGACACCTCTCAAAGGTCATAGATGTTTTTCAAAGAACTTGTTCATGTCTCTTAAGCCTAAAAATTCAGAATAAGCAGAGATTTCTCTCATTTTAAAGGTCCCGTTCTTCGTGTTTTTTTGAAGCTTTGATTGTGTCTACAGTGTGCAATATAACATGTGTTCATGTTTCGCGTGTAAAAAAACACAGTATTTTTCACACAATTTACTCATCTGTATACCGCTGTTTTCACTGTCCTAAAAACGGCTGATGAGTTCCTTTATTCTATGAAGTCCCTCCTTCAGAAATACGTAACGAGTTCTGATTGTGCCAGCGGTTCCCGTGTTGTGATTTGACAGCAGCTTAGCGCACATGGCCCGGTTCCTGTGTTGTGATTCGACCACAGCTTAGCGCACATGGCCCGGTTCCTGTGTTGTGATTCGACAGCAGCTTAGCGCACGTAACTTGCACAGAAAGGTCACGCCTCTTAACGGGAGATATATGCGCTTAATGATCTCTACAGCGTCCCTGGGAAAGCCAAACAAAGGTGATTTGACTCCGGGATGAAAATAACAGCGTCTCGACGACATGGCGACAAACACACTCAAACGCACCACTTCCTTTTCTCCACGCGACACTTCCTCTTCTCCACGTGGGACAGCAACAAGACCACGCCCCCTTTTTTGCGTATTCTTGTGGGCGGAGGTTAGTCTGTTCTACTGACGTAATTAATGAAGGAAGTACCAGGATGTAGTCCAAACCGGCCGTTCGCTGTAGGCTTTGAAAGGGAACTTCTGTTAAATAAAATATCTCGCTTGGCATTGAACTTTGAGCTTTATAATTTTACAGGTATTATTTATGCTCTAACAGCAACATTACACACTAACTAAATTTGAACAGTGGGATCACGAAGAACGAGACCTTTAAGAATAGACATAAAGGGCATGTTTTACACTGGCAGTTTAGTTAAGAACGGGGCACAGTTTGTGAAAAAAATTGGTAATGTGAAAGCTGTCATGCGGACCTGGGAGCACACCAGGGTACCACACCCGAGAACTAGAGGAGGTGCACTCGAACTGTGCCGCGATTCACGTGAACAGTCTGAGAAACACGGACTCGGGAGCACGCTTGTTCAGAAAAGTAACCTGCGCATTCGTTCAATAGAATCAAGTTAACCAGCGCTGCGGGGGAAACCGAGAACTATCGCGCTCGGACTTGGAGTGTAAAAACGCCCTTTCTTTTATTTCGACCTGGAGTCTAATCATGGGCGTCAGAAGCAAAAAAAATGTGGCTGGGTCTTACGAAATTTACCGCTGTACTTGCTAATCGTATAGTTCGGAAAGACAAAATTACGGAAATCGCCATGTCATTGAGATTGGCAGTAGTGTAGGGGTAAGACGCATGGCATCTAGTACTAACACAAATCGACCTGCGGTTCGAGTCTGGCTTTCGCTTAACTCAATCTTCTCCGTTTTCCCATCACATATCAAATCGGAAAGGCATTTATTTAAGTGGAAATAAAGCGTCTAATATGTGTTTAATAATACGTGTTTATTGATTAGGGGTAGTTAAACAGACATGTGCTCAATGTTAGAGACGATAAAAGTGGGTGGGTCTTCTCCCACCCACATACAATGGTTCCGACGCCCATGAGTCTAATAAAAGTTCAACAGAAAAAATGGTAGCTTATTTAGGCTATAACGTCACTTGTTTCAGAATAGTAATGTTAATGTTAGCCCTTTTCTTTCCCTATTTCTTTTTGCTGCTGCATCCTTTATGTCTATGACTGCTCAATTTCTTCAACTATAGGCTAGGCCACGGATCAAACAGAAAATGCGCGCTGCGTTAATCGCGCGTTAATAAAATTAGTGCCGTTAAAATGAAATTACATTTTGACAGCCCTAGTTCTAACATTAAGGGTTTGTTTTATTGTTGTTTTTTGCGATCCCACATGAAAATATACTAAACTAGTTAAAAGTAAATTCTAGTATACTGTATATATTATAGTATTTACAACAATTAGTTAATGAATGCTAAAGTATTCTGTTGTAGTCATTACAGTGAACTGATAAACTGTAATAAATACGGTAGCAAGGATAGTTATGTGAAATATGGAGTCTGCACGGGGTGTTTATTTTGAAATTGACAGGAGTTTTGACTTTTATTTTGTATTTACTGCACGGCTTTGGCACGGCGTCCATCAAAAATAGGCGAGCTCCTATCTTTAGCGAAGCGGTGCGGCGAGCCGCTTCTGGGCCGCTTCTGAAACGTGGCACGGCTGGTGTAAACACAAGCATTGACTAGAGTGGCCATGATCAGCTCCGGTAGCCGAGTTGCAGCCATAACGCTCCACAGACGTATGCGGTGTTAATAAGGGCTATCTTACACAGATATTTTTGATGAAATCCAAGAGCTTTCTGACCCCACATAGATGTTATTACCACTTTCAAGGCCCAGAAAGGTAGTAAAGACATCATTAAAAAAGTCCATGTGACTCCAGTGGTTCAACCTTAATGTTATGAAGCGACAAGAATACTTTTTGTGAGCAAAAAAACAAAAATGACGACTTTATTCAACAATTTCTTCTCTTTCATGTCAGTCTCCTACGCTGTTCACATAGTAAACACAGTGCAGCGCTTCCGGGTTCTGCGTCAGAATGCCGGCTCATTATTGCCCACTGATTGGCCAGCTCCTGCGTCAGTATCACACATATGCGTCATTGTGCTCACGTCAACAGTGTCGGCCAATAGTCAGCCGGCATTCTGACTTAGATGTCTTTGCTACCTTTCTGGGCCTTGAAAGTGGTAATCTCTTGGATTTCATCAAAAATATCTTAATTTGTCTTCCAAAGATGAATGAAGGTCTTACGGGTTTGGATAGGTAAATAATGAGTGAATAATAACAGAATTAAACTTTTTGGGTGACCTAATCCTTTAAAGGACTTTAAACTATTAACTCATACACAGGATAATGGGCACATTGTCTTAGCATTGTTTTTGTTGTTGTTTTTAAATATCACAGCTATGAATAGTTTATTTGTTTTGGCAGACATGTGTGTTATGCAGTCAAGCTGTGACAAGGACTGGACTAACACTCATGCTCACTGGTAACCTGAATCTATAGGCTACAGCTAAAACTATCAACAATAGAAATCAGAAACTGAGGTTTTAATTTAAAATAGTAAGTTAAACAGTTAAAGGATATAATGTGAGAATAAGAGTATTTGTTGGTAATACACACCTCGTCAGACACAAATTTCTCATGACTTAATGCAGTTTTCCCTTTATTCTGCTCCTTTGAACAATCAGTGTCTGTGAGAAGGTACAGAACATGAAATCAGAAACACATGTTCACCATACACAAAATCTGTCAGCATTTCTCATGATTGACAGAGCTTACTAACGTCCTGCATTTTGGACTTTTCTTTCTGGCAACAGCTTGTACATTCTAGACACTTGAAAGGAAATCAACGTCTCAACATTTGGCTCTTTTATGACATATAAAAGCTTTAACCTAACAATTATTTTTTGTGTGTGCGTGTGTGTTTTAGTTCACCTTATAATACTATGTTTTTAGTAGCCTACATCATCACTCATACACTGCACTTTACACTATACACCAGTGTTTACACCTTTGTGACTCAATCACACTTTTTGAAGGTCCACCGTTATATTGGTTAAGATACCTTCTTAATACAGCATTTCTGTAGACAAAGCTGCTTGTAGGCCTTGTTAGTACACCTTCCTCCCATGCCGGAAATGCCAGTTCGAATTTCGCATGCAACAGTGGAAGTAGAACCAGAGCATTTACATATTTTCTTCAATAAAAACAAGTAACTGAGTGGGGAAATAAGGAAAAAATATATGTTTTTAGCATTTTACTTAAGTTAAAATTATTTAAATTAAATTCAAATCTATAAGACATCCTGTGGCCCTCTTGGCAAAAGACACATAATGGGCTCCCCTGCTTCCACTGCATTTTGTAAAAATTATTATTACAATGTAACATTTGCAGTTTTCCAGTTAAGGGAATATACATTCTAAATCCACATTCCCGCATTTGTTGTTGCTGATAGCTTTAGCATAGCCTAAAGGGTTAGTTCACGGAAAAATGAAAATTCTGTCAATAATTACTCACCCTCATGTAATTAAATTGCTGTCTATGGGTTTGGAACGACAGGAGGATGACAGAATTTTCATTTTTGGGTGAACTAACCCTTTGAGGCCAATGCTGCAGCCCAATTTGCCTACTTAAATTATGCCCTAGAAGTGTGTACTCTTTTTGTGAAGAAAAAGTACATACTTTTGAGTGTGTAGCAAAAGAGTAGACAAGCTTTGGGATATACTGTCACATCATACAATTGCATCATTAATGGTTGCTCTCTCACCATCTTGTCACAGTTAAAATCCTCGTTGATCTGCAGTCGCAGGTCTTTCATGCGGAGAACTCTCCTCATATTAAAGCAGCACTAGGTAACTTTTCAACCTTCATAATATATTTTCAAGACTCTTGTGATGATACATCGACTTACAATAGGTTGAATGACACGTCTGCCATAGCCTGACGGGGTCTGTATTGTTTTTAATCGTACTTTTAAACTTCGGGTTTCGGGTAGTAACCCGAGAAAAAAAAGAACTACAAAATTTGACTGCTTTACGGCATATATGTCACTTCCACCATCACCCCCACTTCCTTAAAGGGTTAGTTCACCCAAAAATGAAAATTCTGATTACTCACCCTCATGTCGTTCGACACCCGTAAGACCTCCGTTCATCTTCGGAACACAAATCAAGATATTTTTGTTGAAAGCTGATGGCTGAGAAAGGCCTCAGCAAGCCCTCCATAGGGATTCAGTACATTTACACTCACAAGACCCATAAAAGGCACTAAAAACGTCATTACAAAGTCCATCTCACTACAGTGGCTCTACAATAATTTTACAAAGCGACGACAATAGTTTTTGTGCGCAAAAAAAAATCAAAATAACAACTTTATTCAACACGAACTTTGGCCTCTGCCATGAACTCATGAAGCACCATGACGCATGCGCGAGATTATTACGCAGATCCGGCGTTCGGACACATAACCCAGAAGCGAGGAGGAGATGTGTTTACAAGCAGAGGAAGACGCGCCGTATCTAAGCTGTTGAATTCTACATTGATCGTGCTTTAGGTCTTGGCGTAGTGCTCAAAATGGGACTAAAGTGTGCATTTCATGAATTCCCGAACGCGGCGCTACGTCATATTCTCGCGCATGCGTCATGTCAACAAATGCACGTGCGATGCAGGTGATGCCCTGCATCGAAAACCCTGATGCAGGATGACAGAGTTTACGACAGTAGTAAAGGACAATACTGTTTCCCAAACCTACCTAGTGCTGCTTTAATGCATAATTATGCATTTAAAAGTTAATGGCCAAACGGATCTTTATAAAAGTCCACATTGTTATTGCAGATTAAATATAACCGGGATAACAATAAATAAATATTAATCATTCAAACCATTATCTAAACCTCTCACTGTCGGTCACACAAATACGCCATGTTTTGTCGTTTTTAACCCTGAATGTCTGTCAAAAAATTGTCATAAAAAAAAATTAATATTGGGAGCACACTTAAGTTTGGTCTCATTTTAACGAAGACCATTGGCAGATTATTGTTGAAGTCAAAAAAGTTTAAAAAGTGAAACCGAAAAAACTCCACTGGTACACAGAGGTTGGATTTGTGATTTCCAGTTGAGTTTTTCTCTCTCAAATATTACAAGCACACACACCCACACACACAATTTTTTTATACACACATACACACCACACTCTGACATCCATACCAACACACCTACACAGTTATAGCTGCATAATTCATCAAATTGGCTCTATAATATGCAGAAGCCGAAAACAGGAATAAAGTGAGTATTTGCTTTATAGCCAAACCTGAGAAAATGGCACCATCTGGTAAAAAATAGTAAAATGTATAATTTTGAACTGAAGCCTTACCACCAGAATGAAAGCCTATTAACAAAGATTGCATAATTTTATAGTTAAATGGCCCTGGGCTTAAAATTGCAATTGGATTTCAATTGGGATGTTTATGTGTAAACGGTGCTAAGAGGAACTATTTTGTGTACCTAGTGCAACATTTATTTTTGAAAGGAAATGGGGGTGAAATACTAAAATTCCAATAAAAATACACACCTGTGCCAAAATGTATGCAGTTAGCATTAAAGGATTAGTTCACTTCAAAATGAAATTTTCCTGATATTTTACTCACCCCCATCTCATCCAAGATGTTCATGTCTTTCTTTCTTCAGTCGAAAAGAAATTACGTTTTTTGAGGAAAACATTCTAATATTTTTCTCCACATAATGGACTTCAATTGCAACCAAAATGTTGAAGGTCAAAATCAATGCAGTTTCAAAGCGTTTCGATGGGCTTCAGAGGCTCTGCGTGATCCCAGACCCAGTGAGGAATAGGGTCTTAACTATCGAAACGATCTGTCTTTTTTTTTTTATTATTAAAAATGTATATACTTTTTAACCTTAATTGCTCATCGTGCGCTGCTCTGCGGCTCAGCAGAGATTGCGCAATCGTGTCGAAAACGTCACACTAGACGTAGGCAGAAGTACCGCCCCTGTGTTTACAAAGCGCTCGTGCGAAGACAAACGCCCTTTAGCGTTTAAAAATCCTGGAATGTTTTCCTCAAAAAACTTATTTTCGACTGAAGAAAGAAAGACATGAACATCTTGGGTGAGATGGGGGTGAGTAAAATATCAGGAAATGTTCATTTTGAGGTGAACTAACCTTTAACACAGGCAAAATGATAAAAAAAATTTAAAAAACCCTGAGAAAGACAACCGAATCCTCCTCCGAAGAACAACGGGTTGTGGTAGTGGGCAATATTAGCCTTTATAATGTGCACGGATCCACACTTCGAAAATCTACCGGGAATTGTTGACCATCCAAGGACTTTTGACATACTCTTTTCAACATACTATGCTTTGGGACACACTTCTAATCTCACATATTTAGGATGGATAGTATGGACATTGGGACGGAGGGCCCAAAGTTGCCGTTTTAACATTTTGTACAAAAAAAAGTAAACATAAATTACACAACATGAGGGTGATGATAAAGCACTCAACTAATTTGTAAGGTGCTGTCCTCTTCATAAAACGTCTTGACAATATTTTCTCAGGCAAGTATTGTAATTAAATACGTCATCTTGTGCTACAAAGTCATATGGCATTGTCGAAGTATGACAAATGTGAAGAAACCTGGTTCAGAACAGTTCATGGCACCTATCCACACACACATATCCCGTCTGCCCACAGCTCAACTGCTAGAGCAGGACGAGGTGAAGTGTCTGTGTACTGTATGTCTGACAGCGATCCACTGAGTGAGATTCATTTTTGTTTTGTCCTGAAAAATGTAAAAGGATCCTACATAATTCAGCTCTTTGTTCCATCGGTGACCTGGAGAAGGTCAAAGCGGGTTTTTTTTCTCCATTTACTAGCAGACTTCAAAGCGCTTGTGTGTGTGTGTTTGACAGAGAATATATAAAACTGTGGGTTGCACTGGATGAAAGTGATCATCATTCATGTGAGAGCAACACAAAGAGACAGATAGAATGAGAGCGAGCGGGAAAGGAGGAAGTATGTATCAGAGACACTGAGAGAGTGTATGCCTGTGCTGGTCCAAGCTGGTTTGATGCAGCCATGTTCACCAGCAAAAAAATGTCTTTCTGATTTATCTTTTTGACAGGGCCATCGATTTCAACCGAGTGGGAGCCAAGGCACCAGGGCCCTGGAAACCCTGGCGATGGCCCTGCTTTCTGATGAAACTGGTTGACCATATGAGGCTCGCTGGTTAAGATAGTTTGGGCACCTTCGCCAAAAACAAAGGAGGTGAGAGGCTGCTTCCACTTCTCGGATATAAACATACTCGTTGTGGCACCCCTTGATGAAGGGTAGTAGTTTTTCACTGCTGTGTTATCCAAACACATCTTGTTATTCCCCTCTGAAAAATGCCCAAGTCATTCAGCCCTGAAACCCCTTTCCTCAGAGTTCTTCCTGCCAAAAAACATGTAGCCCTGCCTGACTGTGTCCAACCCTGTACCACATCTGGGTCACATCAATGTAACCAGACATGGACCTGGAAGATAGCCGGCTGGCACTTTGTCCAGATCCAATCACATTCCTGTGTGAGTATGGCCCAACTCTTCAACGTCCCCTGTCTATGGGCCAAAAATAGAGCACGATGTTTTTAGGTTGATATATCATGACATAGCTAGTGGTTGTTTGTTACTCTCAGAGTGCAAAGCTATATGTGCACGTGAATTCCTCTGCCAATGCAGGTGGAACACTGAATTAAAATAGTCTGACAGACTTCCCTTCTCTTATTTAATGGCACCGCTACACTGTGAGCAGTGGATTCTGATTCCAGAATGAAAAACTAATTACTAAAAAGGCCCTGTCATTTACATAAATACTTTAACAAATGTATTGCTCATTGATAAGTTCATTCTTTCCCCGCCATTGACGGAATTTTCCGGCTTCTGTGTTTTCAACATTAACATCAAAATTTCAGCATCAACGTTAAATCAAAACTGCCTAATGTTACAGAAAGAAATGTTGACCCAGGACGGGCTAAAGGACTGCAAATTTGGGGGGTGTTGATGGTCAATCTACTCCATCTGTGTTTTGATCCTCGTTCTGAATCCGATCCAGTTATAGTCTGAGAAAATCACATATTTGTCAAAGTCGCCATGAAATCATTAAGTTTTTTGGCTTTTAGTATGAATATGTTAGCCTTGTTGTTATCTATAAGCTAGTGTGCTCCAAAACAATGTCAAAATTCATATTTAGAACATATAAGTAAGCATTTAAAACTTATAGTCTCTCACTTCTGCCAATATGGATCAACATTGCATTTTGATGACATCACGCAGTACTTCTGCAGCTTCTCATCAGATTTTCTGTCCAATCAAATGCTCTAGACAATGAAGCTGTGGCAAAAATGGGTCACCTGTTCACACATTTACTATTTTTTACAAGGTGAATGGCACATAGTGCACTATATAGGGTATAGGGAACGATTCAGACAGTGTAAATATGCTTTCCATTGGATAGAATGAAGTCTGGTTTCATGTAAGTTTCACGCTAACCGCCGCAGCGCACACACAGTCTGCTCCGGTCCAGAGACACGACAGCACAGAGCAGATCATATGCGCGAGTATCGGACCCATTTGAATTCTGCACAGAATGCTATTTTAAAACGATATGGAAGATTAGGAGGAGAAGCAGTCAGAGATTAGGAGGAAACTATTGCTTTACCAAGCTCAGTGGCTTCTGGCGCTTTTGGCTATTTAAAAAAAGGGGAGGAGCTGTTAAATATGACCCACACTGTCTTCCTGTTTCAGTTCAATTACGTCAACATATTGAATAATGCTGCACTTTTCAAGGCACAGTCATGTTACATTGTGTACTAAGACCGACGGAAAATGAAAAGTTGTGATTTTCTAGACCGATATGGCTAGGAACTATTCTCTCATTCCTGCGTAATAATCAAGGAACTTTGCTGCCGTACCATGGGTGCAGCGGCACAATGATATTACACAGCGCCTGAAAATAGACTAACTGTCAACATAACCAACATGACAACCTGCTTGCACAGAGAGTGTTATTTTGTCACTTATTGAGCAGTAGGCTAGCTGGAGCCATTTACCTCCAGTCTTTGTGCTAAGCTAGGCTAGCGGTGGGTGCGTCAGACAGAGTTCTGGCACGCACAGAGATGAGAATGGTATGTATGATTTATCTAACTCTGGGGGATACGGTGAATAAGATAAAGTCCCAAAAAGTCAGCGTGTTCCTTTAACAATGTTGCTTTTCGAGTGTTGATGAAGCTAGAATAAACCTTTTTTTGTTTGTTTGTTTAAAAGCAGAGGATCTGTTCTTTCTTTTGATATATTGCATGTTCAGATATTCATTCAACAAAATATGAAATTTAAAATATAAAATTGCGAAAATGATTAAAAATGCAGGCGGTGGCTGTCAACTTTTTTTTGCAGGGAAAGTGTTAATGTTATTTTAATGCATAAATGTTAACTAAGGAGCCCTAATTGTAAAGTGTTACCATTTATTCCTTATAAGCGCTAAAAGAATGAAGCAGAATCCTGGTTCCTACTGTTATTGATGAGTTGAATTGGAAAAATCTTTTATATGAGCTACAGTCACAATGTTTAGAAGAACAAAAGCCACAACGGTTTATAATTATGGTCCAATTGATCCAGCCAGTTGAAAACAACATGTACTCAGGCCATGTTTCCAGACATCTTAATTATTTGTGAGTCTAACAAAAGTCCACCTGCCAATCACAAAACGCTTGAGTAGAACATTTGAACATTCAGGAACGTCCAACATTAGCCACATCTGCCCATCACTAGGCCTGTATGGCAAGAAATTCTAAACACTCATATCTTTTCTTGAATTAAAGACCCCTTTCCCTTTTAATAGTCGTCTTCCTGTGCAGAGGCATGCTGAATCTTAAAGAGTTTTTCGGTGCTGTGCTCAAGTTAAGTATTCAAACCATGTGGTTTCCTTCTAAAAAGAAAGTAATTGTTCTCTCCCTATTGAAAATCATGTAACATATCCATTAACATAATGTTTGAAATTCAGTTTCCTCTTCCTCCTGTCTGTTCCCTCAATCACAATGAAATTCACAATGCATAGAAACTGTAACTAAGGAACTCGTTTCTGAAATGGAGCCAGTAATCACTTCTGTGCCCATAAATTGTACGTCGCCCTGCATGTTAGATAACCAAACTACTGTCATTCAGTTATGCAGACATCAGACCATTCTGTCTTAATATCATTATCTATAGTGTCCTCCGTCAGACCTGGCTCTAAACTTACGTCTTGTGTTGCATTTATAATCAGATTTATTGTGCATTATGTTATGATGTTATGTCTTCTTATTTTCCATACATAGCTGTGTTTCTTTTATATATAGCAGAACATTGCCCAAAGCAACACACCGGCAGTTTGCTGTCTTCCCATAGTGCATCCTGGTGCCATGTGTTCCCCAGGTAAGCGACTCACGCACCTGGCCATCCACGTGATGTAAAAGAAAATGTGATTCATCAAACCAGGCCAAGCACATTAATAGAGAGGTGAAGGGAAGGAAAAGATGTGGTAGAAAAAAGTGTACCAGCAATAGGGATAACCGCACCCTGGAGAGGATTGTGAAACAAAACCCAATCAAAAACGTGGGGGAGATTCACAAAGAGTGGACTGGCGCTGGAGTCAGTGCTTCAAGAACCACTACACACAGACGTATGCAAGACATGGGTTTCAGCTGTCGCATTCCTTGTGTCAAGCCACTCTTGAACAACAGACAGCGTCAGAAGCATCTCGCCTGTGCTAAAGACAAAAAGGAAAAAAAGTGGTCCAAAGTTATGTTCTCTGATGAAAGTAAATTTTGCATTTCCTTTGGAAATCAGGGTCCCAGAGTCTGGAGGAAGAGAGGAGAGGCACACAATCCACGTTGCTTGAGGTCCAGTGTAAAGTTTCCACAGTCAGTGATGGTTTGGGGTGCCATGTCATCTGCTGGTGTTGGTCCACTGTGTTTTCTGAAGTCCAAGGTCAACGCAGCCGTATACCAGGAAGTTTTAGAGCACTTCATGCTTCCTACTGCTGACCAACTTTATGGAGATGCAGATTTCATTTTCCTACAGGACTTGGCACCTGCACACAGTGCCAAAGCAACCAGTACCTGGTTTAAAGACCATGGTATCTCTGTTCTTAATTGGCCAGCAAACTCGCCTGACCTTAACTCCATAGAAAATCTATGGGGTATTGTGAAGAGGAAGATGCGATATGCCAGACCCAACAATGCAGAAGAGCTGAAGGCCACTATCAGAGCAACCTGGGCTCTCATAACACATAACACCACAGACTGATCGACTCCATGCCACGCCGCATTGCTGCAGTAAATCATGCAAAAGGAGCCCCAACTAAGTATTGAGTGCTGTACATGCTCATACTTTTCAGTTGGCCAAGATTTATAAAAATCCTTTCTTTGTATTGGTCTTAAGTAATATTCTAATTTTATGAGATACTGAATTTGGGATTTTCCTTAGTTGTCTGTTAAAATCAAAATGAAAAGAAATAAACATTTAAAATATATCAATCTGTGTGTAATGAATATAATATACAAGTTTCACTTTTTGAATGGAATTAGTGAAATAAATCAACTTTATGATATTCTAATTATATGACCAGCACCTGTATTTGTCTATATGGCCAACCTTTTGTCCCTGATGCATGCAATAAAAATGACATATATTTTTTTGGTTATCATATTATCAAATCAGCTTTTAAAAGGGAAAATATTTGTGGACGGTTTAAATTTAAAATTTATTTCCAGCACAAAATGCTTAATACATAAAATGACAATTGTGACAATGTTCCTGTTATGCATGTCCACTGATGGACATTTTAGTGGACAAAAGTACTCCGAAGAAATCAATGAATGATCAATCAATATCCAATGAAAGGACATTCATGAATCTTGGTCATACATCCAGTCTAGTTAAATCCTCTGGTACTCTTAACATGTTAGCAGTTAGAAGTGTGCACATATGTGGTTTGTAAGCAATTTCTACCCAATAAAATCTTTGCTTTATAGCTTAATTTCATGCTTGTTTCGTCATATTTAACTCCTCTTGAGGTCCCCAGCCGTTTGAGAACCACTGCACTGAGGGGGACAGACCTATATGGCCATGTGTCAGCTCTGTGTTATACAACAGAGACAGACACTTTCCATGTGTGGTAAAAGAGCGGTTGCGCTATGCAACTCTGAGGCTCTGTTAGTTCAACTAGAGTTTTAATTTTACCCCCTTATCAGCTGCTGTAATATCAGAAATCCTGCCATTGTAACATCTGCATTCAAACTTGCATCATTGTCTATTTTAGTAGTGGTTCATGATTCAAATGGGTTACAAGTCGGGCCAGACAAACTAAAAAAAAGCTAAAATGTATATTTAACAGAAAACAAATGCACTAACGCAAATACAGATGAATTATGGTCACTAATAAGTAACTTCCATGGGAAGCTCACAATTCATGATTTAATGATTAAGAACACAAGAACTACAAAAGCAGTATTCTTTATTGGTAACAAGCCATAACTTTCAAAACATTTATGCAGTGCATAAACACATGGTTTACAAGAGTAACACCACCACTCATTTCAGACATGATCCAAACACTGATAAAATTAGCTCCACTCATACGGCACTGCTAAGAGGAACATCACCACGAACACGTGCCCCAGAAGTGAAGTCATCAATGGGATCTGTTAAGAAACAAGGGGAAAACCTAATTTCACTTTAAACTCAAGACGAATCAGATTACTTTACCGAATTTAGCAGAATGTTCATATACATGTGTCTTGCGACAGGATCCAGGCACAGAGAAGTAACCTCAGACCTAGGTTTTAGCAAGAATTGCTTAGTTTACCCCCCTGTCATGGCCACTAGAGACACAGACAGCCTCCAGTGGGCAAAGCATAGGAGGGAACATGACTAGATCAGACTGGTTGTATAAATAAAAGGGCTGATGGGATACGAGTTACTCACCTAATGACTGCTGTTCCTCCGTTTTCTGTCTTTGCCATTCATTAGCTGCAAAACAGACAAAATTAGCAGATCTTACCACAAAATTATCACGGTTAACCATTACAAAAATTGTTTCTCCCGACAGGATCCGAAGCAAGGATTAAGCCAATACTTCAGGTTTATGAGAGAATTATTCTACCCCTCCGTGTTGATCACTCAAGACATGCAGGACTAGAGTGTGCAATAAAAAGGGGCTAAAAACCAGAAAACCAGGTATAAATCACTTACCAAATGTTTGGAGGAGGATTCCTCAACACCAGTGTGGCCTCAGGGTCAAACCAATACATGGAGCCTAGACATAAGGATTAAAAATATATATTACACAAGTGAGGACATTGAATCCTCATATACATGTGTCTTGCGACAGGATCCAGGCACAGAGAAGTGACCGCTGACCTAGGTTTTAGCAAGAGTAGCTTACTTTACCCCCCTGTCATGGCCACTAGAGACACCGACAGCCTCCAGTGGGCAAAGCATAGGAGGGAACATGACTAGATCAGACTGATTGTACAAATAAAAGAGCTGATGGGATACCAAGCTGGTCTCAGTATAGCTCAAACCCCACCCCCTCCATGTATTCTAATAGGACACGAGACAAACTAAATCAAATTACACCTAATTTTTCAAAGATAGCTTGTCATTAGGTAGTTTTTAAAATCACGCTGGTTTAAGTTCAAGTGTTCATTTTATTAAATAAATGTTAGGTTAGTTATTTGATGCTAAAAACAAAACGGGCGTGACGTCATGATTGACAGCTTCACCAAGCAAAGTTGTCACTGAGGAACCAGACTTTTTTGGGAGGGAATTTCCAGGAGGAGATTTGAGCTTTAATTTCTACATTTCCATGACTATTTCACACGACAATTTGTTCTGCAGTAAACTGTACTAACCGATACGGCAGGAGTGTGGGCAGGGTTTGATATCGCGGCTCTGCTTCCTGCTCTCTACTGCGCAGAGAGCATTACTGAGGTCACTACTGCACAGACAGAGGTCCCAAACCAGCACAAAGATGTCAGCAGCATATATGGACCATAGACCGTAACATAATATGGACGCTGATGAGAGTTGAAGCTTTCGGAGGCACGACAGCGCTGACATCTTGCACAGATTTGGACAGAGTCTGCACAGTAGTGATCTCAGGACCGGAATCTGTGCGGTAGAGACCAGGAAGTAGAGGCGCGATATCAAAAGCCTACCCACACTCACAGATGCAGAACAATTCATTATGTTGGTGTGAAAAACAGTTATAGAAATGTAGAAATAAAAGCTCTAATCACCTCCCAAAAAAAGTCTATTAGTGCCACAGTGACAACACTCAGAGAAGCCGTCAATCATGAAGTCACACCCTCTGTCTTTATAGCAAACAACTAACTAAAACTAATTTTTTTTTTAAACGAACACTTGAAATGAAATCATGGTGATAAACTGCCTAAAAATGACTATTCAGGAAAATTATTTTAAGTGTAATTTAATTGTTTAGTTTGTCTCACGCCCATTGTAATACATGGAGGGGGGGGGGTTTCAAGGCACATAGGCTTCAGTTTCTGAGAGGAGGGCTGCAGGCTTGATTTGGACCAAGCAGCAACCTCCCATAGTCTCTTGAAGCCAGCGCGGAAGTGACTTAAACTGCAATTCATCAACTGGCCGCTGGAGACAGGCTCCAAAAGGGAGTCAAATATGCATCTCCCCCAACTTTACAAAAAACCCACTAGGTGGGCGTGGTTTCAGCAACCAGGCACCTCAGCTCCACCCACATCTTCACCTAGTTTGTTATCCGGGAGTGCTACCAAGATGGCCACAGCCAGCTCAGCCCACTTTAGGCTTCAAAAATACTCTTCAGAAAACTACATCCATATTTTTTTTACAGTCTGATTCAGAAATTGCCAGCTTCGCTTTTCTACAATGGAAAAGAGTGAAGGGGTGGGGTCTCTTTTTACAGTGCATGAGATACCAGTTACTCACCTAATGACCGCAGTTCCTCCATTTTCTGTCTCTGCCATTTATTAGCTGCAAAATTAAATAAATTCAGACAGATCAGCAAGCATCTTACCACAGAATAAATCACATCTAACTACCATTATAAATATTGTTTCTCCCGACAGGATCCGAAGCAAGGAATATTAAGCCAATACTTCAGGTTTATGAGAGAATTCCTCTACCCCTCCGTGTTGATCACTCAAGACATGCAGGACTAGAGTGTGCAATAAAAGGGGCTAAAATCAGAAAACCAGGTATAAATCACTTACCAAATAATGTTTGGAGGAGGATTCCTCAGCTTGATTAGTGGCCGTTGGGCCAAACCAATATGGGAGCCTAGATTTAAAAATAAAAATGGACATGAATCATCAATACACACGAAGTAATATAGTTTCAGAGCCAAGATTCACTTGAGCATGATCTGAAATGAGAAGAAATTGTCTCCCCCCCCCCCCCCCCTTTTGTTTGTCACTGAAGACCTTAAAATAAATGCTTCCTTACCGTTAGTTAATACATCGAAACTTGCACGTTTCTCTTCAGTCAGGGGGTTCAGATGGACAATCTATTTAAAGGAGAAAGAAAACAGACCACATGTGATTTGCTTCAGCGGGCAGACAGGCCGCACATTCACCACGTGCGTCCTCGAGCCACACGTGGCCTTCCTGTACATCAACTTAACACTTCGACATTATGATCATGGTTTAATATCAAGATGCATGACATGTTTTAGTAAGCCTTTTCTGTTTTTCTACTAACTATTTCACTGCTTTTCTATGCATTTCCTGTGCTAAATCTCACTGCAACTCTTCTGGTAAACAGACTATTTACAGCACAATTTTAATAGCAAAAATAAACATAACTTCAGATATATAATATATAAGTAATTAAACAAAAGTGCAAATATCTGGGCGCGCGCTCACACTTACCAGCACCCATGTTGCATCCGATCCTGTGTGTGATCTGTGCAAAATGAGCTCATGTGACCGTTGTGTGGAATTATGGGACATTTAAAGAGACCGCCTCCCAGTTCATTTCTGCGAATCAGTTGAAAACGATTCGTTCGGACGATTCAGTCCGATTGGTGAACAAGTCGCCCACACTGGTTTGGGGAAAAGATCCGATTCAAAAGAACTGTTATTCATGAATTAGACATCGCATTCAAGTGGTAAAGGTTTTTTTATATTTATATTTTATTTATATTTAAACGAATGACAGCAGGGCATATGAGACAGTGTTTAAAAAATAAAAATAAATAAGAGTCAAGAAACTCCCTTTTATACATTCGCAATTAAACTATTGCGCCTGATATGTATATGTATCAACGTATGTGATGTACAAGAGTACTTCGCGTTACCGTTTGAAAGAAATGTATAATTTAGCCTTATATTTTCTTCATACTTCATTATGGATTTTGAATGTACTGTGAAGTTGTGAACTGTGCTTTGGGACAACCCGCAGACCTAATCCAAATTCTATTGGCCACAGCGAAAGCTCAAACGAACTTCATTGGTGAATTGATCTGTCAATCAACTGAGTAGCGTTTCATGTCGTATACAACAAATGCACCAATCGCGTCTCAGTGGGCGGTGTTTGATCGCTAATCCAGGATGTGAATGTTTCGTTTAGTACGTACAACTGGCAAAGATGTTTACAATAAATATATCCTGTATTTTTATGCTTCGTTGCAGTGACCATGAAGAAAACAAGTAGATGAAAGCCGTAGACGTTTACCTCTCGCTTTGTTTGCACTTTGCATGAGCAGCGGGGATTGAATGGTCACTGATTGCTGTCCTCGGTTGGGATTGCAGCTTGGCCTGTCAGTGGTACTGCTGTTACTATCATGTTTAATTCATAAAGATGGCAACGAGGGGCACCTTATAAACTAAATGACTGTCAGAAACATCGCCTCCATTTGTAATATGGTAAGTGAGTGGATACTGCGCTGGCTAGCTCTTATGTAATGATGGTTGAATGGCTTTCCTCACAATCGGGTGCATGACCTCATTTATGAGCTGATGTATGCATGGATGACCGCTGTGATGAACGCATCTGCCATAACTGGACATATTTACATGCTCAAATAATAAGATGAAAGTGTACGAAATTGCATAAAAATGTATTTACCTAAAGGAAAATTTCAGTATCAATAATACACTCTTTAGCTTAGGTTAGTATTTGTGTTGTTAATCTTGGGATTTTTAACGATAAAACAGTTTAGTGATGATCGGTTTTTTAAGAGGTTTCTCTGTAATTTTACTTCCTAAAATGTAAATGAGTGGCTGTGTGTTTGCATATACCTTTACTCTCTTTGTATTGCTCTAATGTCATTTTGACATTACATTTATTTTGATAAATATAATCACAAAAAAAGATGATTGTGATTCTCTTAAAAGAATAGTTCACCTAAAATGAACATTTTTGCAATGTACAGGTCACTAGAGATGCACCGATATGAACATTTTGGCCAATACCGATAACCGATAATCCTTTTATATTTGAAACCTGATATTAGCTGTTAAAGCTAAATCCAAATTTATATATCATTTTTGAGGGCCTGGTTATAAAAACAAAAATCCATTTAAAATCCATGTCCCAAGCATACAATTATGATGTTCTCATTATAATTGTATGTAGCTTATATGACAGACTTGCGCTGCACATGTTGCACTGAACTGTATTGTGAAGTGATTTCAATCATATTTCAAGCAATTCAAAACCATCATGGTGAACAGTGCACATCTGAAGTGTCTCAGCTGAAGGAAATAATCCATTATTTATCTGCTTTAATATATCGGCCAAATTTTCCTATCAGGCCAATAACGATATCATTAAAAATGAACATATATCGGCCGATAGCGATATGGTGGCCGATATATCGTGCATCCCTAGTCGAAACAGTACCTTAAAAATAGCACCTCAAAAATTACTGGAACAGCATCAAGTGATGAGAATACCGGTATGTCTAATTAATTTTTGTGTGTATACACTACAGTGAGGAAAATAAGTATTTGAACACCCTGCTATTTTGCAAGTTCTCCCACTTGGAAATCATGGAGGAGTCTGAAATTGTCATCATAGGTGCATGTTCACTGTGAGAGACATAATCTAAAAAAAAAAAATCCAGAAATCACAATGTATGAATTTTTAACTATTTATTTATATGATACAGCTGCAAATAAGTATTTGAACACCTGTCTATCAGCTAGAATTCTGACCCTCAAAGACCTGTTAGTCTGCCTTTAAAATGTCCACCTCCACTCCATTTATTATCCTAAATTAGATGCACCTGTTTGAGGTCGTTAGCTGCATAAAGACACCTGTCCACCCCATACAATCAGTAAGAATCCAACTACTAACATGGCCAAGACCAAAGAGCTGTCCAAAGACACTAGAGACAAAATTGTACACCTCCACAAGGCAGGAAAGGGCTATGGGGAAATTGCCAAGCAGCTTGGTGAAAAAAGGTCCACTGTTGGAGCAATCATTAGAAAATGGAAGGTCAATGACCTGTAATACACTAAGACGTCATGGTTTGAAATCATGCATGGCACGGATGGTTCCCCTGCTTAAACCAGCACATGTCAAGGCCCGTCTTAAGTTTGCCAATGACCATTTGGATGATCCAGAGGAGTCATGGGAGAAAGTCATGTGGTCAGATGAGACCAAAATAGAACTTTTTGGTCATAATTCCACTAAACGTGTTTGGAGGAAGAAGAATGATGAGTACCATCCCAAGAACACCATCCCTACTGTGAAGCATGGGGGTGGTAGCATCATGCTTTGGGGGTGTTTTTCTGCACATGGGACAGGGCGACTGCACTGTATTAAGGAAAGGATGACCGGGGCCATGTATTGCGAGATTTTGGGGAACAACCTCCTTCCCTCAGTTAGAGCACTGAAGATGGGTCGAGGCTGGGTCTTCCAACATGACAATGACCCGAAGCACACAGCCAGGATAACCAAGGAGTGGCTCCGTAAGAAGCATATCAAGGTTCTGGCGTGGCCTAGCCAGTCTCCAGACCTAAACCCAATAGAGAATCTTTGGAGGGAGCTCAAACTCTGTGTTTCTCAGCGACAGGCCAGAAACCTGACTGATCTAGAGAAGATCTGTGTGGAGGAGTGGGCCAAAATCCCTCCTGCAGTGTGTGCAAACCTGGTGGAAAAACTACAGGAAACGTTTGACCTCTGTAATTGCAAACAAAGGCTACTGTACCAAATATTAACATTGATTTTCTCAGGTGTTCAAATACTTATTTGCAGCTGTATCATACAAATAAATAGTTCAAAAATCATACATTGTGATTTCTGGATTTTTTTTTTTAGATTATGTCTCTCACGGTGGACATGCACCTATGATGACAATTTCAGACCCCTCCATGATTTCTAAGTGGGAGAACTTGCAAAATAGCAGGGTGTTCAAATACTTATTTTCCTCACTGTATATAAATATATTAACTAGATTTCATATGTTATTTTAGTATTGTTTTGTATTGTTTATTGTTATATTGTACTATATATTGGCGGCCATTTTTAATGTTGTCGTTATCGGTCACATACGAAAATTATGTTGATATATTAAAGCAGATAAATTATGAATTATTTCCTCTGGTTGAACCATTTCAGATGTGTTCTACGTGACGTGACGCATTAGCATACAGCAGATTATGCTTGTTTTTGACGTTTTTCACTGTGAAGAAAGAAGATATCAGAATTGCAATTTGCCATAGGAATGTAAAATTAATTGAAGGTTAAGGATCTTTTAATGGTAAATGGTTGTGGGAAAAGAAAGATCTAGATGTTTCCTTGCAGTTTCTTTATTTTCTGCAGTTGTTTTAAAGTAAAAGCAGTTAACCATTTCGGTTAGTTGCCACGGCAAGTTAGGCTAGAATTCTAATTGTTGTTTTAAGTTTTTTGAAGGCACAATATGTAAGATTTTTTGATTAAAATGTCAACCACTAGATTAGAACAATGTTACATATTTTGTTAACTTGTGATCTTTTATTATCCCAAACATTTCCAACAATGTTTAAAGGGTAACTTCAGTGATTTAGCATTAAGCTTTGTATCAGTAGAAACCCCGTAGTATATTCGAATGATGGTACTTTTCCCCCTCATGTCCCCCTGAGACAAGAGAATAATGCATTTTATTTCTGAAAAAAATCCTCCGATGACACAGATACCGTCATTTTGCATCATCTGAGGATTTTTGGTCAGAGACTAGAGACTACAGCCAGTAGTAGGAGTTCCGCATGTTATCAACCCGCCCACAGGGGTGGGATCTCACTCACAGAATGTAAATGCACACGCCCGCTCGGCTTGGGCATTAATAACAGAGCGGTGCGGAGCAAAGTGAGTGTTTCAACTTTTCAATGAATTTCTATCAAAGTTTAGCTTACACATGCGATCTGATAATGTGCCAGACTGGACACGTGCCGAGAATGACTGCCGTGCTTACCTCAGCTCTGCTCAGCTCTTCGCTCTTGTGATGAATGAAATCTGACTCCTGCTGCGTCTGTGACGTGACTTTCGTTCGGCTCACTCACACTAGGGCTGTAATCTCCCAGTCGATTAGTCGATACGTTCTGGCTCGACCAAAATTCTGATTGGTCGATTTTTTGGCCGCATTCATTTCATCAGTTTGGCCGCGTTCATTTTTACTTATTTTGGATTAGCCCAACCCACTGGAGAAGAGAGACAGATTGAAGTACGCTACTTTGCAATATAGGCCTATTATTTATTTAATTGTGAGAGCGTTTTCCTAGTCAGTCCTCTTCTACCATGTCAACAAAGACATCGGCAGTGTGGCAGCATTTCTTTTAAATAGAAAATGGGAAAAAAGTCTAATGCAAATTTTGCAAGCAACAGTTTGCATGTCACAGCTCGACAACAAACATGTCATATCACCTAAAAACGGTAAGCTAACTTGCCTGCGTTAGGTTGCCCCGTCTGTTTTGAATTGCCCCATCCCTTTTATTATTGTGCAAATTGCAAATTTATTTCTAGTATTATTTATTGGATTTGGGCACTTTATTATTTTATTTTTTATTTGGAGCCTAATGCGCGATGCGCTCTGGCCACTGTTTGTATTAGTTTTGAGCCTGTGCTTTATTTTTCAGTTATGCACTTTATTTCGTTTCTGCTCTTGATCTGGCTTGTTTAATAAATATACCTTTTTTATTCAAGTGGATGTGCCTTTTGTGTTTACGAGTAAAAGCTTTAAGTTAATAGTCTATTCGTGTCTCAGCCGTGAAGCTGAGCTGATCCTATGTTCGAGCTGCACAGAGCGGCTGAAATGATAGTGTCTGTCAGTTAGTATAATACATATGACAAAAACAATTGTCTAAATTATGTTGCATATTCCTCAAAAGTTCTTGTGATGATATCACTAGTTTACAACATAGTAGCCTACTATATTTTCGGAAATCATAGGCTATGATATTGTGCAGGTGCACGTGATGCAACGCTGTCAGAGCCGACAGACTCGTGTGTTGGACTTATTTCAGTGCAAAATAATTAGGTCAAAAACTATTTAATATACTGCAAATAGCCTACTAGTTTTTATGTTTATTTATAATTAATTTAGGCAGACAACAAGGCTACCAAGTAGGAAGGCCTACTGCGCACAGTGCGCAGCTAATTAATTTAACGTTTTTTTTCCTAACGTCATTTTTAGTCGATTTTTAGTCGAAAATTTAGGACTTCAGTCGACCAAGATTTTCTTTGGTTGATTACAGCCCTAACTCACACTTTATTGAAAAGGCACGTTCAGTTTTTAATTGTAGTGTTTATTCTCTAACTTAACTAAATTATTTTATTACTATGAATATCAAAACGGCGTTGGGGCGGTGCCGCGGTGGGCAAGTGATAACCAATAGCCGTGGCTTTGGGAGTGGCCTCGTTAGGCAGCGAAGCAAGTGCATTCTGGGAGTTGTGGTCTTTCGTCCACATGAGACAAAAATAAATTTTTCTGTCTTTTCTCAGTCTAGAGGGGACCAAATTCAACAATAAATTCAACAATAATTTCACATTTCTACTATGTAAATGACACAATTGAAATACACATTCATCTTTCCAGCTGTGGAAAGTGGCTATCATAGCATAATCAGAGAGAGCTTTCTCCATCATACAATATATTTATTAATTAATTGCATGTCATTTAGCAACAGTCATTTAGTCATCCTGTTTTTATTAATATGATATTCTAATATCAACTGCAAAGTAACAAGTCTCTCATAGCAGCCACCGAGCAAACGCACAGAGTAACGTTATAACATAACTCTCAACACACTCAAATGTGTTTAGTATGATTGTTTTAAGCATGTGAAACAGCGCTGCGTTCCCCCACACACACAACGAAAAGAGCGGAAGCAGCGACTGCAGCATAAGCAGAATAAAAGCTCAGAGACGGTGTTTGCCGCAGGTCTCTCTCATTAGCATTCGCTCACAGGGGCTCTCGTGCGTCCTGCTTCATACCACCATAACGCTAATAAAACTTTAATACATTCACTCATTCATGAACATGATTTCCCGTCGGATTCCTTTCCATCGGCTGTAGAGGTGAAAAGTCAAAACTACAACTCCCATGATTCCGACCTCTAGTGGCGAAACTTGCATACTGTGCCTCTAAGATTTTCATTTAATATTTGTGTTTTAATTTATTTAAACTTTATTAAAATAACCAAAACATGTTTAATTTGTTTAGTTAACAGTAACAACACTGACTAGATTAACCAATTCATTAAAAAGATCCAACCACCTTTAACGACAGTTTTGTTCATGAATATGACATCACTACTTCTGTCATGCATGTTCATGACCATGCAAATGTCTTAAATTTCAGTCTGTTTGTCACGTAAAATTATTGTATGGCTTCAGGAGATCATAATTTTAGATTTTTACTATCTGTAGTGCTTTCTGTAGAGCCATTTTTAAAAGGGTTTTAAGATGGATAATGGGAGCATAGGCCATTATTTTGTTTAATGCTTTCTTGCAGATACACTGTGGGATTTCTGGCATTGCCTGAAGCTCTAACCACTGTCAGTTGTTCATCTTTGGATAACTGCAGGTGCAGGCTAGATGTGGTTAGGAACATGAAGAGTGAATTATTGCCAGCATGAGGGGGCTCAGACTTAACGTCTGACTGCTGTTTAGTGCTAGTTATGTAACTAATGGACAGACAGGGTTAATTTGTTCATCGGCATGTGTTTGGGGCCACATCTTGTAGTGGCTCATTGACCATGGATACAAGGCAAGCTAATGAAATGTTCTCCATTATGTCTTCCATGTTCTATCCTGCTTTAAATGACCTCGATTAGTGTGCGCTTTGGTGTGCACAACCGCTGACCTGTCCTTCAGTTTGAACACATGATTCTATTACGTGCACTTTAATTTCAGAACATGCGTCTGGTAATATATTGTCTTATATATGTTTGTGCGTGCTTATGTACGTGCCCTTTTATGGGCCGTGGAAGGCAGAAACATTAGATGGCTTAGCTGACAATTGTGTGTAGACAATGAGAAAATGACCTCCTATTTAAAGTCAGATGTTGGCATATATTGCACAGCCACAATGCCGTATTTATATTCCAATAGGCAATAAAGATCTATTAGTGCTGGAAATGAAGGACTTTGTGGATTCATATTTCCTACAGATAAAAAGGATGCTGTCTCAGTCAGGTTAATAACACTAAATTAGACAATGCACAGATACAGAGAGGGCAGTTTCCCATCTTTCATCTGTCAGTCATGGTCTTGACTTGACTGGTGTATGACTTTGATCTCTGGATCCAATTGTGATGTTTAGTCATTACCTGATCTGCTCATTCAGAGGCATCCAGAGATATGTTGGGTTTTAAAAGGGCAGCCATTTACAATACTGTTCAAAAGCTTGGGGTCGGTAAGATTTTTAAAATGTTTTTGAAACAAGTCTCTTGTGCTCACAGCTCACCAAGGCTGTGCTTATGTGACCAAAAAATGCAGTCAAAACATTGCGAATGTGAAATATTAATACAATTTCAAATAATGGTTTTCTATCTTAATATATGTTAACTTAAAATGTATTTTATTCCTGTGATGCAAAGCTGAATTAGCCTAGAAATCTAGACGCACCCTAGCGGCAGAACATTTATTTTTCCGCGAGTGTAGTCTAGCAACTCTCGGTAGACCTGAGAGCTGGAAAAACCAAACTCTGGTCAGGCCAATCACATTGGCCCTCATTTATCAATCTTGCGTAGAAACGGGCGTATATATTGGCGTAAGATTATGCTTACACTCCTCTCACCGCCTGATTTATGAAAGTGTGCGCACCTCTGAAATCCAGGCGTACGCAAAACCTGCCCTTGATAAATGCCGCGGCTGAAAACGATCGTCATTAGAATAACACGCCCCTATATATTCAAGTCTCTGCCTCCCCCACGCCCTCATTTTACGCCATGGACACTCGGAAGACGGCAAAGAAGCGAAACTTCTCTGACGTGGAGATCGAGACCATCACCAGGGAAGTGGAAAAAAAACTAAATTGTTTTATTTGGGAGTTTAAAGAGTGGGATTAAAGGCGCCCACAAAAAGGTGTACGGTGGAAATCCAGTTTAAATAGCTGTTTGGATGAGAAATTACCTATCACAATTCATTATTTTACAGCACGTGTTTTGAAATAATTAGCATTTAATTTCGTATCACCTCACATGTATTGGGGTGTACAATGATGATGATGTGATGTGGAGTACCATTCATTCACATTAATATAATTGCATGACAATTTGTAAGATTCTTATTATTATTAAGATTTGTATTATTAATGACGCTTATTGTTATTTAGAAGAAGAATGTCGTTATTATTATTTATTTTATTATTATTTAAAAGAAGAAGAATGTCATTTTTATTATTTTTTCAGTTTGAATTATTTTCAGTCCCAGTCCCTGAAACGTCAGGTAAAGCGCACAGGCTCGCAACTGGAGGGATACATATGCCTACAAATCAAATGCTTTGGTAAAGTCACACAAATTAAACCTTGAAGTCCATGTTGCACAAAAATAAACACTGAAGTTTATAATAACTATAATATCCCTATTCGCACGGGATTAGTAGCCTATTTGGGGACCTCAGGTGATTTGTAATAATTGCAGAGAATGTCTGTGATATGTGAAGTAAAAATTCCCCCGCAAATGACCTACCATATTTCACCAAACACTGAGGTTCTGTGATAACATTAGTCCCGTGCGAATCGACATCTCTGTGTTTTGGCCGGGATTAGGCGGATCGTACATCATTTTTGCAAGGTTTTTGTGTCCTGTGCGCATTTCTATCTTTATCTTTCACAAAGAATGGCGCTAGGCTGCTTATAATGCGTACGTTATGAATTCCCGTGCGGCCGCGCGGATTATACTTTCACTTTAGAATGAGCACCAATTTGGGAGTAAATTGCTTGAATGGTGTGTTTTAATATTATTCTTAATGAAAAACACAAAAACAGAACAGTACAATGACAACTCGCTTAAATGGGCACTTTTACATTCAGCTTTGAAACTGAATCTTCCGTCGTATACTGTTATTATTGCTCAGTTCAGTTTTTAATTGTGTCTGTTCTCTAACTGAACAAAATAATTTTTATTACTATAAAACAATCAAAATGATATCGATACGACTGTTTATAATTTCATACAGCTATATCTATAACGAAAAAACATTTTCAAGTCTTTACATCATATCCGGGAGATAAGTCCGTAAATTTGAGTAAAATCACAGCTAATTTCTAAATCACACGAGGTCCCCAGATAATACTTATTCCGTGCGAATAGGGCTTTAGTTGTTGTTGTTGTTGTTGTTTTTTACAGTGGGTCATAATATAGCATATCTTTGTCAGTGCGTTTTGTGGTGTTAGGAATTGTTTTTCTGCGCATGTTTGCACTAACTCAAAACGTGCGTACACCACCTCCTGAGCTGGCGTAGGATTTGAGCGTGCCGTACGCCAACGTCCATATTGATAAATCTCAAAGTCACCGTGGTTTTGGGTGTACGCCAGGTGTACGCTGGAAATTTGGTGTACGCACTTTTGATAAATGAGGGCCATTGTGTGTAGAGTCGGTGGGCGGGCTTAACATAATGACGGCACGTCACGGCAGAGTTGCGGAGGTTCTGCGTGCTACTCATAAACAAAGAAGCTGACGAACAGCGGTCTTTTGAATCGGCTTTGGCCGCGACCCCGGAAGACTTGGAGTTAAGCTGTTCTTTGAGAAAAGAAGATGTGTTCGGAGTTTTGCCGACCGGATACGGCGAAATTCTATCAACTAACGTTAGCTCGGCTTCACCTTCTTCTTCGCTCTGGTTGGTTGTGGCGCTCATGGCGCTATCCAATTGCGTGCAGAGGGAATTTGAAAGACAACCGTTTATCCCGCCCCTCGGATTGAGCCCTGCCAATGGTGAGTTTCCAGACCCAACATCTTGATGTGGGTATGGCTTGTCAGGCTAAAGCTGAATTTGAGCATCCATTACTTCAGTCTTTAGTGTCACTTGATTCTTCAATTCTTCAAATGATTCTTCAATTAATTCATATATTTAGTGCTCATTATCAATGTTGAAATCGGATGAAGAGAAAGTTCAAAAGAACAGCATTTATTTGGAATCTTTTGTAACATAAATATCTTTCTTGTCACTTGATCAATTGAATGCGTCCTAAAATTTTGAAAGTATGAAAAAAAAAAAAATTCTGACCTCAAACTTTTGAACGGTATCGTGTACAGTTCTTTGAAGAAAAAAAATGTAAAGGGTTCATATAACCATTTTAAAATGCTGTCACTGGTTTCGGTGTTACTAGAAGAGAAAATGTCTGGAGTCTCTTTGTACTCAGGCCAAAGTAAATCATGCTGATTTAGTTACAATCTGTCATGGATTCTTATTCAAAGTCACTTCCTGCTTAGTTGTTCTATTAAAGGGGACTATTATTATTAAAGGGTTAGGTCACCCAAAAATGAAAATGAATCCATAATTGACTCACCCTCAAGCCATCCAAGGTGTATATGAGTTATATAAAAAAAATGTCCTGGTTCTTCTAAGCTTTATAATGGGAGTGAATAGTAACTGAGAATTTGAAGCCCAAAAAAGTGCATCCATCCATCCATCATAAAAGTAATCCATACGACTCCAGGGGGTTAATAAATCACTAGCTTCCGGTAACATCCGTCCGCCCGTTCACGATAGAGTCGAGTTCCGGCATAGGACGTAGGCGTACCGTAAGCTTTGATGCCTCTCACGGATCAAAAACACACAGGGCTGAACAAACTCAAGCTCCTCTGACATTTCTCTTTCAAAAATTGTCATTTTCGACTTCTAATTTCGTGACTGGTATTTGGTTTTACTCTATCCTCTGCGTTTCCACATTCGTCAATATGTCATGCGTCTGATCAGAGGTCATTCTTCTGCCGGAACACAACTCGCGTAAGCCAGTGATTCTAGTTTATAAAGTTATAAATATGGATATTTTTCTTACAAATGGCCTTTATTAAAGCTGCACTATGTAACTTTTCCTTCCGCTAGAGGTCGCCTGTTCAAAACAAAGGCGTAGTTTGATAATTAAATTAATAATAAATAAAAAAATAAATAATAATAAATAAATAAATAAAATAAAAAATGTAAATGTACATAGGTACATATAGATGTTGATTTATATGTTCATTTTAAATGTTTTCGTTATTGGCCTGATAAGAAAATGTGTCCGATAAATAATGGATTATTTCCTTCGGCCAAAGTTTTCAATTTTCATATCAGTGCATCCCTATAATATTTTCATTTTGGTTGCTTAATGCAAGGAATATTTAATGTGTTGGCACATAGAATTTTAGAGAAAGAAGGTTTTTTTTCTAAATAGACATAAATTAAAATGTAATTATAGCTCTGAGTGTTCTCACATTGTCTTAAAATGAATATTCAATATAATTAACATATTGTCCCCCCCTCTTTTTCTGTCATTTCAGGGCACCAATGCCTCTGCTCTGGAGAAAGACATTGGTCCAGAGCAGTTTCCCATTAATGAACACTACTTTGGATTGGTCAACGTAAGTATCACACAATGCCAGACTAACCCTTAGACAGACACATGGCTTCACACGTGAGCCAGTGTTGTGAAGACATGGTTAGGGGCACAAAATATACACATGGTAACAGTTTGCATATTTGTTTAGTGAAATATTGAGTAGCTCGGCTTTCCCATTTGTGTGCATGTTATCATGCCATGTTGTATTGCTTAACAACATTGTTGTAAGTGAAGGTCATCGAAGCAAAACAACCAGCGTGAGTGTTTTTCTGAACTAGTGAAAAAGCACAGTTCACAACCTTTGGCAGCCATCTTTATTTGTTGTTTTCCAGAGAACGAGCGGTTGATTTGTACTCTTCTGCAAAATATATTAGCATGTGATTTTCACTGCAGAACAGGGCAGCTTGACAACGCAGTATTTATTCCTGCTGCCATTAGCGCAGCTGGTATGATTAATGAACATGTTACTGTTCAGCCTTGAAGCTGAATCTTTCAGGTCAAGCTGCCTCTTGTTTTGGCAGAACAGTAAATTCAGTATGGAGATCCACGGAAATCAGGTCACAGTTATTATTTTTCTTGATATTATCTTATTAAGATTAGGAGGAGAGCCACAAAAATTAGGTCACAGTTATTATTGTTCCTTTTTTAGATTCGAAGGAGAATTGTCATTCTGGTCTAAAGAGAATTGCAAAAGGAAAGAACTGCTTTAATTTTAATTAAGGAGTTACTGCCATCGGAAGGGGATGAATTTTAATAAAGAAGTTACTGCCATCGGAAGGTGATAAAAAACAAAGCAATTAAAGGTACTTAATGAGAGAATTGATTAGTATAAAATCAAATAATGTCTCTGAGTGTATATTAGGATGCTGCTTTAAAAGTGACGGCTTCGCTGACGGTGTGACCGATTTCCTTCATTTTTTAAACTTTGAAGGAAATGCAAGATTGCATCTGTGTCCTGTCTCAATATAGGGATCAGGGTTAAACTGTGATTTTGTCAATGAAGGTGAGATAAAAAAGAGGCGCCATAATGACAATTAAACTATTTAAATTAAAACATACTGTTACCAAGAAAAAAGTAAAGGTGATGATACACGGGGTAACTTTTTGAGCAATGTTGATGGGCAGTGTTGCCGTCAACGGGCAATGAGGTGAGACACACAGGGCCCATGGCCGATCTAAATTATCCAGATAGAATTTTGTTGCACATTCTCAATGGGAAAGTGCCCAAGAAACCTGTGTATCATCACCTAAACATTGCAAAATACTAATCATGCACTAATAATGTGTCAAGTTGATAATAATTTTTCAAAATGTGACTTGAAAACACATTTTTGAGGTTCAGCACATTTGCAAATAATTAAAGCCCCGATATACTCATGGCAAAGTTCTTTTTCGTTCTTCGCTCAAGTTGTGATCAGCAATATGCTGTTACTCTACTGAGAGCGGCGTTTAGATGAATATGTAAATATGTTCTGCTCGCTTTCCTCTCAATAACAAAATAAACGCAAAAGAAAAATGAAAAAACGGCAAGCATTTTTTTAATAAAGCTTAATGCTGCGTTCACACCAAACGCGAATAGAGCGTCAAAATCGCGTCTACCGCGTCTAGTTGGACGCTTGAACATTTTGAATCCAACAGCGTGTCCAAAGCGAATTGGAACAAAATAAATCAATCGAGCGTTTGGAGCGAAATAGACGCGCTTCAAGGCGCCCCAGGAGAAAATATGTCATAAAACACCACTCTTCATTTTCATTAAAAATATATATTAAACATTAATAGCCACACAAATGTGGTCCAGGCAACTCCTACATTATCTTCACTGCATGTATATTTAAATATCCTAAAAAAATCCTCTTTGCCCTCAGTCAAAACGATTTGGCGGACAACAAATTATAGATTCATGACACCAAAGATCTCCCGTTAGGTCGAATTCTATCTCCTGTTGAACCACTACAGAGACATCCGAGCCAGCGGCAAACGTCAGAAGGACTGGCCGAAGAAAGGCTGCTCACGCCGGGGTTAATGAGCGCCCGGTGATCGCCTGGATCTCACAACTCCAAAAACGCAAGATTCATATTTTTAAATAGGCGCTCTCTTTATAAATAAACCACATATTTGAGCTTTAAACAACTACATTCTATCCTGAAAAAGTCTTAAAACTAAATTACGGTATGCAGGGTTTCTCGTCACGTCACCACGTGACAGCAGCGAGCAGGCTCCTGATTGGTTAACGCAGCGTGAATTGACGCCAAAGTAAAAAAAAATTGCTTCAAATGCATGAATGCACAAAAAGCACCACTCGCGTGTAACTCGCAAGACAGCCGATATACGTCATTCACGTGAACTGGACACGCGAATGAGGCGGAATCGTGTCCAACGCGGCACGCGAAATGCGTCTATCGTGCCGCAGGACCTCCAGACGCGCGTCAACGCGTCTTTACATTGAAATCACTCGCTCTATTCGCGTTTGGTGTGAACGCAGCATAAGAAAAGCATCTGATCATAGTAACGTTGATATGTTTGCACAAGCTCTGCAATACGGCACTCCAGTAAAGTCCCATCACGTTTATTTATACATCACTTTATACAATAGCTTAATATCAAGCAGCTTTACCGTATTAAACATGAAAAACATATAAAGCAGCTCTCCAGTGTGTTCATGGTTTCACTCGCGGACGTCTGACCTCGACAGACTGAACAGGAGAGATTTCCGTAAAAGATTTCCATGTTAAAGAAGGCGGAGCCTCCGCGTACACCTACCTATCACGTAATTGCCACGGACCAATGGGATTACAAAGGTGTTTACCAGCCATAGCAAACTTTTCCAGAAAGTTCACTTTGGCAAGCTGTTTCAAACTCTCAAAACGAAGTTTGTTTTGGTCTGATTTTGTTCAAAGTGATGTCACATCAGTTCGTTCTTTGATTTCACTTGAAGTATACTGGGGCCCTTACATTTCGATTGGTGTGAAATGTTTTTTATTGTGTTTTCATGATCAGTCATTGCTGTCACTTCCAAATACCCATGTCATAATCCTGACCCTCTTCTTCCGGCTATTTTCTGTCATCTCTCTGCTTTCGCTGTCAATAAAAATGCCAAAAAGCCCCAAGAACCATTTCATTGTCAGTGTGCACTGACAGGAAAAGGCCTTCGGAAGGGCAACAATGCTCTGTTGTCACAATAACAGCAAGAGCTGCTCTCTTTCAGCCCATGCAGGTCATGTTTTTAAAGAGCATTTGATCCCACCATTTGGTTTTTCAGCCCTTTGATTTGCTTTTAGCAGTGAGCAGGGAGTTTTTCCATGTCTTTCTTGATTGTAAATGTCTTGTCTAGATCCACGTTTGTTTAACCCCTTGCCTGCTTTTTCCCTGGCGCACCTCCAGCATAGACTGTTCCAGATTTTATCTCTCCGTTTCATAGGTCAGATTTAATTGCGTCCCAAGTGTTCTTTGTCTGTTTCCCGCTCAAGAATTGATTAGCTCAACCTAAAAGAATTCCTCTCTCTGTGTCTTTTTCTCTAGTTTGGGAACACATGTTACTGTAACTCAGTGTTGCAGGCTCTGTATTTCTGCCGGCCATTCAGGGAGAATGTGTTGGCCTATAAAGTCCAGCAGAAGAAAAAGGAGAACCTTCTCACCTGCCTGGCCGACCTCTTCCACAGCATCGCCACACAGAAGAAGAAGGTGGGCGTGATCCCTCCCAAGAAGTTCATCTCACGCCTGCGGAAGGAGAATGGTGAGGGGCTGAGGTTTGGCGGGTTAGCATGTTAACCCCTGCTGGTACATAACTACACCATTATGAATACGAAAGCATCTTTCTCCATTGACGTCCATTTAAAAGTAGCTGTGAATTTGCAACATATAATATATTATTTTTACTCAAACACATGTCTGGTTCGCTATCTTTGTGGTGACTCTACATAGACTTAATGATTTTTATACTGTACAAACTGTATATTCTCTCTTACACTAACCCTACCCTTAAAACTTTGTGTGTCTGTGTTCATGTTTTTCTGTCCCGGTGGGCACTTCAACCTGAATGCACACTGATTCGTGGGGATCTAAATTGAGGAAACAAGCTTATAAATCATACAGAATGAGTTTTTTTGAAAATGTAAAAATGCAGAAAGTTTGTGTGAGTGAGTGAGTATGTGTGCATTCAGGTCCCCTGAAGTCCCCAGGGGGATAGAAAAACATATACACAGACACACACACATATACACACACGTTTTGTGTTTTGCTAGTATTAGATTTTTTGGGATGTCACGGATTTTGGATGTTTTTCGGACTAGTAAAGGGTTTTATTTTTATGTCTTCCATTTTATTATTCTGCATTCCGTTAATATGATTTGATTAAATTTGAATCATCAAAAGCATGTCTAATATCAATTAAATTCATAAAATTAAATGCAATTTTAACAATAATAGTGTAATGAAATGGTGGTTTACAAAAATCGTCCCACAAAGTCTTTAATTAGAATAATAAACATTCAGGAGATATCTTAAAGGCACACTATGTAAGATTTTTGGATTAAAATATCCAAAAACCACTTGAACAATGTTATATATTTTGTTGATTTGTGTACTTACATTATCCCAAATGTTTCCAATAATGTTTAAATCCAGAGAAATCAGCTATTTTAACCAGGACACGGACCATGTGCGTGCGTTGTCTTTTAATGACATCACACCCACGTAACCCTCAATTTATTTTGTAGAAACCATGGAAACACCAAAGACGCTTTAATATATTATGTGTTTTATTAGACAGGTGAGCAACTGTTTGGATACATTAATCGACAGAAAACTAATCATTGTTATACAGCTCAACACAGTTAGTCTTATAGTTTAAATCTTGTTTTCTTGATTTACCATGCCTAATATAAATCCAGCTTACTGCAGAGTGCAAAAAGTGTCTCTTAGTAACACACTCAAATGTATATAATATGATAAACCAGCGCTGCGTTCACCCACATACGCATGAGCAAAGCGCTCACTCGCGGCAGAATAAAAGCTCCACTGCTCTCGAGCCGCGTGTCGCGCTTGACTCATATCAGGGCGTCATCAAGCTACGCCTTTGTTTTGAATAAGCGACCTCTAGCAGCGAAAATTACATATTGTGCCTTTAAAGCTAAACAGGAGAAAACATAAACCACATTATCTGAAACTCGAACTGACAAAGGAATGAACAAGACAGGGAATACTTATACACAGGTTTAACAAGGGAACCCAGCTGAAATCAGTAATCAAGGGCGACAAACAAGATCTTAGCAACTATAGAAACTAATACTGCACAGGAAACACAGGAACATGAACAAAATTATAATGAAACATAACATAACTCTGTTTTATGTACTTATTTATTTTTTCCCCTAAAATCTGTTTTATTTTTTTTCTGGATTCATATGATTTATGGTTTTATGATTTAATACAAGTTTATCATCAAAACTGTGGTAATCGAATTAAATCATAAAACGTACGATTTCGTCCACTTTTTCCGCATCTCAAAAATCATAGGACCCTTATTGTTGTGGTGCCATCAGCCAATCGGCGTCATCAGGACATTTTTTTTTTTCTGTAGCCCCAAATCACGTTAATCACAATTAATTTACGGCTCAACACCTATATCTGCAAATAAGTGGCCATAAACAAATTGGCAGATTTGAAATCACAATTCCTTTGAGCAGCTCAAGATATTATAGACATCCTTGAAAAGAATCTAGACGCTTCAGCGGCAACCAAAACAACTTTCCTAAATGAATAGCACAGCATCTCCTTTCTTCGACTTTATTTGAACTGCGATCTGTTTTATCCTAATCAGAATAGATGTCATATTTGGTTCTACCCATCTAATTTTACTGTCCCTGGAAATTCGAGAAACAACATGTTTTCAATGTTGACCGAACGATCGACACATTCACAAAAGAAAGACATATTGAACAGACTGTACTGTCCCCGTTTTCTTTCACATCAAGTTAAATATGCTGTCTGCTATGACTAAGCCATCTGTTGTCAAGCCAGAATCCCACAAAACTGCTAAAATATCCTCAGATACACACTGATGTTGTAAGTATTTGCAGAAAAACATGTTTATGAGAAGTTTAAAGTCGGTTTGTGTATCCAAAATAAAGCGTTTGATGGTAAATATGTTAGCATGATTTTCTAGGCAACTATTAGTGCTGTAGCTGGCATTCAGACGAGACTATGTGAAAAAACAAATCTGTGCACACTAACAGTAAGCCTCTGTGTGATATGCTGAATGAGAAGCAGGTGTAACAGATCAGGTGTGTGTGTTTTGAGGGAGAGGGGAGGGATAATATGTAGTATAAAAGAGGATTTGTTCTTCTGTCTCATTCCAGAAAAGGCCCTCTCTATGAATTAACAATACAGACCTCTATCAGAGAGACGTCACTTCACCATCTACACACACTCACACATAGTTAGCAATGTGATTGCACATGCCGTGCATGGATGTACCAGCATTGTGCTAAAATGTGTGACCATAGTTCCTCTCAGTTCACGTGATCACACCATGTCCAAAAAGCTACCTTTACCTTTCTAAATTCACCAAGGAAACCGATATGGATTGATATCTTATGTTACACGTTCTGGCTTTTCCTATAGACCTGTTTGATAACTACATGCAGCAGGATGCCCACGAGTTCCTGAACTACCTGCTGAACACGGTGGCTGACATCCTGCAAGAGGAGAAGAAACAGGAGAAACAGAATGGACGGCTGAAGAACAACGGCACTGCCATCGCCACGGACACTGAGCCAGAACAGAACAAGACCGAGCCCACCTGGGTTCACGACATCTTCCAGGGCACGCTGACCAATGAGACGCGCTGTCTCAACTGTGAGACGGTATGAGTGTTGTGTTACCTTAAGTGTTTGCTTCATACACAGATGCAAATGTTGTTAAAGGGCCAGATTTAATAACAGCCTGCGCCAGCGCAAACCCCCTTTTGAGTTTAAAAAAACTACTCCCAGGATTTACTAAACACACGTAGTGAAGAATTAGCGCTGAAAAGACTTGGACACAGTTATTTTTGCGGCTGACCTTATTGCAAATGCATTTGTAGGAGTTTCCCTTTCAGACGCAAAATTTATTGGAGGAGAGTATTTAAAGGAATCATGCAAGGTGATTTACTAAGGTTTGCACTCGTCAATTTACTGGTATTTGCGCCATTACAAACCAACCAAAAAAAGCATGTCTTAAACCAGATGCTAACTGGTTGATTGCGTTGGTCATTATGTAAATGATCCGGCTGCGTCTGTGTTCATTAATTTGCGTGTCGTTAGTAGATTACGCCAGAACTTTCCATTCCCATCGGTGCTTTTATGGGATTGCGCTCTCACGCTAATTTGCCTTGTTTAGAAAATCTGGCCCAAAGTTTACATAACCCTAGCAATATAAATATATATATAGTGCCCTTCACTAATATCGGCACCCTTGGTAAATATGAGCAAAGGTGGCTGTGAAAATAAATCTGCATTGTTTATCTTTTATATCTTTCATTAAAAATGCACAAAATTCTATTGAATTAAAACAATTGAAAGTGGGGGGCTGGGTTGATCTCATGAAATAAATGTTTTTCACTAGTTCACGTTGGCCACAATTATTGGCACCCAATTATTGCAAGTCTTCTTCTGTAACGCCTGATGAGTTTGGAGATCAGAGCCCATTCCTTCATCCAGAATCTCTCCAGATCCTTCAGATTCCCAGCTCTTCTCTTCAGTTCATCACTCATTTTCTACAGGGCTCAGGTCAGGGAACTGGGACGGCCATGGCAGAAGCTTCATTTTGTGCTCGGTGACACATTTTTGTGTTGATTTTGATGTTTGTTTTGGATCATTGTCCTGATGGAAGCTCCAACCACGGCCCATTATTATATTTCTAGCAGAAGCTGGGTTTTTTTTGTTGTTGCTAGAATCCATGATGCCATGAATCTGAACAAGATGTCCAGGACCTCCAGCAAAAAAATAGGGCTACTTTATATCCCTGTTTGCACTAAAGCCAAAAAAGCTCTTATGTTAGTTTGATCTGACCACAGAACCAGGTCCCGTCTGAAGCTCCAGTGGTGTCTGACACTGAATATGCTGGAATTTGTTTTTGGATGAGCAAGGAGGATTTTTCTGTGGATGCTTTCTGACCCCAAGACTCAACTAATCTCTGCAGTTCTCCAGCTGTGATCTTGGAGAGTTTTTGTCCACTCAAAATCTATCGTGCATTAGGACGATATAGACACGTCCTCTTCCAGGCAGATTTGCAACATCTTTAGTTGAGAGATTGAGATTTTCCTCCATTTTCAATGGTTTTCTTCAATGAAAGAATTATGTTAGAATTTTGTGATTTTTTATTTATTTATTTATTTTATAAATTTTTGTATTGAAAGATCAAAAGGATAAACAATGCAGATTTATTTTCACACCTGCCTTTGCTCATATTTACCAAGGGTGCCAATATTAGTGGAGGGAACTGTACATATATATATATATATATATATATATATATATATATATATATATATATATATATATATTAGCGGTGGGCCATTATCGGCGTTAACATGCTGCGTTAACGTGAGACTCTTATCGGGCGATAAAAAAAAATATCGCCGTTAATCTATTTTCAAAGTTGGGTTGGGAGTTGGGTCTATACTACGCAAGCTATGATGACTTTCACCTTGATATTTTAGCGTGGATGTACACCTAGCCGAATTGCACTGTAGGGACGAGAGAACGAGTCTTCAAACCTGTGTGTATGCCTACTAGTGTTGTCAAAAATATCCATATTTCGCTATGTATCGATACTGAAATATCTGAAACGATACGATACTCATTTTCTACAGTATCGATATCAGCTGCGCTCTCCTCTCCGACCGAGAGCGAGTGACACGCACCGTCTCCTCTCATTCAGTCCGTTTAATCCTCTGAACATTGCGAACGGGTGTTTTGTTGGATTTTTTCTCATGTGTGACCGGTCTGAATTTCGCGCGGGGTTGCACATAACGTTAATTCTACTAATTCCCGCAGATTTCGCGCTCGCATCTGAAGCGCACACACACACATACCGTAATAAAGCCGCCTCTTACATACAAGTGCAAAAATGAGCTCCTTTTTCCAGCTTATTAATGGTCAAATACACTCACAAATGTCTCAATGCCCATCTTGGTGAGTTTTAACCTATGGTTTTAACGTAAACACAGTCGTAAACAGCTCACAGGAACAGTGTTTGGGATCCATGCGTGCGTCATGTCTTAAAAGGGACAAAAGTTATTTATTATTCAAACTACAAAAAGACAAACGATCATTTACGAGCATACATATTCTGAATGCCTTCGGCAGAATTCAAATGAGCCATTTTAATCTAGATTAATTCCAAGATTACAGTGAGATTAATCTAGATTAAAAAAATTAATCTATGCCCACCACTAATATATATATATATTATTATTATATATATATAACAAGGATCTTATAAATATGCGTTAGTTCATATTTTAACATTTTATTTCATTTTTATTTAATGCAGCTGATGGAGCTATTTTACAGATGTGTCTCTGTATTCCATGAGACAAAAATAAATATTGTACCATATTTATTAAGGCAAAACATTACAGAAGGCTGCAAGCAATATAAAGAACATTTTTCTGGATAATTTTTTTTAATTAAGTTTTGTCTTGTGAAATATACAGTATACTATTATCTGTTATGCAGCTTCTTCAGAGCAATACTACTGTACACAAGGAAACTTAATATCAAATATATATATATATTAAAAAATGCAAAACATCTAAATTCTAAAAGGGATATGTAATGTATGAGCAAAGCTGTATTTCATTTTTCAAAAACATCACAGTACTCTTCTGTTAGGCAGCCTCAGAAGAACAGTTTTTTTTTTGTTTTATTTTTTTAATGGTCTTATACAACGACATTCGATCACTCGTTTGAACTTTGCTGCCTGAGGAAAGAAACTGTGGCCCACTTTTCAGTCTTCTCTGTTGATTAACCTACTTTTTTTTTTGCGTTAAGACAGCCACTCGACTCGACTCGACAGTGCTAACACGCCATCACACACCAGTGCTTTAACACATCCTCACTCACATCTTCTGCGAGACAACAGGAGACAATCAGGTCACCAGAGTTCAGCCCATTCTCCTTAAACAGCTGAAACCAAAATGCGTGATAATCATCTTTGCAGAAATGAGTTCCCTCTATCTCTCTACCCCTTGAAGATGCTTGACAACTAAGATTGTCTCTGTGGGGAGGGAGATCAAAGTTTCTGAAGAGGTTTTGTTAATGGGGCATAGATGTGTTTTTTTCTTCTTCTTCCTCAATATGTTAAGTAATTTGTGAACTTGCATGCCCTTTTTACAGGTCAGTAGCAAGGATGAAGACTTTTTGGATTTGTCTGTAGATGTTGAGCAGAACACTTCAATAACACACTGTCTCAGGTAAACATACACGCACGGTGACATAACAGTGATCACACATGTACACAACCAGTTCTTTCCCAGTGTGTTCATGCTTTTTAGTTGATGTGTGTTTTGTCTGATGGCTTTACAGGGACTTCAGTAATACAGAGACCTTGTGCAGTGAGTATAAATACTACTGTGAGATGTGCTGTAGCAAACAAGAGGCACAGAAACGGTGAGTGTCAGTGGATGTTTGTTGATATGATGTGGAAGGGCATATAACTAACTCTACAGAATGGCATACCACTATGCTTTCCATATAAAGGAATTCACTAAGCAAGCTAATGGTGTTTATTTGAGTGTGAGCATTGCTGCATATCACTTGATTTGCTTAAGAAATAATGCAAATGTTGCAAACTTTCCCCCAAAACTATCTAGTTTATTAAGACCAAAAGCTGAAAAACTGCAAAAGTAGAGCAACTGTTGAGTGAACAGTTTAGTGACTCTTTTAGCAGTTTAGTGACATATTTTAGCAGTATGTTTACTGTGAGCATGATTATTAGCCATGATTTTAACATCATTTATATTATCAGACTGCCACAGGTTATCGCCATAATAACTGGGAAATTGTATGTGCAAAATTGTGATTATACTTATTATGCATATACTGTATGCAACATCAATCATTAATTTTTCATACTATGTAAAAAGTACAGTATATCCATTCCAAAATCAGTTTGTGTGTGTGATTTGTTTTAATAGTATAGTTTTTGTCATTTAAAGGATTTTTGTGGCCTGTATTACACAAAACGGTTAACAAAGTAGTCTGTGTCAGCTGAGTGGGGGGGGAAAAGTGGTGCTGCTCTAGATACTGTGATGTGAAAGCATACGTGCCAGTGATTTTTGTGTGTGTGTGTGTATGTATTGCAGTATGCGTGTGAAGAAGCTGCCCATGATCTTGGCTCTTCATCTGAAGCGCTTTAAGTACATGGAGCAGCTGCATCGGTACACTAAACTGAGCTATCGTGTGGTCTTTCCACTGGAGCTCCGCCTCTTCAACACCTCCGTAGACGCCGTCAACCTCGACCGCATGTACGACCTTGTCGCTGTGGTGGTCCACTGTGGCAGGTACGAGAATTATCAAACGTGCACATCTGCAACATACATAAGGCAGACTGAATTGCATACTATCTGCCATTTAGGTACATTAAGTCATATTTGATAAATACTGACATTATAAGCAGTTAGAGTCTCAGTGCACTATGCTGCGAGTATATTTGTCATAGTCTGAAAGTATATCATAATGGTAATGTGTTTTCTTCAAGAATGATGTATTTATCAGAAATATAAATGTAAAAAAGAAAAAAAAGAGTAATTTGCATTTTATTTTGGGTTTTGTTTTTGTCTTTATAATGCTAAAATATTTAGAAAAAATATTTAGTGTCTAAATATATAAAATATGAATTGATTTCCTTGAAAAGTGTAAACACTGCCTCTGTAACTCTGTGTATTAGTGGCCCAAACAGAGGGCATTACATCAGCATCGTGAAGAGTCACGGCTTCTGGCTGCTGTTTGATGATGACATTGTGGAGGTATGCACCCTCTCTCTCTCTCTCTCTCTCTCTCTATATATATATATATATATATATATATATATATATATATATATATGTATATGTATGTATGTATGTATGTGTATATATATATATATATATATATATATATATATATATATATATATATATACAGTGAGGAAAATAAGTATTTGAACACCTGAGAAAATCAATGTTAATATTTGGTACAGTAGCCTTTGTTTGCAATAACAGAGGTCAAACGTTTCTTGTAGTTTTTCACCAGGTTTGCACACACTGCAGGAGGGATTTTGGCCCACTCCTCCACACAAATCTTCTCTAGATCAGTCAGGTTTCTGGCCTGTCGCTGAGAAACACAGAGTTTGAGCTCCCTCCAAAGATTCTCTATTGGGTTTAGGTCTGGAGACTGGCTAGGCCACGCCAGAACCTTGATATGCTTCTTACAGAACCACTCCTTGGTTATCCTGGCTGTGTGCTTCGGGTCATTGTCATGTTGGAAGACCCAGCCTCGTCCCATCTTCAATGCTCTAACTGAGGGAAGGAGGTTGTTCCTCAAAATGGGAAAAAAAAATGTCCACTCACAGTGGACATGCACCTACGATGACAATTTCAGACCCCTCCATGATTTCCAAGTGAGAACTTGCAAAATAGCAGGGTGTTCAAATACTTATTTTCCTCACCGTATATATATATATATATATATATATATATATATATATATATATATATATATATATATATAGTAGATAACATTAAAAATGAACATATATCGTCCGATACCGATATGGTTATCGATTTCTGTGTAATTATGCACAATTTACTGTTATTACTTCAGAAAGTACATGTAACAAGGGCACAAAGGTTTACCAAAATGTTGCACATCGGCATATTAGAAACATATTGATCATGTGACACTGAAGACGTAATGATGCTGAAAAATCGGCTTTGTCATCACAGGAACAAATTACATTTTAAGATATATTAAAAAAGAAAATTATGTTATTGAATTGTAATAATGTTTAACGTTATTACTGTATGTTTGATCAAATAAATAGAGCCTTGGTGTACTTCAAAAACATAAAAAACTTACTGACCCCAAACTATTGAACGCTAGCATGCAGACAATATATAAACCCTAATGTTTGCAGAATATAGCATTCCTCTTTCCTGTTCTCACTCACCATCTTTTTCTCTATCCATCCATTTAATTTCTCTCCCAGAAAATTGATGCACAGGCGATAGAGGAGTTTTACGGTTTGACCTCTGACATTTCCAAGAACTCTGAGTCGGGATACATCCTGTTCTATCAGTCCAGAGAATGAAGGAGCAGAGAGGGGACAAATGAAGAGCAGAGGAGGAGCACGAGTAGAGATCAAAAGGAAGGGTATACGTGAAGATGACATCTGCTAGATTCCTTTTCCACATCCTTCTCCTTTTCCTCATCTCATACTCAGGGTCTCCGGCTGAGACTGAGTGCCAAAAGCCCTCTGTAACCCCATTTGCCAATATGACATTTCCCAGAAGTCCCATTCTCCCAATCTCGCTGCACTCCGGGGGAATAAAACACATCTTCTCAAATCTGACCCTCAAGTCAGTCACCTGCATCTGGAAGGCACTTTATAAACAAAACGACAATAATTAACACAAAAGCAACACATTGAAAAAAAATCACAACATATACAACTACAATACTTGTGAAAACTTGAAGGAATCAAAAAGCTACAAACGGAGCAATGAGTCCTGGTACTTTAGCAAGCGTCACCGCTTCTGTTCGTTCAGTGCCCAGGAAAGTGCCTCTCATCCTGGGTGTCTGAAACCAGGAGGAGGGTTTCTCTCTCTTGATCCCTGGCTTAAGATCCCTGGCTTCATTTCAGATGTTTTGTACTGTGATGCCCACCCATCAGTCCTCATTCGTACAACTCTTTCCCAGTAGCTGCTGGTGAATCCGCACATCCTAGTTCAGTCTTGGTCATCTGAGGGACTGTTTGCACTGTGACAATTTGTTTTGGCTTTTGCCATGTTGTGGGATTATGATTCTGAGCAGTCTGTTACGTGTGTGTGTGTGTGTGTGTGTGTGTGTGTGTGTGTGTGTGTGTGTGTGTGTCCGTGTGTGTGTGTGTTCGTGTGTGTGTGTATTCGTGTGTACGTGTTTTTCTATCTCGGTGGGGACTTCAACCTGAACTCATGGGGACTTGTTCAGGTCCCCATGAGGAAACAAGCTTATAAATCATACAGAATGAGTTTTTTTGAATATGTAAAAATGCTGAAAGTTTTGTGTGATGGTTGGGTTTAGGGGTAGGGTTAGTGTAAGGGGAGAGAATATACAGTTTGTACAGTATAAAAACCATTACGTCTATGGAGAGTCCCCACAAAGATAGTGAACCAGACGTGTGTGTGTGTTAGACAGTAAATGCAGGCAGCTGCTCTGAAGTGACTTTGCTTTTCATCCAGAAATAGTTGCAGTCTTGTTACCAAGAGATGTAACAGTTGTCCCATTGAACTCTCTTCCAGTAACAGAAAAAGGGCAGAATTGCAAGGCTGAAATGCTGCTTTTGTCTCCCTTGCATTCTTATATAACACAGTTGTTACCTAACTTCCATTGTAGGTAATGGCCTTACGTAGATTGTTTCCCTTTAGTTTAGTTGAATCCATGATTTGACTCCATCTTTTTTTCTCCTAAATAGATGTTGCAACTTGGTCCCTGGTCTTTTATTAGAAGTTGGATGACGTGGCATTTCATTTTATCATTACGTTGAGGTGTTAAAAGGATAGTTCACCTGCAAATTCTGTCATAATTTACTCCCCCTTAAAGGTGCAGTGTGTAGTATTTATGAGGATCTATTGACAGAAATGCAATATAATATACATAACTATGTTTTCAGTGGTGTATGAAGACCTTACAAAATGAACTGTTATGTTTTTATTACCTTAGAATGAGCCATTTCTATCTCCATACACCGCGGGTCCCCTTACAGTGAAGTCGCCATTTTGTGCCGTTATGTTTCTACAGTAGCCCTAAACAGACAAACTTCTCTAAAGAGCGCTAGCTACTCTCTGCTGTCTCAGATGACAACATCTTTGTCCTGTGTAGGCCACCGTAGCTTCTCTATGTGCTCCAAAAGGAGCGGTGGGCGGTTGCAAGTCACAACCTCACCACTAGATGCCGCTAAAATGTACACAGTGCACCTTTAAGTCGTTCCAAACTTGTGTAAATGTCTTTGTCCTGCTGAACACAAAAGAAGATATTTTGAAGAATGTTGGGAACCAAACCCTATTGACTACCATAGTTGGAAAAAAATATTATAGATGCGTTTCCACGTTTCAGGGACTTTGGGGTGGTACTCGTTGTGTTTCGACCACAGGGACAAGGGTCTAAATGAAGTTCCGAGTAACAATTTCCCCCTCAGAAAGTCCCTGCTCGTGAGGTAGTACTTTTTCAAAGTTCGGGAACTTTTGGGGGTGGGACTTGGGCGCTGAGCATGCTGATTGGTTGAGTTCACGCAGCATTTTGATTGGTTGACTCCACTCCACGCAGCATTTTATTTCAACCACCATTTTTAAAAGTCTGTTGAGTGTGTGCGGTAAGAGTTGTTTACTATTCGAATCAACAATGGAGTTTAAAAAATATGACAGATGGACAGACGACCAGGTTCAGGCTTTATTAAGCTTATATGAGGAGGACAAAATCACTTTCAGTCAAACGTCACCGGACTAATCATCACGGTACTTTAGGCACAGGCCTGGGCGGGAAAAGGGACAAATTTAGGTGGAAACGGGGCTAATGGTAGTCAATGGGGCCCTGGATCTGCTTGGTTACCAACATTCTTCCAAATATCTTCCTTTGTGTTCAGCAGAACAAAGACATTTATGCAGGTTTAGAACGCCTTGAGAGCGAGTAAATAATGACAGATTTTTCAAAAATTTTGGCTGAACTATCCCTTTAACACATGAAAGTCTTGGACACAGATATGAAAAGTTTTCATCGAAGTATCTGATAGGACGTTACGATAAGAACATGCGCACAATTATTTCAACTTTGTGTTGAGCGGCATTTATCTGAGAGTGCTTTTACTATATAATATACATAGAAGAGCATCTGTCTTCGAATAAATGGGGAAGACAGTAGGGAAATGTACTGATAATCCTGATTTTTGGGATTTAATTTAGTATATAAATGGGAGAGAGTGACTTCGAACAGTCACCGAAGGGAAACAAGGTGCAATACAGGGACAAGAGGAACATTCCACGCTCGTTTTACGCTACGCATTTTTTTCAAACGAAGCTCTCAGAAACCCTAACAACTGAGCGGTACTCCCGTGTCTTCATTGTGTAGCTTTTTAATGTTTTTGTTTGATTTTTAGATGAATGATTTATTGTCATTTACCGTTTTATTCTCTCAAAAGCCGTTGAGAACTGAAACACATGATTTATTTGTCTTTTTCTGTCCGTTCACAGCTCCTTCAATGTAAAAGTAGAACAAGTGATTAGAAAAAAATGGTTTTCTGGTGTTTTCTAGATTCATCCATTGCTCTAGAGCCCATTCTAAGTCTGTGGTACTTGTATTTTCACACTCCTCGAAGATCATTATAATATGTAATTATATGTTTATGCCACACTACATGCAATATAGATGTATTAACACTGTGTACCAACACAATATGAGATTGACTATGCAGTGTTTGTGCTTGCCCTGTTTCCCGAGGCTCGACGGATGCTGTGATTTATTCGGACGGTAGATTTTTCATGCACAGTTCCCCAATAACACTAGCAGAGGAGCATGTGTGGTTGTCTGAAGATGTTTTAGTGGTACTAAGACCATGTTTCTTGTCCCATGCCTGATGTTTTGGTTCCTAAGTGATCAAAATGAACAGAAATGTGCCAAAATTGTGGTGGGACACTCTCACAGTCCTTCAAACTGGATAACGAAACTGTACATAAATATTATGTAGACATTATATTTTTAAAACACTAAATGATTCTATTAAAAAGGAACTATTATTCGCATGGGAAAGTCATGGTTGCAAATTAAGAAATTTCGAGCTGATGAGTGTTTGTTGGAGATTTTACGATTTCAATCAGGTCCCTTATGGAGACCTGGGTCATTTTGAACTTACTAGAGTAGCCTAAACTAAAAGTACTGTAACTTCTTACTACTGTGGATCGAATCCCCCTACACACACACACACATATACATGAACGTGTTGAGAACCTATTAGACTGTCACTTTGCAACGTTTCACAGTTACACACCTTGTATGCAAAAACACACCCGTCTGTTTTGTCCTCTTTTAATGTGTGTATTTTTGTTTAGGTCCACAAAAGAAATGTAAAATGTGTGTTTGTGTGTCTGAGAGAGAAATACCAGGACTCAAACTCTAATGGAAAGTGTGATAACTGTAAGTGCACTTTATCATAGCAGAACCAAAAAGGTTTCTCGTAGGAACTGGAATCCTGACTGAGATTCTTTTGGTTTATTTTTCCTTTCCTCAATAAATGAAACACAACTTTACCAGCTGTGGCTCAGCAGTGATTTTTAATGGCTTGTTTGTTCTCTTATTCTTCTGGGGGGGTTTTTTGTGGCTGACACACATCTTTTGATGGCAATTTTGTACAGGAACACGGAACAAAAGGCTTTGGTAAGAGAGCAGGGCGAGGGTGTGAAAAGGGAGAAGAATAGATTCATTGAGTGATCGAAATGATGAGAAATGAAAATCAGAAAGTCATTTATGTGCCTAAAATGCTGATGCATCAACAGCAACAAACATTTTTAGTCTGTGTGTGAACGCAAGGGAAATGTGTGACGTCTTTACACACATGAAATGAAAGAACACCTGCGACAGAGTGAGTCAGGAGGTTCTCTAAAAAAAAAAAAATCGATGTCTTTTGTTTTTTTGTGCGTGTGTGTGTGAGAGACACCTTAACTGATGTGTGAGCATGTATGTATGTACGTCACACTGATCAGGATAAAGAAGAGTGAAGTGCGTGTGTGAGAGAGAGAGAGAGTGATAGATCCTTGACGGATACTTCCGCTTGGTTGTGGACCATAACCTGGTTTAATCAAGCAACACTTTCATATCCTGTGTGATGGAGGGATGTGCTTTTGTTCTCCAGCTGTCTCTTCTCTTTTTTTCATCTGCCACTCTCCACAGCTAAGGATAATTGTAGCGCTTTATAATTGTAACTTCGCCTAAAAAAAGGAAAAAAGATTGTGACCGCTTACAGTGACTGCACTGAATATGTACAGCACATGCACTATTCAATCCTCCGAAAAATAATGGACAAAAGGTTTAAAGGTTTAACGTTAGTTCACCCAGATCTTAAAGTCACGGTGGCACTAACTACTAATGAAGTTTGAAGCCTAATAAATGTTAAAAAGCCTTCAATTCCACAGTAATGTTGAATGGCTATAATTAATGTTTAAAATGGGGGAGGGTCTTTTTCATAGAGACATCAGTATCAGTATAGTATCAGTGATACTGGTCTTCATTCATAAAAAGATGCCATTGAACAAATATTTAAAACTGTTTTTGTTTTTGTTAGATTAATTTGGTGATTTACTGTGAAATTATTACATTATCAAATATATTAAAAACGTGTTTTAAACAGAAAAATGTGTGAATAATCTAGTTTAAAACAGCACTAAAAGAAAGTTTACATTAAAAATGTATTATATACCTTTTGTATATATTGCATAGCATATTGTATGACTGATAAGCAGACATGCTATTTGTGACTGGATGTAACTTTTGAAACTTTGTGGTAAAAGTGGCTCTCCTATTGATTTTGTCCTATCAGTGTGGCTCTCCTGAAAAAAATTGTGAAGACCACTGACCTACATGAACCACTGAGCCACTGTCGCTTTAAACATCTGGTTCTTATCAGAGAAGGATTTGGTGTACTTGTACATTGTTCAATTAAACTATACTTAAACTGAAGAGATTTAACTTAAATACAGTGGGGTAAGTTAAAACGCTGGCTCAATTTACCCCACATCATTTGGCTCACTTTTCCCCATAGCCAGTGTTGCCAAGTGCACGGGTTACCCATGGAACTGGGCTACTTTAACACTGTTGCCACAGGCTGTTTTTCATGTCCGTGAGTTGAAGCGACCCCAATTATGTGATATTTAACCCCGGGAATGCGAATTTTAGTAGGGAACCCTGCCAAGAAAACACATATTTTACCCCCCAAACGCGGGAAACAGCTTGTTTTGGCCTAGTTTTGAGGAGCAATTGAGCAGGTTTTGTTGTGAAAACATGGCAACCCTGCCCATAGCTGCCATTTTGGACAAAACTAGCTAGCTTACCAATTCAGGCTAATATTTAGCTAAAGGATTAGCATGGTTTTATACATTGCTAAATCACCAATATGGATTAAATGTATTTTTTTTAAGTAAATGGGTGCCTTCCACTCCTCCCATGTGTTTCTTCTTTTCACAGTCTGGCAGAAATGATGGGTGGTTCCAAAATATATGGTCACATGATTATAAAAGTGTACGGTTGCCAAGATAAAGCAGGTGGGTCAACTTACCCCTGGCTCATCTTACCCCACTCTCCCCTGCAGTTAAATTATACATGTAATTTCCGCAAACATTTCCTGGAAGAAGAAAAAAAAAAACAACGCAAAAATTGTAGCAATTATCCCAGCTTGGTCCTACGTCTCTTATCTTTCATAGTGTCTTGTTTTTTCTTTACTTTTCTGTGCTCATTCATGATTTCGTTCCATCCACAGATGCTCTTGCTTTATTCATGTCTCATTAAGACACTCATACAAATGCAGATAGGCTTCCTGTTGGCAGAGGAAATGTCTCTTCATTGATCAGAATTGAGCTGATGGTACCCCTCAGACCTTTAGCCTACTGGCTAATTAAGAAAAGGATGAAAAATATTTTTGTGCACTAAAGGCAGTTTCTCGGAAAATAAACACGATTCCTTCCCAGCGGGAAGTCGTGTCGTCCTGGAAAGTGAGTTTTTGCATCTGTGACACTTTTAGCCTGTGATGTCTCTCCAGTTGTGTGTGATTCATTTTGCTCTTAGTAATCACACTGCTGCAATTGACCTCATTTCAATAATCTTCATTTGAAATTTAGACCAATCAAAGAACCAAAAGAATCATTTTAGAAGCATGCATCATTAGGCAAGCAATACGTTTGATTATTACAAGGAAATTGGGTTTGATAATAAGAAAATTCCTATGAAACAGTGGCCAATGTTTTTCAGACTTCAATAAGAGTCCAGTAAATGTTAGTAATTATCATGATTATGCATAATTATCTGCACAGGGGCAGCGTGTAGTTTGTGTGAAGCCTGACTGTGTGTTAGAGAGAATACAGTGATGTACAAATAACTATCTTTTAGAGTGGGTACACACAGAGAAAAGGGGTGTCAAAATTGTACCTCTAGGGGTACAACAGCTTGTCGCTGGGGCAGTACCCTTTAAAAAAAAAGGACATATTTGTACCTTTTTTACTCCTAAAAGCATATTAGTACCTTAGAGTACAAATACGTTATGGTACTACTATGAACCTTTTTGTGTTTAAAGGTGTCCTTTTAAAGGTGCTGTCCCAGCGACAAGCTGTTGTACCCCTAAAGGTACAATTCTGACACCCCTTTTCTCTGTGTGTAGAGACAGTCATTTTAAAATGAATGTAAAATGCCACAAAAAATAACTCTTACTGAATAATTAAATGTAGGCCTAATTGATTCTTTTTTCATAAAATATATTTCAAAAAGACAATACATTTATAAAATAATAATAATAATTTATATTTATATAGCGCTTTTCTAGGCACTCAAAGCGCTTTACATAGAAGGGGGGAATCTCCTCATCCACCACCAATGTGCAGCACCACCTGGATGATGCGACGGCAGCCATATTGCGCCAGAACGCCCACCACACACCAGCTGATTGGTGGGGAGGAGACCAAGTGATGAAGCCAATCAGTATATGATTAGGAGGCCATGATGGGCAGGGGCCAATGGGCAAATTTGGCCCGGATGCCGGGGTTACACCCCTACTCTTTATCGAAGGATATCCTGGGATTTTTAATGACCACAGAGAGTCAGGACCTCGGTTTAACATCTGAAGGACGGTGCTTGTTACAGTATAGTGTCCCCATCCCTATACTGGGGTGTAATGCTGCGTTCACACCAAACGCGAATTGAACGTCAAAATCGTGTTTGACACGTGAACATTTTGAATCCATTCGCGTGTAGAAATCGAGTGTTTGAAGCGAAATAGACGCGCGTTCAAGGCGCTCCAGGAGAAATATGTCATAAAACACCACTCTGCCTCTTTTCATTTTCATTAAAAATATATATTAAACATTAATAGCCACACAAATGTGGTCCAGGCAACTGCTATATTATCTTCACTGCATGTATATTTAAATATCCTTAAAAAAAAAAAGTTATGAAACTTCTCTTTGCCCTCAGTCAAAACGATTTGGCAGACAACAAATTATAGATTCATGACACCAAAGATCTCCCGTTAGATCCACACAAGACGAACCACTACAGGACATATGAGCCAGCGGCAGACGGCAGAAGGACTGACGAGGAAAGGCTGCCCTCCCCGGGGTTATGAGCGCTGAGTGGCCGGTGATCGCCTGGATCTCACAACTCCAAAAACACAAGATTTCAAATTTTTCAACTCGGGCGTCAGACACGAATTCGCTTCAAACGCGTGAATGCACAAAAAGCAGCACTCGCGTGTAACTCGCGTATCGCTCAATTCGCGTCCAATTCGCGTCATTCGCGCGAATGAGGTGGATTCGCGTCCTTCGCGCTGCCCGAAACACGCCTTCCACGCCCCGGGACCTCCAGACGCGCGTCAACCGCCTTTCCATTGACTTAACATTGAATCCAGACGCTCTATTCGCGTTTGGTGTGAATGTAGCATCAGGACCCACACAGGGTGAGCGCCCCCTGCTGGCCTCACTAACACCTCTTCCAGCAGCTACCTAGTTTTCCCAGTTGGTCTCCCATCCAGGTACTGACCAGGCTCTTAGCTTAGCTTCAGTGGGAAACCAGTCTTTGGCTACAGGGTGATATGGCTGCTGGTTTGCTGGTTTAAAACAATAAATTCTGTAAAATTAACTGAAAATACTGAAAAATTGTTACAAAAAAACACAAAAAAGTAAAATAGATATAAAGTAGACAATAAATGCACTTGCGTCCATCTGTTCGCCCGTGGGCGTGCTGGTCGGAAAACCAGGTGTGTTCAGGTGCATTGTTGGCACATTACTATTTTGAGGAACTGAAAACGACTGCAGTATTTGTTTGTTATTTAAAGAGCGCGTTAGTAATATGTGCCTATAGGCGGGCACACAACGTGCGTACACTCTGCTTATTACACACACAGGGATGCGCAGCAGCACACAAAGTCTTTCCGCTTGCAAATTCCGCCATGTAAATTGCGAATCCGCCATGGCGCAACCGGCTTTTAAAAGGAATGGGCGGTGAGACTCTGATTGCTTTATTGCACGTTATGCCCAAAACACACCCAGCACGCAGACTGCTTTTTCCATCGTTAAACTAGCAAAAGTGGATTTGGACACACCCTAAGTGAACCTTCGCCATGTGCTTCAGACCATGCGCTTAGATCGTTAAAATAGGGCCCAATGGTTTTCATTATACAGGAAAGACACATTCAAACTAGCTAAAATAGCTAGGTATAACATTATACAATGTATTAACGTACGTCAAAAAGTGGCATCCCATTATTGGATGTCCTTGAAATGTCTTTTCAATATTGTTTTGGGTGTTCACTGATAGATAAAGTGAGTCAGATGACTGAATGAAGAAAAGCAGGCTCATTATCTGATCTTCCGGAGCGATCCTCCTCTTTTGGATGAAAGAAATAGCAGAGCAGAATGATTTTATTCAGTCTCAAGGCTGAGAGCAGCAAGAGATGCGTCAGACTGAGAGCTGTGATGGTGCAAATAGTGAAAGAGAGATAGGATGTTTGATCAGAGAAATGGTCTGGGGTTGCCTGAGTGCAGATGAAGGAAATGTGGATGCCAGTGCAACTGTGCACTTTACATTTTAACCAGCATATAGGCTTTAAAATCACATATACTATCATGAAATCTCTTCTACTCAAGGTGGAAGTGCCATGTTTGCAGCATCAAGTCAAATTATCACACGTGCATCAGAACAAAGATCATAAATACGTTATGTGTGTGTTCTGCATCATACATTAAAATAATCGTGAATGTTAATGTGTGTCTTTAAACATAAGCAATCAGTGTTCTTACCTGAACCATGTGGCGCATAGGAAGTGCTCAACTTTCCAGTAATGCTGTTTTGGCATTTGTTGTCCTAGTTCCCAGAAGTGTACAAAAAAAACAAAGGAATTGGCTTTTAAACTTTACAAAGTGCATTTTTGCGATGACTCTGAAGTCCAGAGTGCAGCTCTGCCTGTTAACTCCTGAGATGAAATTAAGCTTCAGTTTCCAAGCTTTCTTCCATCTTATATCTGTGAGCTAAACCTCCTGAGACCATTTACAGCTTCCACAAATGCAAAGCTCTTTACTGGATTCATAAAATTATCGGGGCTTTACTAGTCTGGAGAAAATAACGTGTGGTGCAGACTTTGACCACTCTTACATAACTTATATATTGATGTGTTTTAAGCTGTTTTATTATTTTTCTCTGCAGAAATCCTCTGGTTTTGAGTACAAGTGCAGATCAATTTTGTAAATAGCCTTTTATGATTATAATGGCATGCCATTTTTTGTTACAGTATTGTATATCCACTTTTGAAGTCTCCGTTTTTTTCAGGGGTGCAATCATGGTTTTATACCATAAGTATTCAGAAATTGACCCTAATTGACTCAGAGTTATAAAAAACTGTGATTGGTCTAAGGTGGCCTTGTTTTTGTTTTTTTATGTGTGACCTTATGATGACATCTTCTCATAAGAATGTCCAGGCCTCCTCTGTATTTATATTTAATCTGCTGTTCTTTAGGTGTCTGCTCTGTGAAACACCTCAAAGCTTCTTCACACATCCAGTCAGGTCTGCAAGGGCAGGTATGTGGCACTAATGAGCTGCTGTGTGTCTAGGCTTCTAATGAACCGCAATTAGAGTCGTCTGCTGTTCTACTCTGGACTGGTACTTACCGACTTCATTTCAAGTCGGCATGAAACAGAATTTGTGATAGTCTTTTTTTCCCCTATTGTGATGTAGTGAAACAAATTCTTGAACAAGACAAAATGTAGGGCTGGAATTATTTGAGTCATTGAGTGACAGGTTCATCCAGCAAATGAATTGTTAAAAAATTATGTGTATGGATAAACATTTTATAAAAAATATTGCAATATTCCATGAAAAACAAGAATTGTCCATTTTGAATTTATGGTGACATTAAATACTTCTGCTTCTCTCTCATTCGTGAGTCAATGTGCCCTCAAAGAAATTAGTTTACTACATTTAAATTTCATTCACTTTACTTAAAAATATCTAATAAGGGGTGATACATATTTATATTTAATGAGTCTAACATAAGTTTGATCAACTCAATTTAGTTAGAATTAGGAAAGAGGAGCACCTTCTGTGCATGCACTCAAAAATTATTTTTAAAATGAGCTAAAGTAACAAGATTTCTTAACAATTTGTCACTTAATTTGTGTTCACTCAACCTAATACTGTATACAATTACATTGGCCAAAAATGAGTTGGATCAACTCTATTACATTGGCCCAAATTGAGTTGGATCAATTACATTGGCCCAAATTGAGTTGGATCAATCAATTACATTGGCCCAAATTGAGTTGGATCAACTCAATTACATTGGCCCAAGTTGAGTTGGATCAACTCAATTACATTGGCCCAAATTAAGTTGGATCAACTCAATTACATTGGCCCAAATTGAGTTGGATCATCTCAAATACATTGGCCCAAATTGAGTTGGATCATCTCAAATACATTGGCCCAAATTGAGTTGGATCAACTCAATTAAATTCAATTAAATTCAAATTGAGTTGGATCAACTCAATTACATTGGTTGGATCAACTCAATTACATTGGCCCAAATTGAGTTGGATCAACTCAATTACATTGGCCCAAATTGAGTTGGATCATCTCAATTACATTGGCCCAAATTGAGTTGGATCATCTCAATTACATTGGCCCAAATTGAGTTGGATCAACTCAATTACATTGGCCCAAATTGAGTTGGATCATCTCAATTACATTGGCCCAAATTGAGTTGGATCAACTCAATTACATTGGCCCAAATTGAGTTGGATCATCTCAATTACATTGGCCCAAATTGAGTTGGATCATCTCAATTACATTGGTCCAAATTGAGTTGGATCAACTCAATTACATTGGCCCAAATTGAGTTGGACTAGCTCAATTAAATTGAGGGTTTTTCCCCCAATGCCTATAACTGCCCATTGACTATTGCCCTGTCCCAAATGGTACCCTAAACACTTGTGGTCTTCCTACGAGTCCGCACTTTCATAATGTAAGACTGCTTTTACTGCCGGGAAGAAGTCTGCTGCGGAGCTCTCACCAGTGCAGGCTCAGCAAAAGTGGGCATCAATGGTGCATATCGACCGCGAAGGGGGCACTCGCAAGCATCCCCTGAATCCTAAAATGACAAATGGGACCTACTGTCTCACGGACTTAACAGACACACGCATGGCCTACGTCTGTTCATATCACCAACAACAAAGGTCTTCAGGGGTACTGCAGGGGGTCCGTCTATTAATGTTTGATCACAAATTGTTTTTTGGCGAAACAGATTTAAGGGGTTCTTGCTCTGACAAACGTTGACGACCCCTGACCTAAAGTATAGTATTTACTCATGAGCATCTTATGGGCATGACTAATTTTGCATATCTTCTAATGGATTTTTCAGAAATTTTATCATCACAACTAACTACTGTGTTAGGAAAGATTATGACTTAAAAAGTCACCACTAATGATTTATGAACCGCTAATTAATTATATGTTATGGATGAACTGCTACATGTGCTCAATGTCAATGAATCACACACTTTGAAGAATGCATTCCAGTTAAATTCAAGCTCTTCACTAGATGAGTGCACATACTATTTTGAGACGATGTCATCATTTGTAGCATACATAATCATCTCCCCACTTCTATGGAATGCTCTGAGATCCATCAGGCAGGCTTCAGTCCTGACTCATGGCTATTTCTGTGCCACTCAAACGTACACAAACATAACCCAGAACTCGGCAGTGATGCAGGGCTATAAATGGATCATAGTAGATTGCTAGAAATTCTTCTGAACTTCCTCTGAGCACATACTTATTGGGAATGTTTACTCTGCTGTTATTTCCGATTGCCCTGAGCGCTGAACCTGCTATGCTGACCATCCTCTTGTGATTCTGTTGGCTCATGCGTGCCCTCTACAGGATAAACTGTGCACTGACTTTTGATTACTTATGTCATTAACTACTGAATTTGATCACGTATTGTCATATTTGAGTTTGAAGAACTTTTTTTATTACATTTGCCTCTGATTCCCCTTTAACTTAATTTCTCTTTTTTCTCACCCGTTCACCTCTGACACTCTAACAGAGAGGTGTGAATGTGTTTGTGGCTAACTGTGAGACTGTTGACGTGTTTTGTGCAGTTTTATGTCTCCGTCAAACTTTTTATAAGAAGAAATAGAAATATTACAGGTATTCATGTTTTCCCCTTCTCTAATCAAAATGTTTCAAGCAATATTCTTAGGAATAGACTATTTTTTTTTACTGATAATCAGTTACAGTGGTTTCATACGTCCTTAAAAAAAACACTCCACTTTTTTGAAAATATAGGCTCATTTTCCAACTTCACTAGAGTTAAACAGTTGAGTTTTACCATTTTTGAATCCATTCAGCCGAGTTGCGGGTCTGGCGGTAGCAATTTTAGCATAGCTTAGCATAGATCATTGAATCTGATTAGACCGTTAGCATATCGCTCAAAAATGACCAAAGAGTTTGTATATTTTTCCTATTTAATACTTGACTCTTCTGAAGTTACACCGTGTACTAAGACCGACTGAAAATGAAAAGTTGCGATTTTCTAGACTGATATGGCTAGGAACTATACTCTCATTCCTGCGTAATAATCAAGGAACTTTGTGCCGTACCATAGGTGCAGCGGCGCAATGATATTTAACGTATATTTTGCCTGAAAATAGTCCCCAGCACGCTCCCTGTGCAAGCAGGTTGTCACATTGGCTATGTTGACAGAAGTTAAGCCTATTTTCAGGTGCTGCGATGTAACTACAGAAGAGTCAAGTATTAAATAGGAAAAATACAAAACTCTTTGGTATTTTTGAGCAAGATGCTAACGGTATAATCAGATTCAATGATCTATGCTAAGCTATGCTAAGCTATGCTAAAGGTGCTATCGCCAGACTCAGAGATCGGCTGAATGGATTCGAAAACTGTAAAAGTCCACTGTTTAACTCTAGGGGAGTTAGAAAATGAGCCTATTTTCAAAAAAGTGGAGTGTTCTTTTAATTTTATTTTACATCCTGTTAGTCATTTGTAATTTTCGTCTAACAAAAACCATATCCTTAAAGGGGTCATGAACTGGCTTTTAGTAGTTCGATCCGGTTTAGCTCCATGAAGGCCTATGTTGTTGCAACCCATTCTCACTCCCAAGGCGTCAAAATCCGAAGCATGGTCATCCGCTTTCCGCGTCACAACGAAGACACTAAAGTCACCCCTAGGTGTCACTATATCGACGCGCTGGGTGCTCCATTCATTTCAGTTGTTTACCCAATGCGTCAGATTAAGACGCAGTTTATTCTTTGCATTTGTAAAAGCAGACATTATTTAATTAATATTTTATTAATATTTAAAGGTATACCTTTATATTTTGGAGCCGCTAACCCAACTCCTACCCTAAACTTACCCACTTCTCAACAATATAAAACACATAACAGGCAAATACAAGTACAGTCACATGTATTTATTGCAAAAACTGACCAAAAACAGTATAAAAGTATTAACTCATGTTGCATTCCAAGGCTTCTGAAGTCACACGATGTCTTCATGTAAAGAACAGAGTTGATCTTAATGTTTTAATCGTTGAAATGATGATCCCGCCGCACCGTGAACGCACTTATTCATATCTCATTCAAATAATACACGACTCTTTAGCATGACGCAATCGGTCACAAGACACACGACAGCCAATAACATTTTACAATCAAAGCTGACGTAATGACGCAATTGGTCATGAGACATACGAGAGCCAATTAGGGCTGTCAAAAATAACGTTTGAATATTCCCTCTAAAAAAACCATGAATATTCGAACTATTCGAACATCTGGTTGTGCATTTTTGCACATTACGTCAATAACAGGACAAATTAATACAAAGAGACATAACTACTTGTATAGGTAGTCTATTTAAGTTTAAACATATTTGACAACGTATTACCTACACACAAACAAGTAAATCAACTAATGACCAAGACCAGACCTCACTCTCTCTCGCCCTCACCCTCACGCTCTCTGCGCATAACAGTTTAAATGAACAAACACATTTTGAGTGCTGATCAAGAGTTTTGTGCAAGCAATTTAAGGTCACGACTCTTGTCCCAAATATAGCAGGCTTCATTCAGTGATTGAAACAAATATTAATTGAAGTTTTACAGCATATTGAATGCTCCGAGCGAGCTGTGCTGTGGTAAACATGGAACTTTTCCTTGACATGAAACGGTCAATAATCAAACCAGTGGAAGCAGTGCATTTATCCTTTATTCATGCAACATCTATTCAGTCAGTACCTCGGCTCCATTGCTTGACAGAACTCCCTGAAGCCTGCCCCATCCACCACACTGATCGCTCTCATGTCCTTACAAATGAACAAAATTAAATTCTCCGTTATGGCCTCTTGTCGTGTTGCAGACAAAGAGCTTGTGGCGGGCGATGCAAAGTAAGGGTGGTCCAGTTTGCACATACAAATGAGTTGCTTATATTTACAAAATGAGCCTACAAAAGAATAAACAAGCTTGTTTAATAAAGAAAAGTTCACGAAACTAAGTGAAAACTCACAAAAGTGTTTAGTGAAATTAGGAAACATTTAAGAGATCATAAATTGAGTTGTATAAGTTAACGTTACATTTCTAAATACATTTTGTTCTCATGTCACAAGAAATATCAAGGTTTATTTTGATCTGTTTTACATGATTCTTTTGTAGTGTGGTTTTCGGTGAAGTGTACTAAAATAAATATCGTCACCTGTGAACATTAGCCCACTTCTTCTCTACGCTTTTTCCTGATGGTTTGTAGAACAATTACTCCGAGTCGCCCTCTGTCGCTTCAAAGAATAGCACAACGGCGAGCGCGTCAAGTATAAACTAAACGCCTCGTCCGTTTGGGGAGGGGCTCGCGCTGCGGAGCCAGGCGAAAGTATAAACAAGGCTTCAGGCACAGCCCTACAGCCAATGCAAATTCACTATGAAAACTGACGTAACGGGCAGGCAATATTTGAAATTCAATGTGTTCATGATCTTCTGCGGATGGAGACGCTGATCGCTTTTGGGGATTTCCTTCACACAAATCAATCTTTTGGCCTCGGAACACTTTTTGTATATAATTTATAACTTTTTGAATAAATTGTGCATGCAGTCGGATCTGTCTGTTATATCTGTGTTGTATGTACCATGGAAGGGTTTAGGGATGGAATGGGGTCGGGTTACATGTTAAAACGTGTCTAGATAGCGTAAATGAAATTATGCTGGATGATTAAATTGAGAATCACACTCCAACATGTCATAATGGCAAAATCATAACCCAATATATGATCATCGTGATGATAACGTTCCCATGCCCAACGCATCTGTGTCTGACGCCAAAGGTTTTTTCATTGAAATGAATGGAGCACTCAGCGCGTCGATATAGCGACGTCTAAGGGGTACCTTTAGCATCTTTATTGTAACGCAGAAAGCACTTGACCAAGCTTCGGAATTTGACGCCTTGGGAGTGAGAACGGGTTGGTTATTTATGTTAGGTCATGCGTGAATCGGTGGACGGGGCTACAGAATTAGGAGTTCTTCTTCATCTGTTAAGGCGGCGTTTCGCTGCTCTCTGACGTCACAGGGAAGAAAATTCGCAGATCTCTTGTTTGATGAGCCAGCTGTCAATAAAAGCTTTTCTTTGACTAACAAGGAAGTTTTCAGCTCAAGGGAAAGTTGATTTCTCAATTCATGACCCCTTTAATGACATCATCATCCAGGATGTGACATCATTTTGGTGGGAAAACAGCAACACAATGACAATCAGTAAATATTAGCAATGGATTTGAGGTGTCTTGTTTTGTGTGAAGGGGGTGGATGTACAATACTTTTCTTTAATGAATGGGAAATCACAGTTTTCTTAAAACCAGTGTATCTATTCTGGTAGGCCTATTTATGTTGCAGGCAATGTCTGTATTTGGTATCTGAGAGATGACTGAGGGTCTGAACCATGTCAGGAATGCAGTAACAGTGTTGACTCGTTTAGCCCGGCTTCCAGAGAATGTCTTGTTTTGTAATTCATTAATTTGCTCAAATTGCGTGGAAAGAGAATTGTCAGTTTGAACTTTATTCTGCTCTATGTAAAAGAAAACTGTGTCTTAGGTCGCATTACATGTATCCACTAACACATATGCATACGTAGTATGTGTAATTCCTTTAGGATTTATAGCACAATGATAGTGAATCATGAGTAGCAGGTTGTATCAGTGCTCTGTGTGGATATTTTCATGTTCTGTTCCAGTGAAATCCTGACAAAGACTTAGCCTTGAATGGAAAAGATATCTCCTATGTTTTATCTAATTGTGCTTGCAGGGGTTGTTTATTATTTTAGAGGAATTGTCTCCTGGAGAGTTTAACAGCGGCCCTTCCGGAATTTATGATTCACCTGTGACCCTTATACCCAAAGATTCTTACGTATAGAACAAAGTGTGTCAAAGATAATGTCTTTAAATGACCTCATTTGCGTAAAGAACAGAAAACCATGTTCGGAGGCTGCTATCTGTACAATTCCAAACCTGTAGAAATGATGTAAACTGATTACCCATCTGGCCAGAAGTACTGTAAGTTAGTTTGAGGCTGGATCCTCTTACTCATATTTCTACAGTCTATGGAAGTGTGGAGAAATTTGTTTTCAGTAAACTCTTTGTCAACTGATTGAACTTCAACTTTGACTCCTGGTCTTCATTGAGCATATTGGTCTCATTATATATTTTAACTGTAATTCCCTTACATGTGTTATTAGTTAATTTGCATCATTTGATTTCAACATTTCAACAACAACCATCTAAAGAAAAATGATTAAAACAAACTTAATTTGTCCCACTGTTGACTATTGAGCAAGTTTAAATGTTTTAGCTTGATAAAAGCCTATCTTTTACAGCCCTTTTAAAGAAATTTGTCCTTACCTACAAGTATAATCACAACTAATAACTACAGTAGATATAATTTGAAGTTTTAAAGGTGCAGTGTGTAGTATTTATTTATTTATTTAGAGGCTCTATTGACAGAAATGCAATATAATGTACATAACTATGTTTTCAGTGGTGTATAAAGACCTTATAATGAACCGTTACATTTTTATTACCTTAGAATGAGCCATTTCTATCTACATACACCGCGGGTCCCCTTACAGTGAAGTCGCCATTTTGCACCGTCATGTTTCTACAGTAGCCCTAAACGAACAAACTTCTCTACAGAGCGCTATCTACTCCCTGCTGTCTCAGACAACGACATTTTTGTCATGTGTCAGCCACCGTAGCTTCTCTATGTGCTTCGAAAGTGAGGGGTGAGCGGTGAGTGATTGCAATTCGCAACCTCACTGATGCCGCTAAAATTCACACACCTCGAAAGCTTAAAGTTTTGCATACAGTCTATGATAGATAAATGATGTGAAATCTATATTTCGCAAATGATCTTGAAATTGTGCACAGCTGAATGTGTTCAGATCTCCCCCTTATTAATAACATTAGTTTGTTTTTCTGAATCGCATACTCACATTTGAGAAATGATCTTAGATCAAATGTAACTTTATAAATCATGCCCGTTTTCAGTAATATTATCACATTATTTTCAAAGGAACTGGCTCTAGATGAAAGAGTTTTAGTGGTGTAAAATAGAGCTAATACAACAGTGTCCCAGAAGTGGAGAGATTTTTGGCTATTTCAACTATTTCATGTTGAAGGAAATGGATGTGACCTCCAAAGTAGTAGAATTAGGGTTGGCAACTTCAGCAAAGGAAAATAAGTGACAGTCTTGGTTCTTTATAAGAAAATATGCTGTATGAGGGACACTCAAATATTAGTGTAACATACGGTGTGTCATTTCTGGGTATAAACAAAAGCTTATAACCTTGTCTCCAAATATCCTTGGTTTGATTAAAAAGACGAGAGGCCTCTTATGCAAATTAAATACGATAAAACAGACCATGGAATCACATAATAACAACAACAACATTCAATGACGTGATAAAATAAAATAGCTGATATTCTATTACAACTTTCTATTAAACACTAACTTGGATTCTCTGATTATGATTTATACAGAACGGTCGGCAACCCTATAGGATGTATTTAGAGAGCCGTAAAACAGCCCTATAATTAACAAGGAAGGAATTCAGTCATTGCTGGCACTGCATCTCGGTGTAAAGTGTGTGTTTGTGTGAAGAACAGAGACTCCAGTAAAAACACTTTCCTGGATATTAACAATCTTTGATACTTGATATTTAACAAAAATAGAGGAAAATTGCTCAGATTCGTTTTAACGGTTTCATAATTACCGCCAGAATTGGGGCTGCTTGGTTGTCATGCCAACTGGGTCTTGCAGCTTTGCAGGTGTTTTGTGTTGTTCTGAATTGTGGTTCTGTCCTACAGCGGGCTAGTGAAAACAAGACCCACCCATCAGGGTGTTTGTGTTCAGGCCCTGGGCCTGCTGCTCCCCTGAAGCACAGGGTCAGAATCTGATCTGGGATCAGATCCAGTCCAGTGAACTTTACACATTGAGTTCATGTGACTGGAATGCAATAATCCATCTATTCAGAAGTGTGTTGTGTTCTTGTCATGACAGTCTAAAATTTGAAACCTGGAGAGGAAACCTGTTCTTAAAGCTATGGTTTCTATTCAAATTTAAAGGGATAGTTGTCACAGGTGGCTGTATCAAAAAAGCGCACAATGAAGGAGAACTCCAGGAAATAGTCTTTTAATCCAAATACTTAGGAAGCAAGCAGGGGAAACTCGGAAAACAACCACTTTACATAGAGGACAAAGAACTGAACAAAACAGGGAGTATAAATACACAGACTAAATGAGATCTAATTACTTGAACAACATGTCAACAGAATGATTTATCAATCAAGGGAACAAACTGGCACACACTAGGAACCCCACTGACTACATTTTAAAATGCCTTCAATTAAAATGGTATACAATAAATAAAGTTACTGCCCAACTTTTTCATTCACTCTCCAAAGCCAAGTTTTTATCTGCATTTGGAACTGGCAGCAGAGTATTCATTTTGGACTCAGATTGCAGGTCAGACGCCAATACAACAAGTTAATTGCATAAGAATTATATTATCTTCTCTCAAAGCATAGAGAAACAAAGATGATCTAGTGTTTTTGTTAAGATCAGATTTTAAATATTAATGTTGAAAACTGAATACAAACATTATGGCAATGCTCTTTTGAGTCCATAGAAAATATTATGATAAATCAGTGCAAGGGAGTGTATATTAAGTGAATGAAGTTGAGTTATGCAAAAAACATAAAGTTGTTTTAAGAGTTATGCAAAGGCCCTTAAAGTTGACCGTGAGCATGAGAGTTAGAGTCTGTATGTGTTTGTGTGATTGACTAGTGTAGAGAGCACCCAGAAAAAGTCAATCATTCAGTTTTTATTAAAAATCCACATTGTTGAATATGCAGACAAAGGCTCAAAGTCCATTTCTGAAGTGGTTTCTTAAAGGGATAGTTCACCCAAAATTGAAAATTAGCCCATAATTTACTCACCCTCAAGTCATCCGAGGTGTTTATGACATTCTTCTTTCAGACGAATAAAATCGGAGTTATATTACAATAGTCCTGGATAATCCAAGCATTAGAATTTGATTCATAGTTGCTCTGTTTTTGAAGTCCATATAAAGTGCATCTGTCCGTCAAATAACTGCTCCACGCGGCTCCGGGGTGTTAATAAAGGCCTTCTGAAGCGAATCGATGCGTTTGTGTAAGAAAAATATTCATATTTAAAACTTTATCAAGTAAACTCTCGGCCGACCGCCTTCTGTGGAAAAGTGTTGAATGTTGAAAGTGAAACTCAAGATGCGTAGGTGACGTCATGACGAGCAGACCTGGTCGTGTTAAGTCTTCCCATCGGCAGGGGAACTTTCAACAATTTTTCCATAAATTGAACAGGGAAGGCGGTCGGCTGAAAGTTTACTTTATAAAGTTTTAAATATGGATATTTTTCTTACACAAACGCATCGATTCGCTTCAGAAGGCCTTTATTAACACCCCGGAGCCGCGTGGAGCAGTTATTTGAAGGGCAGATGCACTTTTTATGGACTTCAAAAACAGAGCAACTATGAATCAAATTCTAATGCTTGGATTAGCCAGGACTTTTGTAATATAACTCCGATTTTATTCGTCTGAAAGAAGAATGTCATAAACACCTCGGATGACTTGAGGGTGAGTAAATTATGGGCTAATTTTCATTTTTGAAAAATGAAAATTTTATGTTTATCTGCTTACCCCCAGGGCATCCAAGATATAGGTGACTTTGTTTCTTCAGTAGAACACAAATGAAGATTTTTAACTCCTGCAGTCTGTCAGTCGTATAATGCATGTGAATGGTAACAAAATAACCAGTAAAAAAAACAGTAAAAAAAAAACATGCACAGACAAATCCATATTAAACCCTGCAGCTTGTGACGACACGTTGATGTCTTAAGACACAAACCGATTGGTTTGTGCAAGAAACCGAACAGTATTTATATACATTTTTACCTCTAATACATCACTATGTCCAACAGCCTTGAGCGCGCGATCACTTCCGCTGAGTGAGGTCTGTACACGATCTGGCGTAGTTTAAGTGTGCAGACCTCACGCACCGGAAGTGATCGCGCGCTCAAGGCTGTTGGACATAGTGATGTATTAGAGGTAAAAATTTATATAAATACTGTTCAGTTTCTCGCACAAACAAAGTCACCTATATCTTGGATTCCGTGAGGGTGTCAAGTTTTCATTTTTGGGTGAACTATCCTGTGCATTAAGTGGCTCTAAAGCTTCTTGGATTGGCTTGTGCAAATCATTACATTGCACTAAGTTAGTATTTATTGTGTGCATTAATTAGCATCAAATCTTTAAATACTTAACTCGCATGGAATATACATTTAAAAAATATGTTCTATTACGTTCTAAATTCTCATTCTGCAATATTTTACCTTCATTAACATTACAAAATGCTTTAAAACTTGTATTTTTTTTAAGACGCTTCAGCAGTAATTGTGTGGGTAGCACTTTATTTTAATAATCCTACCCCTAATCCTAACCTTAACCCATGTACTTACATTATCTTAATACTTTTTTAGGTTAGAACACGTAAGCGCACGTACTGTAAAGTGCAACCATTGTGTGTTCCTTATTCCCCTACCCTACAACAATCAATACAAAAGATTCCAAGATAAAATCTTTAAAACCTCCACAACAATCACTGATACATCTCACACATGGAACCACATGTGCTGAGGTGCAAGCACAGTACCCAGCTGAACACATGAACGCTCTGAATAGGCCATTCATCTTGGTGACAAGCACACACATGGATTCTGCAGCTATGAAAACACCAGCAACATGTCTGTCCGTGTCTGCATATGCAATCTGTCAATGTTTGGTTTTTTAAGAGTCTATTAACCAGAAGAGTTTAATGAATTTGATCGGACTTTAAAGCACTTTCTGTCTAGGTATCTCCTTTTAAGTCTATCCAAAGCTTCATAACACTCCTTAAAAGTAAGAGGTCCAGAGGACTGTCCAGTCACACACAAACAAACATACCTTGACACATAAAAACACACATGGTGATAATACGTATTTTGGCCACCTGTCTCTTTGGATCTCAAACAAAGTGTTCCTAAGATTTCACAGTGTAACGTACACTTCAATGCAATCATTATGATCTCCAAAACAGTTCTCCAATATGACAATGGGTTCCCTGTCAAGGGCCACATTGATATAGACAAACCCCGTGAGCATCAACCGTGATCTTCCAGTCCGGAGACCATCAGCGGAAGCCATGCTAACAGAAACATTAGTCATCCCTTTCCTTTGGGAGTGCTGGACACCATGACAAGCCTACAAGTGATCTTTGACTTTGGCCTCATCTGACAGCCTCCAAAGGCTTTTAAATGTGTCTATTTCCAGAGCTCTTGTGGGCTGTTGGTCTGAAGGCTAACTTAAAAGCAGGGGTGGCTTTATTTAACTACGTGAGCCAAAAACAATCCCACACTAAGGTTGCGGGATGCTCAATACTGTACTTACCATCTCAAAATATGAATTAAGGTGTCACAGTGGCCCTCCATTACAAACACACGGCTTTCAAAGTATTCATCAAAAGTCATATATTTAGCCTTCTAGAAGATATACAGTGCAGAGGACCGTATTTATAGCTGAGATCTGGTTCTGTGCTCAGGGCTGGCGGCCAAACACATGAACTGATACTGATTTAGGATCAGGATCCTTTATGTGGCCAGTATGGAAAATGATTTTAGATCTTTTACCTTAAAAGATGTAGAACTCAAACAGACGTGTTGATGAGTTTTGCTATTGGTAGAGCACTTCAGGTTTAGCCTCTAAGCAATAGTTGGACTTCTGGATTTAGTTTAACAGGGATTACATAGGAGGACGAGATTGTTTTGAAGGGCCAAACAAAGAACGGATCTTGTTTCACAGGAGAGAGTTAGGATTTATAACCCTATTCCTTATGTATAACTGCAGATGTTGTGTGTGAGAGAGCGATAGAAAATATCACGATTCTGTAATCTTACACCATAACAATGATGACATCTATTGTATTGCGTATCTGTAGTTAATGTTGTTACAGAACACTCTAAAAAGAGGAACATTGTATCTGTTTGGGTTTATAGATATGGGAAAAAGGAGGAGGGAACCGGTGAACGTTTAAAGGACTGTAGTCATTTAAACAAATAAACTGAAAGTAAAAACGACAGCCCCTCACAGACGACTGTCGCGCACACACATAACAAAACAAACAAAACACAACGTAAACTCCAGGCCTGGTCCTCTCTCGTCCTTCACTGCCGTCGCTCCTCCTTTTATGCACCCATCACTCCTCCGTGAGAGATCCGAGACCGGCGCTCATCATCCAACCACTCACCGGTCTTGCATCACTCTCTCACGGCTCTCGCTCGCCCTGCTCGTCACAGTATCATCATTTATTCACCCATAAATAATGGAATTGGGTGAATGGGTGAATTAATGATGATACTGAGAGCGCCAGCTGTGCGTCACACAGTGACAGGAGCATAAAAGGAGGAGCGACGACAGTGAAGGACGAGAGAAGGTTTTTCATGTCATTAAAAAACAAAAGAATATATTTAGAATTTTTTTTTCTTCCAAAAAATGAAAAGTCAAAACAACTGGGGTCCAAAACAACATTTTCATTGTATGGACAAAATGCTGTTCCTGCCTGTCAACGTATCTATTTTCATACCTCCACGCACCTGCTCGCGCAGACATCACACGCCATCAGCGCATTTCATGCAGACATCAGTCACTGAGCACCTCAACCGAAACAGCGGGTACCTTTTACAATTCCTCCTGAACCAAAACAATGAGCTAACGCTGCGTTCACGCCATAACTACTGTCATTTGGAAGAGATGGAAACCCGTGATGTTATACCCGGACAGAGCGGGTTGTTACTCAAATTTGTATCATTGGCAACACTATCAACGCCAAAATGAATCTGCAGCAGTCAGATTAAGTTGAATATGTGCTGCACACTTTCCTCTCAATAACAAAATATACACACAACAAAAATGACAGCGGTGAGAAACAGCAGTTAAAGGCCCGGTATGTAAGTTTCACCACAAGAGGTCGCTTATTCAAAACAATCAACATTTGATTTTGTAAATACTAAATACATACTATATTAAAGCGTCTTTGGTGTTTCCATGGTTTCTACGGATATCAAGGGTAGTGCGGATATGACGTCATTGACAGACGACGCAATAATAATACTTAAGTATCATTTCAGAATATATTATTTCAATAATTAGTGCTAATATGTAAATTAGTAAAAGGATATGTTAAAGTGTTGGTCTACTTCTTTTTCACAGGGGTGTGTATCATTGTTACACTGCATACCAAATACTGAGGGGCCATTCTCGTAGAAAATCAGTTTCAGGCCAAGACAATATAAGACCTAGGCACAGGAAATTAGACTTTTTAATTTTGTAGTACCCCCTCCAGATTGTTGCCATGGATGCCAACCATGCTGGATTATTCAAACTCTGTTGGCATTAGTAATCATCATTGAGAAATAGATTTTATGCTCATTCTGCTGACAAAAAAACATATTGCCTCTGTGAATCTGCAAGACCTCTGTTGTTTCTGGGGACTTTGGTGACTCAGTTTGATCCGTTTAGTCAGAAGCTGTAATTCTATTTGACAGGAAATTACATAGGAAATGGCCTAGATGTGGTTTAATGCACCCGCTTGCTATTTATCAATAGTTAAATAGATGAATTATCATGAATATAAAAACCAGTTGCGTATCCAGTTGCCCTCTGGGAAGTTGAGCCCTCTGTTTATCAGCCAGTCTGTTTGAGCACTCCAAGAGAAGTGTCATGAGATAGTGACAACAGAGAGAGATCACTTGTACAGGTGTGTGTGTGTGTGTGTGTGTGCGTGCGTGCGTGTGTGTGCGTGTGAGCGTGTGTGTGCGTGTGTGCGTGTGAACGTGTGTGTGTGTGCGCGTGTGCGCGCGTGTGCGTGTGTGTGTGTGTGTGTGTGTGTGTGTGTGGCCTGGTAAACCCTACGTTATGGGGACAAAATGTCGCCACAAAGACGGCAATATCCGAAATCCTCATCCTTGTGGGGACATTTTTTGGTCCCCATGAGGAAAACATCTTATAAATCAGACTAAGTGATGTTTTTTTAAAATGTAAAAATGCAGAATGTCTCCTGTGATGGGTAGGTTTAGGGCCAGGGGCGGTGTAGGGGGATAGAAAATACAGTTTGTACAGTATAAAAACCATTACGCCTGTGTGCGTGCGTGCGTGCGTGCGTGCGTGTGTGTGTGTCAGTCAGTCAGTCAGTCAGTTCTGGAGCTGATGCATGGCCATCATGGAGTTGTCATGGAGTTACACTGCCATCAAGTGTTGCTGTTTGGAGCTGCAATAACATATACAAACTCTAGTGATTCTGTGCAAACCCACAGAGTGGAAACATTTCTCCAACATCCCTCTGTGGGACGTCAATAACCTCACAGATGGGCTCCCAGTCCTGCTGTTAGGAAATGCCTTTAGTTTGATTCTGCTCCAGAAAACTCGCTGTGTGTTAGTCTGTGTATGTCTGATTGAGTGAGGGCAACTAAAGCATTTTAAAGAAAGAGCAATGGAACTAGTGTATTCATGTTTTAGTAGATCAGAGTTAGGAGCTTTCTTTACTGATGCTAAGAGTTCATTTCCAAAGGGATACACAAGTTGGTCAAATGTACACCTTCAATGAATTACAAGATGCTTACAGCATTTTCAAAATGAATGTATGAACGAGTTAATAAATATTGAATAAATACTTTGAATCATTATGAAGGTAAGATATGCTTAAAGAATTCTGCACACCTTTTCTGGAATTTTCTTTTTTTCCCATTCAATTCCTATAGTGTGGACTCCACACATCTCGGCCAGGTCAACAGGCCCAATTACTGGTTTAAGTCAAATGTATGGAATACTTCTGTCTTCTCTCACTTATATTCCCAGGAACTGCATTTACATGCACAATAATATTCCAATAATCAGAATCAGAATATGGTCATATATGATTGCTTATGTATATCCAAGTGCATTAACCTCATAGCAGCATAGCATCATAGCATTTTTTTGTTTTTTTGTATACACTATATTGCCTAAAGTTTTGGGACGCCTGCCTTTATGCACATGAACTTTAATGACATCCCATTCTTAATCCGTAGGGTTTAATATGGAGTTGGCCCACCCTTTGAAGCTATAACAGCTTCAACTCTTCTGGGAAGGCTTTCCACAAGGTTTAGGAATTTTTGACCATTCTTATAGAAGTGCATTTGTGAGGTCAGGCACTGATGTTGGACGGGAAGACCTGGCTCAGTCTCTGCTCTAATTCATCCCAAAGGTGTTCAATCGGGTAAAGGTCAGGACTCTGTGCAGGCCAGTCAAGTTCCTCCACACCAAACTCGCTCATCCATGTCTTTATGGGCCGACCCTTTGTGCACTGGTGCGCAGTCATGTTGGGCCATCCCCAAACTGTTCCCACAAAGTTTGGAGCATGAAATTGTCCAAAATGTCTTGGTATGCTGAAGCATTAAGAGTTCCTTTCAGTGGAACTAAGGGGCCAAGCCCAACCCCTGAAAAACAATCAACACACCATAATCCCCCCTTCACCAAACTTTACACTTGGCACAATGCAGTCAGGCAAGTACCGTTCTCCTGGCAACCGCCAAACCCAGACTCATCCATCGGATTGCCAGACAGAGAAGCGTGATTGGTCACTCCAGAGAACACGTCTCCACTGCTCTAGAGTCCAGTGGCGGCGAGCTTTACACCACTGCATCCGACGCTTAGCATTGCACTTGGTGATGTAAGGCTTGGATGAGCTGCTCGGCCATGAAAACCCATTCCATGAAGCTCTCTACGCACTGTTCTTGAGCTAATCTGAAGGCCACACGAAGTTTGGAGGTCTGTAGCTCTTGACTCTGCAGAAAGTTGGCGACTTCTGCGCACTGTGCATGCGCTGACCCCGCTCTGTGATTTTACGTGGCCTACCACTTCGTGGCTGAGTTGCTGTTGTTCCCAATTGCTTCCACTTTGTTATAACACCACTAACAGTTGACCGTGGAATATTTAGTAGTGAGGAAATTTCACAAATGGACTTATTGCACAGGTGGCAACCTATCACGGTCCCACGCTTGAGTTCACGGAGCTCCTGAGAGCGACCCATTCTTTCACAAATGTCTGTAGAAGCGTCTGCAGGCCTAGTGCTTGATTTTATACACCTGTGGCCATGGAAGTGTTTGGAACACCTGAATTCAATGATTTGGAGGGGTGTCCCAATACTTTAGGCAATATAGTGTATTTGTGCTATTGTTTGGACATAAATGAGAATTAAGAGTTATTAATTGCTCTTCAAAATGTTAAGTATCACAATAAATGGGAAGACTGGAATCTCTTCAGGAATATTTCAGTAGCTACGGAGCTTCTAAATGTTTTTGGAAGAACGGTTTAACCAGAGTATGCAACTTAATTAGGAAATGATGTGCATGTAAACATGGTCATTGTCTCACTCTGACTCACTCTCTTTCTCCTACTGGTTCTTTGCTGTGGTCAGTGTAAATGAAAGCTCGTAATCTCTAACCTATAACAAGCAAAACCAAAACAATTTGATACATTCTCACAGATCTGAATCTAATGCTGGGAAAAAATGGACCCGAAACAAACCACAAACCCTAAAATTAGCAATTAGCATCAGCAACCACAACATGGAGCCTTAGTGCCCTACATTTAATAGAGCTGTTTATTGTGAGACCATAAAGCTTTTAAGTGCCTAGAATTGTCATCTGTAATACATGTTGTGTGTGGTTTACTGTGACTAGAGCGAGAGCATTACCATTAAGATCCTTTGATTCTATCGTGTGGAAGACCAAAATACAACCAAGAACACGAATAAATAGAAATTCTACAAAAGACTAACCGCCAATGTTTTTTTGTGTGCTTTTTTTATAATAGCTGATAAGTCATGTGGTTTTTGTGAATTTAGAAAAAACTTTTTTTCTGCAGTGAAGTGTTTAATATACTCATTTAAATGTGCTTATTTTCAATCAAATGTGTTATTTAATCTGTGTGATGTAGCATGGTGAATGCTAAATGACTTATACAGGCATTGAGTGTGTTTTGGCTTTTACAGCTAAACACTTTCATCAATAATTAAAAAACTCTTCTTTACTACTGAAAAACATTGCTTATTTAAATCACTCTTGCTTACACTTTTGCCATGAAGTCTGTGTGATCTAGAGTAGAGACTTAAAGTGTCCCTATTATGCTATTTTAAATGCGCCTAATTGTGATTTAGAGTGTCTTACAACAGGTTTACATGCATCAAAGGTCAAAAACACTTTAATTTACTCATAATATACATTGCACATCACCACATTTTTCAATTATTCTCAAACGACTCGTCGGAGAATCGTTCCCTCTAAATCCCTCCTTTCCGCGAGCCTACTCAGCTCCGATTGGCCAGACGGACCAGTCTGTTGTGATTGGTCTACCGCTCGCAACGCTTTTCGGAAGCTAAACGACCATTACCATAACTGAACTCCAGCTTTGGAGGCTTCGGCTCAGCGATTGTAGACACTGTAAAGACAGTAACGATGACGTTGATTTTACCATATCGATCTGAGCGCAAGTCAGATGACGAAACATCGGAAGACCTAGTTATTCAACCTGAACCTCAATTGCATGGACGACTTGAGCAGGACATTCCTCAGTGATACACTCATTTTGCATCTCTAATTCCTCACCATCAGCATTAATATGTTTATGTCCATCAGCAAACCGATGTGTATATTTCATATGCGGGAACTATTTCAATAACAGCGCATATGTTAGCCGAGCACTAACGTGAATGACTGATGTAACATTAAAGTTTGCAAAACAAATCTTGCTCCATACTTTATTTTTACTCAAAGTAGTAAGAACGACAGACAATCTGCATTAAAAGACAGCTTTGGAAGTATTTCAGTAAGACAGTAATAACGTGAGTTAGCCGGTTAGCTGGAAATTTACACAATATAAAACACAAAACTGCATATTTTTTCCTGGTAGAAAATATATACATTATTCATACTTGCAGGTTGTGATTCTGAGGAGCTGGTCCAAATAAACTGAGTACTGACACCATCTTTCAAGAGCAAGTGTTCTGTGAATCCTGCGTTGAACTCGAAGATTTGAAAAGCAGTCGTCAGTAAAATGAGGACGGGTCAAGTTGTTTGCGGGTGGACAACGTACAACATAGGCAGGCATTATGCAAATGTCTTTTCTAGTGATGTAGAACCGTTACGCGGTGAGATTCGAATTACAGACGACTCGTTTAGTCGATTCTTTATTTTGGGAGACAATACGTTTATTTATCGTGCATTTTCGACTTTACAACTTTGCAGGACGTTTACATTCACAGACAGCTGTATTACACACTGCATGAAAGGGAATATTCAAAAAGCATAATAGGGACACTTTAAATATGAAGCCATATGCATACACGCTCCAATCTAAAATGCTTTTGCGAATCTTGCATAGAATACCTGGATGACATTTGCCAAAATGTGTATTAATAGAGTATGATGCATAGAATACTGTATTAAATGCAATGCTCTTCACTTGACCAACTTTTTGCAGTATGATTTCATTACTAGAATTTTTTTCTTCTTCACAAAACTGCCATTAAAAATGCAAAATAACATACTATTAATCATATACTACAGTTTGAAATTGAAATTGAGGAATAGTGCCTTCTGTTTCATTTACTATTTAAAAAAAATAGTAGTCAGTGTACAGTGTATAATGTGCAGTATTCAAGCCGTAAGTTAGTACTCCATTATGAACATAGACCTTTTCTGTCTTCATTTCAGTTATAATTATTGTTGTATGTGTTTAATTTTGAACAGTGCTATTGCAGCTGGCCCATAGAATGGTCAGTGGCTCTGACTGTGGATTTATGAATGTCTGCACCAACTAATCTTCTTACCCTTATCCAGTAAAAAAAAAAACTTGTCTTTTTATCACCATCCTCTGAACTGTATTTTTCAGAAATGTAATTGGTATTGGACTGGGATTTGGAGTGCACTACAACAGAGCCTTGTACTCTGCTTTCCGTGCAAGGATCAAATCAGCCTGTTCGCTAAAAAGTCTCTTGAGCTCTATGAAATAGAGAGACTCACACCTGGACAAACCCACACCCTCCCCACTGCAGCATGGCTCGCTAATGCACCACTGTTTTTCCCATCATCATAATTCTCCATATGTTTCTTATAAGGGCAGCGGCGAGGGGCCAGTGCTCACTGCTATCATGAGCAACAAGTTTTGTTTGGTCAGTGGCTCTATGTTGGGTTACCTACCTCAACGTGCACTACTGACTGCTCATAAATCATTTAGAGCTACCCACAATTGTCTATGTTTCTCTTTTTCTGTATATTTCATTTTATTTTACATATATAGTGAGGTCCAAAAATCTGAGACCACATTAAAATCTTTTTTTTAATTGTATTTAAACCTGGATGTTAACAGTTTAACATAAGTTCATGGTTTAAGGGCCCTATTTTAACGATCTAAGTGCATGATCTAAAGCGCACGGCGCAAGTGCACTTAGGGCGTATCTGAATCGACTTTTGTTACTTTAACAATGGGAAAAATGGCGCCAGGCGCATGGTCTAAAAAGCTTGTCCCTATTCTGTAGGTGTATTCTGGGTGTAACGTGCAATAAACCAATCAGAGTCTCATCTCCCAATCCCTTTAAAAGCCAAAGAGGAAAGACTGAACGCTTCTCCAGAGAGGAATCCTTTTATTTTTCATATTTAAAAAGGTGTGTGTGCTGCTGCACATCCCTGTGTGTGTAACAAGCAGAGTGTACACGCGTTGTGAGTGTGCACGCGCTTTAAATAACACAAAAATACTGCGCCATTGACTTTAGACCAGGGTTTTGTTGGTCAATGACGCAGTCTATTTCAGTTCCCTCAAAATAGCAGCGCGCCAACAATGCGCATGAACACACCCCATGGGCGCAAATGCTTTTGCTAATTAAACAACGCGGTGCAGGACGATAAAATTATACCTGAGTCAGGCTAAATCTAGCAAAAAAACACTTGCAAATGCCACACTAAGTTTTAGGATTTTTTTTTTTTTTTTTTTTTAAATCTATCCAGTTTATATTGTTATGCTGATACTGCAATTATAGTATATTAGAAAAAAATGAGAGATGAATACTGTTGTTTAATTCTATTTGCTCTTCTGTTAAAATCTAAGTATGTTCATTTGAATAAAATCATCACAAGTAATCTTATTAATATATACAACCATATGATTTCCCCCTTTTTAAAATGAAAAATTAAACAAATTTATCAACAAAATAATACTGTTTAAAAACTATTGTGTTAAAAACTGTTTATTTGTTTTATTTCTTTGACATTTGCAGTGCTAAAAAAGTAAATTGATTTATAAGATTTAGTATAATCTTTTCTTTCAGATTTCCAGTGTGCCCCCTCTTGTACACTCCATGAAGGTTCCATGAAGAACCGTAAATATCCAAAGAACCCTTCCATTGCAAAAAAGGTTCTTTATAGCGTAGAAAGGTTATTTTTTAGACTATAAATGGTTAGAAAAAAATGGTTCTTTAAAGAACCTTTCCCAAAACGGTTCTTCAGGGAACCAAAAACGGTTCTTCTATGGCATCATCGTGAAAACTCCTTTTTGGTTCTTCCTGGCACCTTTATTTTTAGGAGTGTAGCCCCCTGGGGACCTAAAAACCTCTGGTCTAAAGCACTACTCATGTAGTTTTCCCATTGAAGCATGCCCTGCTTGAGGCCTCATGAGGTGCACATGGACATATTTTTGTATTTGTCTGTTACGAAACATTACTATTTCACCATTTTGACCTTTTTAATGATGTGTAAACAACAGGCTTGTGAGAAACATGGCCCCTTGGCCCGTTTCACTATATGTGGCATAATATTGAATCCATTTTTAATCCAAAATATTTATTTACTGATTTCCCAACTATGGTCCAGGAACTTTTTTTTTTACCTTTTCCTTTTTTCCAATTTGAAGCCAATCGTCTTTCGCCATATTCCCTTCTTTTGAGTGAGGAACTGGGAACTTTGAGGTGTGACAAATGGAAAGAAGAAACATTCCTATAAAAGTCACGGCCCTGTGACAGATCTCTTTTTCTGTTACAGCCCCTTTTCAAGTTAATAGAAACAATCCAGCCTCAAAGCTTTTTAGCACATGAGCAACTGGATGGGCATTTCCAGAAAAAAAAGGTGGCTAAATGAACACTAAAGCCTTGTGAAAACTAGCAGATGTGAAATGACTACAAAACATGACTGAGGATGTTTGACCATGTGACCAAATATCTGAAAGACATTGACCTTTGTTGAGAAGAAATAAGATAATGCGCCCATGTCTCGGTGGAGGGGGTTGGACCATGACATCTCTGGACCGGACAGTTGTAATGTCACGGCTAGCTGGGCTGTTGTTCACTGGGACAACTTGTCTTACATTATTAATGTAAGCTAAGATGTCTTGGCTGATGTTTGATATAACCTCATGACCTCATGGTTGTCTATTCTCCTGTTAGTCATATACTGTAGTTCAGTGGTCACTCAGTACATCTGCACCAGATGGGTTTAACAGGCCTGGAGCTGCAGGGACTTTGTTCAATGTGTTTGTGGGAATATGTATTTGTAATCCAGCTACACATTACCTCAGTCAGGAATAGTATGCCAAGACATAGGTAACCCTCAAAAGTGTCTCATAAATGTCTCTGGCTATACGGGACAGAGCCCAGTACATTATACATGGGTCTGTGCAGATTTAAATAGAAGAACAATTAAACCACATTTAATAGCCTTGTGGGCAACGGCTCGCAGTTATTTCAATGATCCGATCCCAGCCCCTCTTTTCTCTCTCACGCACCTCCTGTCAGAAATCATTTGCATTTTGACAACTTTAACAACATAGGCCTAAATATTTTTCAGTACATTCATTCACATATAAAATGCAAAGACATCACAACATTTTACATGAATGAAGCCAAACCCATTGGTTCTCACATCTCACAACTTCAACACAAACACGCAAAAACATTCACATTATTTATATATATATATAGTAAGTTTCTCTTCTGCTCTTGTCCTCTTTTTGGCCCTGTAACATTCTGACATTACCCCCCCATCCCCCACCCTCTTTCCTCTCTTCCCTTCATGATTTTTATATCTCTTGTGATTTATATTATGAGGTGCAGTCACCTGTAACCCGCTCTGTGTGTGTAGTGATATATGAATGTGTTAACGCTGGACGGTGAGGTTCAGCCCAGTTTTCAGACTCCCATCATGGCCAGCCAGAACACAACTCACTCAACACAGCTCACAAACCACTACCGGGACACATCAAATGCCCCTTTGAGAGTTTAAGGTCATGTAGAAATAGAGAGAGAGTTAGGTAGAGTACTAAGTTGAATTAAACATTGAACGAGTTCAGAAAATGCTTTAATATGATATCAAATTATAGGGAAATGAGAGGGACTATCCATCATAAGTATCAATGATACCATAGAATTTTATTCTCATGCTGGCCAGAGAGGCCCATCGCATTAGGAAGAAGCATGTTGTCAAACCAAATCTGAGAGAAAATGTTTGTGAAAACTGTAAAACGTTCTAAGGCAGGAAATGTGCCTCAAGTGGCCATTAGCTTGTGTTTTAAGAGGTGACTGTAGATCTTTAAAGACTTTGATGCTCTGAATGCTGCACTAGGCCTCGGATCTGAACGGGTTTATCACATGATGAACCACAAACATCCAACCTCCCAGCTTCAAACGGCGTCCACTGTTACCACACCACTGACCAGCCATACACCACGGCTAACCTGTTACACAGGCTTCAATCATGAGCTCATGCTGACCACTGGCATCGCACAGAATCAAACACTAAATGCTACATGTATATTTTTGCATTACTTATATTTTAAATTATAGCCTAAGTTGTGGAAAACTGAATGAGTTCATAATATTTCTCTATGGCTTTTGTATAAGGCTGGTTAAAATAATCAAAGAGAAAGAGCAGATTGGATGTCATTTAAGCTGTCAAAGTTCTTTTTGATTGGTTGTGTTTTTATGGTTATTATTGGGACTTTGGTTTGCATAATAAGTTTCCTTTATATGCCGCCTAGAAAGAATAAGGACATTTTTAACACGTTAAACAATATATGATTAAAAAAATGATCTGATTAATCTAAAAATGGGTTATTGGAATGGCTCCACCCTCAATGAGTGTTCTTCCGCTCAATTTTTATTTTCCTTCAGTACTCCGTCTGGGATTGCGGTATATTCTCTGGTTTTCTCCGATCAAATTTTAACTGGTCCAATCAGTGAACAGAGGGAGTGGTTGAGAGCGATGACGTTGATGTCGTGCCCTAGTTTGAGATGACATACGTCACGACCAAACGTTAGCGATTGGTTATGGCAGATCCGGAGTGGCTCTTGGCAGATCCAATAGTTTTAAACTTCAACAGAGGACCGCTTTCAAGAAAGTTAACGCTTGTCAATGGAGAGTGGACAGACTCTCTGTACAAATTAAATGAACAAGAGTCTGGTAGGACAATGCTAATTGGAATCTGTCTACCACTATATTTGCAGCCTGGTCTCATTGTTAATACATAGGAATTCATACGTAAATTTCAAAGACATAAAACATACTTTTTTGTACATTTGGATAGATGCTGAAATGTACAATATGGATGTATTGGCAACATTAAAAAAATGCATTATTACGTTTTTACAGCTAATGTTAAATATTTACAAATCTTTCATATCGTAAAGTTATCTATATAATTTCCCTTTTATCATTTTATAGATAAATGTAAGATCCCATAACCCTACTCCCAAACCTAAACATACCCATTTTATAAAATGAAACGGACAGAGATGTGTATGAAAATTATCATTTTAGTAACAATATAGCATTAAAAACATATTTTGAGCCGCTAATCCTACTCCTACCCTAGCCTGACAAGCCAGACCCACATCAAGATTGGCAGGCTTAATCCGAGGGGCGGGACAAACGGTTGTCTTTCAAATTCCCTCTGCACGCAATAGGATAGCGCTACAACCAACCAGAGCAAAGTGAAGTGGAGCTAGTTGATGGATTAAACTTTCGCCGTATCCGGTCGGCAAAACTCCGAACACATCTTCCTTTCTTAAGAATGACTTCAGTGCCGTTCTTTGTTCTTTTCTCAAAGAAAATCTTAACTCCAAGTCTTCCAGAGTCGCGCCGATTCAAAAGACCCCCGTTCGACAGCTTCTTTGTTTACGAGTAGCACGCAGAACCTCCGCAACTCTGCCGTGATGTGCCGTCATTATGTTAAGCCCGCCCACCGACTCTACACTCTAAAAAAAAGGTTCTATATGACATCAAAAATGGTTCTTGGCTAATCATAGGGGAACCTTTTTAAGTGCTATATAGCACCACTAACTAAGGTGCTATAGCACCACTACCATATACAGAACATGTTAAGATATGGTGCTATATAGTACAAAAAGTGGTTCCTCTATGATTACGACGAAGAACCATTTTTGGTGCCATATAGAACCTTTTTTTGTTGTTAAGTATATACACAGCTGTGATTGGCCTGACCAGAGTTTGGTTTTTCCAGCTCGCAGGTCTACCGAGAGTTGCTAGACTACACTCGCGGCAAATTAGATTTGCTGCCGCTAGGGTGCGTCTACATTTCTAGGCTAACTCCCCTGAACATAACCATTTCCTAAAACTATATAGTTATGAAGAAAAACATCAAAGACAGAGTGTAATCACAATAATTTATTGCGAAAATGTTAAAAGTGTTCAAATGACATTGTGTTGCAGTCACAGTCCTCTCTGGCGGTATATAATAGTTCAGTATGAGGTACGGAGCAGAATTTTAAAGTTATTTATCCATGGCTTCACTCCATGATGGCACGCATTTCCCAATTTAAAATGTACATCGACTGAAAACATGGCATGTCATAAATCTGTGACGAAGCAGGCGAGAGCCAATGAGTGTTTGATATCATGCTGTAAAAAATATAAGAGCGCAAAGTTACAAAAATCACCCCACGATGACAAGTTTTTTTTTGCCGCGCACACCTTCACGCTGAGCGCGGGATTTGATGTTTATAGTCACTGATGAGAATGGAAAAATTAAGATTGCTGGGTAAAGGGCTACATTTGGAAATGTTCCTCACAAACGAATGGATTTTAAAGATTTGGATAACAGAGGGAATAAAATTGAAGTCTTTTGAGAGTTTATGTTGTGTTTAGGTGTATTTTATGGATCTATTGTCAGTCACTGTATAGGAGAAAATGCCTCACGACAAACAAACTAAATACTAGAAAATGGTTAAACGATTAAAGAAATATTCATTTTAAAGGGTTAGTTCACCCAAAAATGAAAATTCTGTCATTAATTACTCACCCTCATGTCGTTCGACACCTGTAAGATCTTTGTTCATCTTCTGAACACAAATGAAGATATTTTAGTTGAAATCCGATGGCTCAGAAAGGCCTCCATTAGCACAATGCACTTTACACTCTCAAGACCCATAAAAGGTACTAAAGACCTCGTTACAAAGTCCATCTCACTACAGTGGTTCTACAATAACTTTATGAAGTGACGAGAATAGTTTTTGTGCGCAAAAAAAACCTAAATAACGACTTATATAGTGATGACCAATTTCAAAACACTGCATCATGAAGCATCGAAGCGTTATGAATCCCATCTTATGGGTGTCGAACGACATGAGGGTGAGTAATTAATGACAGGATTTTCATTTTTGGGTGAACTAACCCTTTAAGGTTTTAAAGTGTAGTCTTGTTTAACATTATGTAATCCGCAGAAGTCACAAACAGAGCGAAATATTTGTTATACATTAGATGAGTAAACTGCATTTAAGACTGAAAACATGTCATTGATATGACAATTTAATACAATAGTCAAAACATTAACGCCACAATTTTAATATTCATAAATACATGCAAATTTGTGAAGTTGGAAACACGTTATACGTAAATAATTTATATTTTAGACCTGTCAAAACGCAAATATTTTACGTTTTAATGCTGTCAATTATGTTTCAGGGTGTATGAACACAAATGGACATGTGGTAGAACTACACACACACTCATAAGATCACATTGATATTTGATTACAGGCTGGTGCAGTGCTTTCATCACTTAAGCTGGAAGATAAAAGGAGACCTGATGGGTGCCCGATTAAACCGTTATATGCAGGATAGTGGGAGGACATCCCTAAACACACTTCTATACTTTACCCCCCTCCTTCAACACAGTGTTGGGAAAGCAGAGTGAGTTACAGGCCCTTGCAGAGCTTACCTCCAGTGAACAAGCGGGAGGTCTCTGCGGTTATGTTCTCCTGCCTCTCAAACCACAGCACAACTGGATAAACATTCCACTGGATGTGTAACAGACCATCCAGCCCTGATCAGCCCAGACATCACTGACCCACACCAAGCTTTTCCATCAGACCCCATAAAAGCATTTCGCCCTAGTTCAACTCGGCAGACCAGTTAGACGTTTGGGTGTAGGAATACTTTGGGCTGCTGTTTTCATCATGGAGATCCCAAACGTTCATCCTGGAAGGGTATGGCTCCTCAGGGAATAGACAGGAACACAAACAGAGAAGATAAAAGTGGAAGTTGCAGGCTGGCACATGGGTGAGTGTGATCACCTGAACAGCCCTCACCTACCTCCAGGGGAAGGATCATCTATCTATCTTACTAAACACTGGATTGCGACATGTAACATTAAGAAATGTTCGACATTTTCAAACCGTTCCAGAAAAAACAGTGGTTTGGAGCATCTAACGGCCATGCTTCCCCACATCTCTTTGGCTTGTTTCAGAAAACATATTTCCAAACTTCTTGTAGGCTAATGTATGTAGCCAAACGCATGATCCAAAGCCCACAGAAAACCTGCCAAGTTAAACAACATAATATAAAATCAATCTCTGCTGGTGTCACTGCAAAATCCTAGTTAATAGGCATGATTTTTTTTTACAGCAATAGGCAAACACTGGATATAATCAATCTGTAAGACTAATGGGTCTGGATAAGCCTGCAGACATAACTACTTAAATCCATCAACAGAAGTCAGATGTGAGAGGATGATATGAACTCTGCCTCACTGAATTACACTTACCCGAGTTTAGTTTCCTTTTATTTAAAAAATAATAAAAATGTTTTTTTTTATAATAATAATAATAATAATAAATTATTATTTTTATTATTATAAAACCTTTTGGCAGTCTGATTGTTTCAGTCTACTTTTTATGTACTGTATCAATATACTTTATGTACTTCTCAGTAATATACTTAAAATTATACTGACAGAAAAGTATCTTTGGTAGCACTTTATTTTGCAGTACTGTTCCCCACATACATACTGTATGTACTTATTATAATTACATTAACTGGGTAATAACTACTAACCTTGAACCTAACCTTAAAAGAGCACTCCACTATTTTTGAAAATAGGCTCATTTTCCAACTCCCCTAGAGTTATAAAATTAATACCTAAATAGGAACATAGTAGTAAACTTGAAGTACAAAAATAATATAAAATTAGTAAACTATAAGTATGATGTTAAGTTCGTTTAAAGAAAACTTGCAAGTATACTTGCAGTATAAAAATACTAAACAAATTGTACTTTCATAAACTAATAGTAAACTATACAAGTTCACTAGTAGTATAGTTGCAGTACAAACATGCTCAAAGTTTACTATTGTTACAATTCAAGTACACTTAAAAGTATACTTTTATACTCTTAAAAAGTGGGCCAATTCAGTCCCAAGTAGTAGTACACTTACAAGTACACTACATTGATATTAATATATTAGTGAACTTGAAATATACTTATTTTTTGTAAACGTTAGTGAAACTTAAAATTTAGATTTTGTACTACACATACATGTTAATTGCAAGTTAACTGAAATGTTGACTAAGCTAACACCATTTAATATTATAAACATCATATTAATTAAAATATTTTTACAGTTAGCTGCTAGCTAGAAATAGCACACTTGCATGTGCCAGTTTAACTAACCAGAGACTGTCACATTTATATAACATAACTTGTCATATACATAATCAACAAAAAGTGCACTAATTGCACATCTCTCCCTAAACTGTGTAAACCGGAATATGTTGGCAACATAAAAAACGGTAATCAGTTACATATATATTTTTAAAGTTTAAATTCAAAGTTTAAGTTAGCAGAACTGGCATAATTTTATTTTGTACTAATACATTTTATTGCTCAATTTGAATAATGAAACTATTGAATACATGCTAACTTGCTAATTGGTAATAGAGATTGCTGAAAGAGTACAGCTTTACAGAAAATTTAACATATCAATTATCAAACTAAGTTCATGCTCCTCTCGTCACAATGATGGTAACCCCCCTAAAAAAAACCAACATAACAAAAACAGAGCAAAACATTAAACACTACTAAATATCCACCTAAACGTTAATCTTGCACACACAAAAAATAATAATATAACACTTAATTTTAGCATTTACTCCCCCTTTCGAGTGTCATGGCAAAGCATGCTGGGAAATAGAAATCCCAGCTTTTAAGTGTGTCTAAATTAAAAGAAACAAGTTCATTAAACTCAAAACAATGTTACTCAAAATGTGTCAGTTTTGTGAACTCAAAAGAAAAATTATTGGGTCTGTGTCTTCTAAATACTTCTAAATAGTTCTAAATAGTTCTAAATACTCATAAAACTGAGTGAACTAATTTGTCCAATTAATTATTTTGAGCATTAGGGTGTATATTAATCTCAAAAACACAGAAAATAGCATTTCATTTTGACATTATTATCATATGCAGTCTGACGCAAAGCATGCTGGGAACTAGAACTGCTGCACTCATTCGGTTTAAGTTCAGCTTAATATAATCAGTTATTGAGTTTACTTGAGTACAATGAACTTTCAGTAATATTTGAGTCAAATATTTCATTTGGTTACTTTCATTGTTCAGGTTAAAATTGAGTTTACTGTGCCTGGCCTACAGACTATACTCCAGTAGAATGCTAGTGTGCTGTTTCAACCATACATCGCATGGTCTTTGCAATCATTGCTTGAATCTAAAAGTGATTTACTTGTGGTTAGATTGATGCTGAAGGTCTATATTAGCAGAAGAGGAACTTTTAGCTTGTTTCTGCAGTAAACGCATGTTCTGTGCCCTCTTACTCACCCTGAAGCATTACTGCATCAGTCTTCCTGTCCTGCTATTCTCTTTCTCGAAGTCTCTCTCCAGGCAAAAGCCCAAGAGATGTTGCCAAGCCTGACCGAACAATTCTGTTCATTAGCAATTTCCTGGTGTTAATTAGCAGCTGTGAACAATGATTCCACACTATTGCTGGCATCACTATCAGACTTAATGAACCCGAGCAAGCAAGCAATGAAAAACTGTCCAGCATTCTGAAACACTACAATCAACGACAATCTATTAGCGTGCAGTGTTTGAAAACAACACCACATAGAATATTGTAGAGTGACTAGAAGATATTAGAAGATTTATGCTGCTTATCTTCCTTGACGTCTCGTGCTCTCTCTGTCATTCTCACTCAGTTTGAGGATGATCCTCTAATTCAATTACACACTCTCATACACATTCATCTGTAACTGATGGGCCTTGAACTTGGAGACTCAAGAAAAAGCCTCAAACTTTCACTCCCTCTCCACCCCTTCCATTTCTTGTTCTTTTATTTTACAGAGCACACAACCTTTTATTTATCCTAATTCTATGACTATTTCAGTCTCTTTCTGTAAACTTGACTCTAAAGGTTCATGAGTTTCTCAGCCTTAAAGCAAGATCTCCACCTAGTGGCTCAAAAATGATTTACTGTAACCCATATTGTTCCCAGTGCTTTATTTAAACCACCCCAAATGAACTTGTTAAAGCAAAAAAAGTTTTCTTATTTTCTTATTGAACAAAGAAGACATTAACTTTAAATGTGAACCCTGCATAAAGGTATCAGTGTTATTTTATGCCCAGTTGCAGAAATCCAAAGGGTTCACTTAGTTTTTCCTGCAGCTGTATGCTGCATTTGCTATTTTTGTATTTTAAAATCTTCCAGTGTTTATCCAAACCAGTGAGACTTTGAATGATGAAGAGCGTTTTAGCATATACAGCTCTTTATGCATGCAGACTTCTAACCTTGGTCCGCTGGAGGTCTCAGATCTCAGTCTGCTTTAATACAGAGAAACAGACGACAGTCCAGGTCAGGCAGCAACTGCGCTCAAAATAACTCCAGGTATTTCTAGGACACAGAGCAAAATACAGCGTGTTTATTTCAGGAAAATGATAAGTAGCCCTGAGTATTCATGCTGCGCCAGCCCATATTACACGGCCCCTGCTTTATAATTTGCTGGTGTGACTTGGCCTTGCAGTCATTATGCAATGATATTTCTCGCCGTTCTCTCATCCTGTCTCACCCTATAGCAGCAGGAGGTTATCCAAAGCCAAAGCAACTATAATGCCACTTTTATTTGCAGTAAGCAAACGGATGTGCATCATGTCTTGCTGGAACTACTATGTGTGTATGTCTCTTTGAATCCACTCTGCTGTAACCACATGTATGGCCTGCCTATTTATTTTACTCCATGGCTCCACTCTTGAAAATGTCCCCCTTTTTTTTCTTAATTTTTCCTTTCCATTCTAAAAATGGCTGGGTTAAAAACAACCCATCAGTAACCCAGCAGGTTGGGGTGTACAATTTAACCCAAATTCTGCTCATGTTGACCAAATGTCGCACTATAATTTTCCCTCATTAATGGTTATTTCAATTTCCTTGCAGCAAATTATTTCATTATATATATATAATGGTAATTTAGGAAATGAATGGACATTAAACAGTCTAAATAAAATAATAAAATATTTAAAGCATGCAGTCCGTAACTTTTTTGGTTAAAAAAGATCCAAAATCAATTTTTTGAGCAAGTATAACTAGCCAGTGTGCAAAACGATCTCCTTCCCTTAGCCCGATTCACAACCATTAGCTTGATGTGTTTTATTTGAGCATAGACAGTAAAAGAAATGGACACAGCGACCCCACAGACTTCCACGGGAAAAAGTGAAGTCAATTAGAAGCACTCACTTCCTGATGGCTGAGAGTACTGACATAGATGTGACGTGAGCAACCTGTCTGACAGTTGTAAGTCTTCTAGTAGTTGTGCAAAGTCAAATCTGAATCACGTTGTTGAAATATTTTGTCCCGTTGCATTTGGCTCTCTATGGGCTTCTCCCCATGCTTCTCCCTTGACTTTATCGGACTTTATGCCTCCAATCCCCCCGATTGCCTCATAGATAGTAAAAGATTGCCTGCGATCCTGGGTCTATATGGTAATTTCTCTACTGTGCGACAGAGTCGCGTGGTTATGACACAATCATTAGCCTATATTTTACAAAAACGGCTTCTACGGGGCGATAGTGTAAGATACAAGGTAATGGAGCCTTTTATACATTGTCGTGTTTCTTTAGAAATAAACAATGGACAAATGGAGTCTTTAAATGCCTCAGATGCAAAGATATTCGCTGTCAAAGTGACGCCAAAATGAATGGGAGTCAATGGAATGCTAACAGCAGGTGATGGCTTGGTTAGCAATGGTTGCCCCTATGGAAGGTACGCTTTCCGGGTGCTGGATTACCTTGAATTTGAGTGGTACTGGTAGCTTTCTGCAGGAAATACGAGCTTCCGCTGTTTGTCTTTGCGTCAGTACATAAAGGAGTCCCGGCTAGGCTTTATCGCTTGTGTGGATGCTGCAGGTGGTGGATCGTTTGTGGCCTCTTCATACAGAAGCTGGAATGTAATTAAACTTGTCATTTGGATGGCGGTTTGTAATCCAGAAAGCTCAAAATGACAACTGGTGCGTTGATAGACAAACCCCCACATACACCTCAAAACATTCGATTCTGAGGAGCCGTGCCGATGCACAACCCACGTACAGAAAATAACTGCAAATAACTGCAATTTCAGGGGTCAAACAGAGATGGCGACAAAGAGATAAAACTTACGGACTGCAGCTTGGCAAGTTCATTAACAACATCATAAGACGTTTAGAAAGTGACAGGAGCACAAGGAGAAAACTCTGCGCTTCGGGGATATGTGGGAAGAAAAGAACTGGTATCAGTGTGGTTTGAACTGTATTCAACAAATGACACTATTTGCGTTCGCCATGTTAAAAACATTTACAGTCTAACCTTCCCTTGAGCTTGTGGTACAAGTGTCACTCCCATAATAATCAAAGGAGATGTTCACTGATTTTAAACCTGGTTGTGATGAAACGTGTCACAGCTGTTGGGAGATGATACTTCAATATGGCCGCGTCGTGTCTCTTACTCGGTCTGCAACGCAAGCAAGCATACGTGAAACGATGTTCATCCAGAATCTCTCCAGATCCTTCAGATTCCCAGCTCTTCTCTTCAGTTCATCACTCATTTTCTACAGGGCTCAGATCAGGGAACTGGGACGGCCATGGCAGAAGCTTCATTTTCTGCTCAGTGACACAATGTTTTGGATCATTGTCCTGATGGAAGATCCAAACACGGCCCATTATGAGATTTCTAGCAGGAGCGTCAGATTTTGATGTTTTATCTGTTTTATCTGAATCTGAACAAGATGTCCAGGACCTCCAGCAAAAAAATTGAGATCAAGCTGTATATTTAACCGTGGGCATGGGGGACTTTTTATCCCCGTTTGCTGCCAAAAAGCTCTTATGTTAGTTTGATCTGACCACAGAACCAGGTCCCGTCTGAAGCTCCAGTCGTGTCTGACACGGAATATGCTGGAGTTTGTTTTTGGATGAGCGAGGAGGATTTTTCTGTAGATGCTGTTTGATAATAATTTTTTAGGCTTTCTGACCCCAAGACTCAACTAATCTCTGCGATTCTCCAGCTGTGATCTTGGAGAGTCTCTGTCCACTCAAACTCTCCTCCTCTCGTGCATTAGGACGATATAGACACACGTCCTCTTCCAGGCAGATTCATAACATCTTTAGTTGATTGAACTTCTTAATTATTGCCCTGATGGTGGAAACGGGGATTTTCAATGCTTTAGCTATTTTCTTACAGCCACTTTCTATTTTGTGAAGCTCAACAATCTTTTGCTGCACATCAGAACTATATTCTTTGTTTTAACTCATTGTGATGAATGATTAAGGGAATTTGGCCTTTGTGTTTCTTCATATCGTTAGCCTCATAGCATAATTGCCTAAGTAATTGTTTGCCCAAATATGATCTGGGCAATTATGCTATGAGGCTAACGATATGTATACTCCTGTGGAACAGGAAGTCATGGCGGGACATTTTCATGCTCCTAGTCACCCTGGTGTGCCAAAAAAAATGTAAATATGAATGGGAATATACTTCAGAGATATTTTATTCATAAGAATTTCTAGGGGTGCCAATAATTGTGGCCAACATGCACTGGAGAAAAACGTAATTGATTCACAACTCATAATGTGAGTTTCCACTTGTTTTACTTCACAGCCGCCTTTGCTCATATTTACCAAAGAAATGGACACAGCGACCCCATAGACTTCAACGCAGAAAATTGAAGTCAGTTAGAAGCACTCACTTCCTGATGGCTGAGTGTACTGCGCAGCCTCAGACCGAGCTTGACCACATAGATGTGACGTGAGCAACCTGTCTGACAGTTGTACGTCTTCTAGTGCAAAGTCAAATCTGAATCACCGAATCTTGCAGAGACAGAGAGTGAGCAGGAGCAACTTTTGATGAATGAAGCAGGATTTGCGACATCTCTATCAGCGTTTATGCCTCCACATCCCCCCGATTGCCTCATAGACAGTAAAAGATTGCCTGCGAGCTTCTCCTCGGGTCTATATGGTACAGCACAACAGAGTCGCGTGGTTATGACGCAATCGTTAGCCTATGTTTTACAAAAACGGCTTCTACGGGGCGATAGTGTAAGATACAAGGTAATGGAGCATTTTATATATTGTCGTGTTTCAACAGTGGACAAATGGAGTCTTTAAACGCCTCAGATGTAAAGATATTCTCTGTCAAAGTGAGGCCAAAATGAATGGGAGTCAATGGAATGCTAACAGCAGGTGATGGCTTGGTTAGCAATGGCTGCCCCTATGGAAGGTACGCTTTCCGGGGGCTGGATTACCCCCTTATATTTACCATGAGTGCCAATATTAGTGGAGGGCATGTAGCCGTATCCTCCTCAGTTTAGTAGGATGTGAGTGACCTCTAGTGGTGTCACGTGGTTGAGGGTACAGACAGAATAATATGCTTGGACTACAGTAGGAGTCATTTGCTCACATTATAAAACATAACTTTGACTTCCTTTATATATTCCATTATTACTCAAGGAAAACTAAGTAATAGTCACTTAATGGTATGACCACTGCTTGAGTCATTTTTGTGTTTTATTTGAACACTCAGACAAATTATTTTACTGTATATGAAAATAACAGTTTAGGCCATAAATTATAGGTCTGTTTGATTCACTCTCACACCATTTTGGTTTGTTAAAACAAATTTAATGAATGATTTGAGATAACATTAAAAGTACTTTTCTTGATAACAATCTCTTAAACATGATACAATTAGCAGAATAGACTGAGCACCATAAAACTATGAAATTGAGGTTTTGAACAGTTTAGAATTCCACAAATTCAAAACACTGCATTTTGATACACAGGCCATTCTTAAGTATTGAAGGGAAAAAGGAAGAGAAAGCACCAACTTTAGCACCAACATTAGGAAATAATAATTAAACTGACATTTACACTGGCCTTAAAGTGGAAATGCATTCAATATTTTGTAAAAAACAAAATATATATATTTTAGTGTCTATAGATTTTGTACTAGAAGAAACAAATTAATGAGAGTTCAGTAGAAACACTTCACGGACAGCACATATTTAGAGTGATGAATGACAGAAATACAGATATCATTACAAAAGAGCCAATTCAATTTGGATAAAAGTGCTGGCGTGCAGGTATGACCTAGAAGACAACAGATTTTCTCTTTAATCCTAATGTAGAGATGAAAATCCAAAATCACATACATATGAAAACTCTGCATACAAAACAAAGAAAGAATAGCACCTTAAAGGACTTGTCCAGTTATGACAGACAAACAGAGCACCTTAACAAACAGGAAAGTGTCTGTCATTTTTCTAAAATGTTTTTGAATTAAGTCTCTTATGCTCAGCAAGGCTGCATCAATGTGATAGATGCAGTAATATTGTCAAACTAAAATACAATTTAATACAACTGTCTTTCTGTTCTATTTGAATATATTTTAAAATGTAATTAATGATGGCACAGGTGAATTTTCAGTATCATTACTCCAGTCTTCAGTGTCACATGATCCTTCAGAAATCATTCTAATATGACACTCTAAAAAATGCTGGGTTAAAAATAACCCAAGTTGGGTTGAAAATGGACTAACCCAGCAATTGGGTTGTTTAAACCCAGCGATTGGGTTGTTTTAAGCAAACATTTAACCCAACAGCTGGGTTAAAACAACCCAGTTGCTGAGTTAGTCCATTTTCAACCCAACTTGGGTTATTTTTAACCCAGCATTTTTTAGAGTGTAAAAAAGATTTGCTGCTCAAAAAAAACATGTCCTATTATTATCATCAATTTTGAATACAGTTGAGCTGCTTAATATTTTTGTGGAAACTTTGTAATGATTCTTTGATTAATTGAAAGTTTAATAGAACATTTATTTGAAACAGAAATCTTGTGTAGCATTATAAATGTCTTCACTGTCACTTTTGATCAATTTAATGCATCCTTGCTGAATAAGAATATTCATTTAAAAAATCTTACTGACCACAGACATTTGAATGTGTAATGTGCAATGGTCCTAATAGACTCATTGAATAAAATACAATGTTTAGAGAGCTATTCTCTTCACAGATCATATCAAAGTCTTGCGTTTGACACAATGATACTAATTAGTGATTGGCTCTTTTTATTTCAAAGGTGGGACTTGTTCCGCCATATTGCGTGTTGCACTTTCTCCCAGTAATATGAGTGCACTGTCTTTCTATATATAATGTCTGTCTTTGTTATAATATGCATGGTGCTGATCTAATACAATTAAGGTTTAACTGGCTATTCATATTGGGCCGCTAAAAGTGCAATCCACTCAGGAAATGTTAGTATGGAGGTTTTTCCTCTTGTAAATAGTGCGGTTTAAACATGACAAAATAAAGGTAATTGTTTTTCACTTTAGTTTCTAGTTCATCCCCACACAAAGAAAATATGTTAAAGCTGAAAAAATATGTTTTGATTATTCTGCTTTTGTTTGGTCATGTATCCAGTGTGAAGTGAGGTCAGGTACCACATTTTAAAGTCGACTACTTGAGAGACGTCCAGGAGAAGGGCTTCGACTATGACTGGGCATCTGACAGACAGACAGAGAGAGAGAGAGAGAAGGATACAGCTTAAACATCACTCACAGAGCAGCTGGAAAAATGCCTCTTATTAAAAAGCACAAATCATTTTTAGAGAAATACGCAGAGAAGAATGGAAGAATTGTACTAACCCTCAGACTCAGTGAGGAAGCGTGTGCAAGAGAGATATGGAGAAAACTTAATTGTAAAACTAATATGAATTGTGGAATATATACTACATTGTGGACCAGATTGTTTTCCTTCTTTACTTTTGGGAATGTTTAACGAATGGTTCACAATTCTGTCATCATTTACTCGCATTCCAAGACTGTATGATTTACTTTCTTCTGAGAGTCCAAAAGAACTAGCAGAATGTCTGAGCGGTTCTCTTTCAAATAATGAAACTCTATGAGTACCAGGGGTTGTCAAGCTACAAAGAGCAAAAACGCACCATAAAAGCTCTACAAAAATGGTTCATACACTCACCAGCCACTTTATTAAGAACACATGTTTAACTTCTAGTTTATCTAATCAGCCAATCACATGGCAACAGACATGGGCTGCTCCTTATGCCGAGTTCACACTGCCCGATTTTAGGCCTGATTTTGACTCGCCAACAGGTTTTGGGAAATCTCGGACAAATGCCCAAAATCATAGGCAAATCGGTGCTTGTACACGTGAGTGACAATCACACAGTGTGAATTATCAGAGACGCGATCTGAGAGAATCGTCAACGAGTTGCCGGCGCCCGTGAGATATCTGGCATGCTAAGGCTCAATCCCAATTCTATTTTATACCCCTACACCTACCCGTTCTCCTGAAACAGAGTGGCAAGGCGTAGGGGTGAAAATATTCCCCTAAGAAATGGGACACCACTACTATACCGTTACACGTCGTCACCCGCATTTATTTTATTAGTGTCCTGTGACATTTAACCAGTATGAACAGCAATGAAGTGCATAGGCTATATCAGGCGCGAGCACGTTTAACAAATTACTCACTCCCAGCAGAGTTTTGCGCTTTATTTGGACTCGTTTTCAGTTCAAAAGCCTTAGAGTTTCCTAAGAGGCTACAGAACATACAACACTAGTGAAGCCGCTTTTCCATCGGACCAAACCGTTCTCTTTGTTTATTAATCGTTCCATTCCGTGCTGATCCGAGCCGGCTCGTACGGATATGGTTTCGTTTTCTACTGTGGTGCTGCTTTAATGTTCATACGTTATACGTCAAGTCAGTCATTGCCTTGGTAACGCAAGAGTTTACAGACAATACGTGATGTAAATATCGACTGCGTTATGAAGACCAGATATATATTTTTTAACTATTATTAATATGTGTTCACATCACTCAAATAGTGCGTTTAGCAAGCTACGGAGAAACTGGCAGCCAGGCGACACCCAAGTGATCGATCCCGAGTGGCAACATACACACATTCTAGCAGCACGGTAGTCGGTGGAGGGAAACTCCTCATACCCCTTTGTTCGAAGTGTGGTCGTGAAAAATCTTCGTTTGAAGGGCTATCTGGCACTTCCCCCTACCCCTACCACTCCAGCCAAAAGAGAATCGAGACACCCCTACCCCTTCACGTGAACACGCAAAACGAAGGGGTAGGGGAAAGGGAAGGGGTAGAAATGGGATTGGGCCTAAATATCTGGACCTGTCGGCGATTCAAACTCCTGCTGTGTGAAATGTGTTTTGACTGAAAATACATTGGCGATGACCTACAGCCAATGAGAGAGCAAGATACAGGGCAGTGGGAGGTTCAGGGAGGAGTTATAAGAGCAGTGATCCGACGAGTTTGATCGGTTTTAATCGATTTTAAAACTGGGGGAGACCACAGACTTAAGGGCAGATTCAACCGATTTTTAGCGTTATAATCCTCCAAATACACAAACTAGAAGATTTGTCCGGACTGCGAGACCACACACCTGTCGATTGTAGTAACATTTTCACAGTAAAGGCTGATTTTTTTTTTTCTGCGTAGGGCCTATGCCGTAGCCTCAACGCTGTAGACTACGCAACGGTTTTCATTTATACTTCTGCGTCCACGTCGACGTTGCAATTACACATGCAGACAGATCACAGCACTTCCTCTTTGGTGATTGGCCAATTGACCAATCACAGCGCTTGGTCCGCATCGAATTGACGTGTTACATTTTTGGAGAGGTGCATGTCTGGCTACACACAGCCTACAACGTAGCTACATAGACTCGCGAGATCAAACGTGACTTGAGAAGAAAACTTACAGGGAAGAAAAACAAAGGAGAAAAAGAAAATGGGTGATCTTTCTCAATACTCCACTTTTGTGACATGTTTGTGGTCGCCATGCACCAGGCTAAATACATGCCATGAAAAATTAAGGCAGTTCTGAAGGGAAAACAGGGTCCAACTCGGTACTAGCAAGGTGTACTTAATACAGGGGCCAGTGAGTGCAATTTGCGCATTATATTCCAACTCTTCTGAAGCCATCTGATAGCTTTGTGTGAGGAACAGACTGACTTAAATCATGATTCACTCATAATGGTCAACATTCACTTTCATTGTATAGAAAACAGCAGCTTAGACATTCTGCTATAAATAACTCTTTCTGTGTTCCACAGAAGAAAGACAATCTTACAGGTTTCAGATGTGTAGGTGAGAAATGATGATAGAATTTAACATTTTTAGGTGAACTATCCCTTGAATTGGAAGACTCAAACGTTCAGTAGAAACTCACAAATGTGCGGCTGGGGCTTCCTGAGCGAGAGCGAACAGGACTGGAACTACGACTCCTGCTTCTCCACTAGAAGAAAAAACATGTACATCCACACAAACTTAAACATTTCAATATTTAATTCTTCAAATAACAATGCATAAAACTAAAAAGCATTAACAAAAATATCCACAAAAAATTCTTCCCCTACTTTTCTCCTTTTCTATGCGGTATGAGTTTGTCATGAATAGTATAAATGCTATTTTGATTGATTTTCCCCAAATGGCCTCCACATACCAGAGCTCCTCTCCTAGTGACCGCCTCTCCCTTCAGTATGACAGTGTCTCCCTCCAACAGTGCAGGCCACACGTGATACGCCACCAGTGGAGCGGTGAACTCTGAGTCAAAACTGCGCCTGTACCTGAGAGGAAGAGAAAGTGTGATGGGGTAAGCTGTGTGTGTGTGTGTGTGGGTGTGGGTGTGTGTGTGTTTTATGAGCTCCACTCACTTAACATCACTGTAGAGTTCACCATCTGAGCTGAAGGCCAGGTCCAGTGGTGGGTCAAGAGTTTGCATGGAAAATGCTATTCGACATGCTTCCCTAATGAAGCTGCTAATCAGAACAAAGTCCACCTCCGGAGGGAAAGAGATGCGTGGGTTTACGTTCATTGCATTGATCACGTCCTAAATAGAGGAAAGTGTAACAATTAAAATATTTGTTACATTTACAAAAGCATGTAAAAACACTAAAAGAAATGAGGGTTTCTGGGGAGGGAAACAGTTCACGAGTTTGTGTGCCCATATAATCTTAGTGAAAGTGGTAAACAGATTTGGCTTGCTGTCTAGAGGGGCTCGGAGAGGATATTCTACCCGAACTCCGATTGCCCCCCTATAACAGGCAAAATTGTACAAAAGGAGGAGCAGGGGAGGAGGAAGGATGCTGCAGGAACTAAAAATGTGAAGAGGTAAGCTGCTGGTTTTATACCTTGGTATTAATTGGAAGATTAGATGGGCGTACTCCTCCCGAAATTACATTTAATAACTTCACTTCAAAAGAAAAAGTGATAAAGCGATAAGACAAAAAAAACGGGGTTTCAGGGTTGCCATACAGTACTTAATCAAACGTACATTAACGCTGGTCTGCACGTCATACAGGTCCAGATTTCTCACAATGTAATCCACCACTGCATCCTCCAGACTCTCAGGACCAATATGAGTGGAGGAAAGTGTCTTCCTCACACGTGCTTTAAACTGCCGATAGGCCAGTTTAGCAGCCTGAAATGACTCCTGTTGGACAATACAAATGATTAATTACAATTCAGCATCTTTCCCTGCTAATATAATAATATTTTTCTTTCATTTTTGATTAGATTAGTTCAGATTAAAGGTGGGGTAATTTCAAAACTGCTTTAGTAAAGTGCCGTGTATGGAGTGATTTCTGTGCCATAATTAAACAAACAAATCCAGCATTTTGCAAACAAACACGATCTGCTTTGCAAAAGAAAACTCAACTCACAAACAAACAGAAAGCGATTTGCAAATACAAAGGTCAGTTTGAGCGAAAATGCAAAGGTGCAACAAATATATGTAGCTACTGTGTTTTCCACATAATAAATGAGTGAGCGTACATCATATTTCACAAATAAATACAAACCATCCAAATTCCATGTAACCTTTGAACAAATACCAAATCTAGTCCATAGTGCGCAAACTGCATTTGTGAGAAAATCTGTGCGAATTGCATTTGTGAGAAAATCTGTGCGAATTGCATTTGTGAGAAAATCTGTGCGAATTGCATTTGTGAGAAAATCTGTGCGAATTGCATTTGTGAGAAAATTAAGCTGAGAGATTGTAATTGACAGGTATTTGTATGGACTAGATTTGGTATTTGTTCAAAGGTTACATGCAATTTGTAGAATCGTTTGTATTTATTTGTGAAATATGATGTCATTTACTCACTCATTTATTATTTGCAAAACACAGTACATATATTTGTTACTCCTCTGCGTTTTCGCTCAAACTGACCTTTGGATTTGCAAATCGCTTTCTGTTTGTTTGCGAGTCGAGTTTTCCTTTGCAAAGCCAATCGTGTTTGTTTGCAAAATGCTGAATTTGTTTGTTTAATTATGGCACAAAATTCACTCCATAGCCGTGGACCAAAACAAACTTGTAGCCAATCAGCAGTAAGAGGTGTGTCTACTAATGACGGGGAGAAGAGAGCGCTCAGTGCACGTCATTATTCAAAATACACGACACACAGGACGGACATTAACCGAGCGACGACAGAAAACGAGAGATGGCAGATAAAAAATACATGGAAATGTTTACGATCAGGCTGGAGAGAACTCAAGGAGCGGGAAGGCCTGCAATCAGATGCTGAGGTTGCTTTATTTCTTCTCGATAGGCAAGTAACATTGGTTTTGTTTTGTTTCACAGAACCAATATATGCTAGCTTTTGCTTGAATATGCTTGTGTGTCATGTTTGCTTGTTTGTCCATTTGCAATCGTATTGTCGTTCACTTCAGCGATGATAAAGACCCGTTCATTTCCACACAGTATAAGCCTGGAGCGTCTAAACCTCGTCACTGTCGGTTTCAAGCGCCAGCTCCCAAAGTGTGTCCGAAGTAAGATAATAAACTCCTAATACATGTTTTTTTCCTTTGGTTCCTCTTTTCGCGATCGATATAACCCTCTAATCTTGTCATAATTGTAATATGTTCGTTAGTTGGTCTGTCGTGCTCGTGCTATCCAGTTGAGAACTGTGTTTGTGTTTTTGGGATGTAAGGGATGACTTTTTCCCTGAACATTCGACCTGGATTACCATAGTAACACACATTGCTTTCACTTATTGATGGCATCATACCAAGGGGATAATCCAGCACCCGGAAAGCGTACCTTCCATAGGGGCAGCCATTACTAACCAAGCCATCACCTGCTGTTAGCCTTCCATTGACTCCCATTCATTTTGGCCTCACTTTGACAGCGAATAACTTTACATCTGAGGCGTTTAAAGACTCCATTTGACCATTGTTTATTTCTAAAGAAACACGACAATGTATAAAAGGCTCCATTACCTTGTATCTTTCACTATCACCCCGTAGAAGCAGTTTTTGTAAAAATAGGCTAACGATTGCGTCATAACCACGCGACTCTCTGTCGCACAGTAGAGAAATTACCGTTTAGACAGGAGGAGAAGCTCACAGGCAAGCTTTTACTACTTTTATTCAAATAAATAAATACTATGCAAAATGACAAAATAATTCATCAGAATATTTACCAAAAGTTGCTCCTGCTCACTCTCTCAAATTCAGATTTGACTTTGCACAACTACTAGAAGATTTACAACTGTCAGACAGGTTGCTCACGTCACATCTAGTCAGTAGGTCAGTACGCTCAGCCATCTGGAAGTGAGTGCTTCTAATTGACTTCACTTTGCTCTGTGGAAGTCTGTGGAGTCGCTGTGTCCATTTCTTTTACTGTCTATGCATCATACCCTCGGCCGGCTGGCACAGCAGATTCCGCCATAGTCGTTGCCTGGGTTACGTATGTGTGGGGCGGAGCTATCGAAATAGGGGCATGTTTGTTTTGGTGATTTGAAATATCAACATCGGTTACCACTTACCCCACCTTTAAGTAACTGGTATGTTAATTACAATACAGCATCTTCCTTGCTGCTATATATAATAAATATAGTATAATATAATATAAATAAAATTTTGATTACTGGTATGTTTTTTAACCCTCTGGGGAACTTCATTTATGGGTCACACTCAGGACCTTCAGGTCAAAAATGACCCGGAGGGCGGGATTAAGATAAAAAAAGATTTGAGTAAAATCAATTAAATATATTTTTGTTCAATAATATTTTCTTTTTTCTTTTTTGGTGTTTTGAGATAATTTTATGATTTATAATTAATATTTATGCAATAATTATGACCCATTTTTTCCCATTGACTATAATAAAAAATTTGTATATATATAATTTTATTATTTTTTATTAAAGCTGTATTTCATTTTAGAGTCAAGCCTAGGCCTCATGAAAGCAATTTTTTTAATGAGATCGGTGCCATCCGGTGGACACATTGAGCATTTTTATCACGCAATAGCACATTTTTACCACTATAGTGGATCTTGCGTTTTATTAAAAAAAAATTAAAAATCGTAGCTTCATCGGAAATATCCGAAACTTGGTATATATGAACACCCAAAACAATTGAGGACAGGATTTTAAAAGTCTAAGTGGTCGTAAAAAAAATAGTCACACTCAGGACCTTCGGGTCAAAAATGACCCCCATAGGAAATGAATGGGAAATTGGCAAAAATATGAAAATACAATCTACAAATCAACCAGGATGCAGAAAAAAAGGACTCAACAGTCTAACAGAATCTGCAAAACAGACAAAAAAACTCACACACACACACTTATACACACAAAACCACACGCACACACAAATGAACGTGTGCCATTCCAAAAGCTAATTGTGTTTTTTGTGTGTGTGTGTGTGTGTGTGTGTGTGTGTGTGTGTGTGTGTGTGTGTGTGTGTGTGTGTGTGTGTGTGTGTGTTTTGTCTGTTTTGCACACTTGATGTTTTAGAGATTCACCCCTTCACTCCTGAAGGTCCTGAGTGTGACTATTTTTTTTACGACCACTTAGACTTTTCAAATCCTGTCCCCAATTTTTTGGGGTGTTCATATACCAAGTACCAATAAAGTTACCAAGTTTCGTACCATTCCGATGAAGCTACGATTTAAAAAAATAATAATTATAAAACGCTTCGGGTCATTTTTGACCCGAAGTACCCCAGAGGGTTAATATGTTCTATGACTTTATAAGGGACCATAATGTTATTACTAGCCTACATTAGCTGTTATCTCAGAATGGTATTTGATAAACAAAGCTATTCTTACCACAGCAGCGATGAAAAGGATCCTCTGGACTGTTTCCAGGTCGTCAATGTATCTGCGCAGGAGACTTTGGGAGTCCAGCCTCTCGGTGGCATACAGGTCTGAGAAACGGGAGACCATCCGTGCATGCCGAGAGGAACTAGTGAGCTGGGCACGTGTAGGAGACTCGCCCCTCACAGGGCTGACCGAGCGACTCCGCCTTGGAAGAGGACTAGGAGAACGGCTCCTGACCAATCTGGAAGTGAGTTAAGAGTAAGTAAGGTTTACTTAAGTCTCATTTGCACAAAGCAAAAAGCTGCTTTCATGTCAACTGTACCTCTCCTGTAGAACAGTTTTTTCAGCGGTGAGGAATGAGACCTCATCTCGTAGGATTCTGACCTGCCTCTCATAGTCATCAAGTATATCCAGCTTTCTCTTATACAGATCAACCTGATCCTGAGCAACTCGCAACCTGACACAATTCCATTATTTAACATAATATGAATATTAGATTCTCAAACATTTCACCTTCTAGTACACAAATGGCCACTCATACAGCCCATTCAACTGTCTAAATGTTCAATACACAAAGATATAAACAGAAATGTCACCGTCTCTGACTCACTCTGACTTTAGATGTAGTATTTCATCCTCTGTGGCCAACAGGGTGGTTGCAGATTTATTCTTTGTGGAATCCAGTTCAATCTGCGTGTCAGCAAGCCTGGAACCAAATAATAACACTCAAAAATTTTTGATTTATTTGTATGAAGTGTAAATTGCAACCTTTCTGTATTATGACGTATCGTGTATTAGGGTAAATGAATACAATTTTGTGTAATGGAAATTATGAAATTTCTATAAACTTGAAATGTACCCTCATTATGTTCCAACTACTATTTTTCCTAGAGGAAATAAAGGAAACTTCATACAGGTGATTTCCATAAAATGGCATTCATGGAGGCCTGGGGCTGTTAAAGGCACAATATATAATTTTCACCTCTAGAGGTCGCTTAATCAAAACAAAGGCTTGATGCTGCCTTGATTTCTGAATAATGAGAGTTGTTGTCTTCACCTCTACAGCCGGTGGAAAAAAATCCAAAGGGACTACAAAATAAAACTGGAAATCGAGGGTATCGCGGGTATGATGTCATTGATAGGCGATGCTGGTTAAAATTGCTTATTTCTCTGGATTTAAGTATTCTTGGAAACATTTGGGATAATGCAAGTACTCAAGTCAACAACATTTATAGCATTGTTCGAGTGGTTTTTGGATATTTGAATCCATAAATCGTACATATTGTGCCTTTAAGCTCCAAAAAGGACAAAAAAAAATCACTATGAAAACACCATAAATGTATAGTACATATTTAAAGGATTAGTTCACCCCAAAATGAAAATTTCCTGATAATTTACCCACCCCCATCTCTTCCAAGATGTTCATGTCTTTCTTTCTTCAGTCGAAAAGAAATGAAGTTTTTTGAAGAAAACATTCCAGGATTTTTCATCATATAATGCTTTTCAATTGCAACCAAAATGTTGAAGGTCCAAATCAATGCAGTTTCAAAGCACTTCAATGGGCTTCAGAGGCTCTGTGTGATCCCAGACGAGGAATAGGGTCTTATCCATAGACTGTTAAAAAATATGGACGTAGTGTCCGTGACGTCACCCATAGGATTCTGATGAGCCGTTCTGAAGCTCAAAGTATGGACGAGATGGCCGTTTCCATCTTGGCAGCGCGTCATCGCTCGTCACTCCCGAATAACAGCAAATGGGCAAAAAGGCGGGACGTGGGCGGAGCTGAAGTGACGCGATGACTAACAGACAGCAGAGAAATGGCTATCCACCTGTCACTCAAAGTGGCCACGCCCTTAATTATGCAGAACTTTAAAGCTTTATATAATGTAAATGAATGAGTTATAAAAAAATTCACCCCCCTCACAGTTGTCATGAAGGGCAAAATTAGCCGTAATAGACCAAAACCACAATTTGTACCAGGTTGTAAACATGTTTTAATCTTCTGTAAAGTTGGGCATTTTAACATGAGTCTCAATGAGATTCTGCTCTCTTCTGGAGCCTGTCCCTAGCGGCCAGTCCATGAATTGCAGCAAATGTCACTTCCGTATTGGCTTCAAGAGAAACTGCGGGAGGTTGCCGCTTGGTCTTAGCGGCTTGGGAAGCGGTCGGTCATTAAAAAAAAATGAATATATTTTTTAACCTAAATTGTTCATCTTGCGCAGCTCAGCTTAGCTCTGCTAAGGATGACGTAATCACGTCGGAAAGGTCATGCTAGACGTAGGCAGTAGTCCCGCCCCTGTGTTTACAAAGTGCACATGTGAAGACTAATACAAATGCCCTTTTTAGCAAAAAAAAGCTATCGGATGATTTTGAAGTTGAAAATTTAGTGTTTTTGCTAAAGGGCATTTGTATTAGTCTTCACATGTGCACTTTGTAAACACGGGGGCGGTACTTCTGCCTACGTCTAGCATGACCGTTCCCACGTGATTATGCAATCCTTAGCACCTCGCAGATCTACATAAGATGAACAATTTAGGTTAAAAAGTATATTCATTTTTATTAAAAAAAATGTAAATGACCAACCCTTTTGCTAGATAAGACCCTATTCCTCATCTGGGATCAAGCAGAGCGTCTGAAGCCCATCGAAGTGCTTTGAAACTGCATTGATTTGGACCTTCAGCATTTTGGTTGCAATTGAAAAGCATTATACGCACAACCGGCGCAACGTCATAGAATGTCTCTGAACAGATTCACACCCACTTTTAGGGGAACATAAACTAGACTCCCATAGACTTCAATACAAAATAGCGGCACAAAACAACGTCCGTACACAGCCGGCAGGCGTGAATAACTTAAGAAATCACCAATATTAAACATTTCAAGTAATAATATGTCCAGCCTGCCTGCCATAGAACGTGAAAGATACATCCACACACTTAATTTGGTCAATTTAAAAACATGTCTTCATTCTCACACTGTCAAATTGGAGTAACAACTCGACCCAGTGGCCAGAGGACATTTACTCGTACCTCAAGCCAGTGAATGATTTACTTCGTTTTTGAATCATGAAGTACGGATGATGTTATCGGAAGCTCAGTCAGGCTAGATGTAGGCTATAGCTGGACAGAAAAGTGCACTCAGTACTCTAAATATAAAGACATAATATATACATTTAAAGATGTTTTCTTGCAAAAACGAAGTAAAATCATCCAATCTGACGCTGGGAGAATGAAGGGACATGTTTTTAAATTGACCAAATTAAGTTTGTGGATGTATCTTTCACGTTCTATGGCAGGCAGGCTGGACATATAATTACTTGACATGTTTAATCTTAGTCTTATCTTAAGTTATTCACGCCTGCCGGCTGTGTACGGACGTTGTTTTGTGCCGCTATTTCACTCTAAAAGGTTCTATATGGCACCAAAAATGGTTCTTCGTCGTAATCATAGGGGAGCCACTTTTGGTGCTATATAGCTCCATATCTTAACATGTTCTGTATATGGTAGCGGTGCTATATAGCACCTTAGTTAGCGGTGCTGTAACACACTTTAGTCAAAAAACCGGTGAAGAACCTCTGAAGAACCTCTGAAGAACCACTGAAGCACCAAAATTGGTGCTATATAGCACTTAAAAAGGTTCCCCTATGATTACGAGCCAAGAACCATTTTTGGTGCCATATAGAACCTTTTTTTTTTAGAGTGTTGTATTGAAGTCTATGGGAGTCTAGTTTATATTCCCCTAAAAACAGGTGTTGACGAAATTGACAGCTAAGTTCCCGGATGTGCCGGTAGTCCGTATATGATGAAAAATCCTGGAATGTTTTCTTCAAAAAACTTAATTTCTTTTCGACTGAAGAAAGAAAGACATCTTGGATGAGATGGGGTGAATTGAGATGGGGTCATTTTGGGGTGAACTAATCCTTTAAAGCAAACTATTGTCTTTGCTCGATTAAACATTAAGAGGTCAAAAAATATATATATGTTTGATGAATCCTTCACAAATAAGATCTATAACTTTAATTCCATGCTGGCTTTAATCTAGTTTAGACTTGATACTGACTCCTGTTTAACTGAATCCAACTCTATGCGTGTAGAACACAGCCGGTCTTCTATTTCCTGCATGTTGCTCTCATGAGCTGAGGACAGTTCACGAATCTTCCGATCTTTCTCCACAGATTCCTGAACGGCACATACAAAAGTATAAGCGGCAACACCAAAATACACGGGCAAGTATAGCAACTCAGGATCATTATTTCACTCATGAAACATGCATGTGGAACAATTTTAAAGACAGCAGTAAAGGATTCTGGATGTCCAGCTGACCTGAATCAGGCTAAGGCTGGTATCCGAGGAGACAGATGAAGCTGCAATGGTGAAACAAGAGCCAAGCCATGGTAAAAGGCGAGATTTCAGTGTGTCAACCCCTGAATAATGTCCCCCTAAAGAAGAACGAGGACATAGAATCTGCTTGAACATTAATATTGAACATCAGCAAGAGGGAATGATTATGGGAGCTGAATGAGACTCTAAATGTTGTACATAAAGAGTGGAGTGAATCCGTTTGTTACCCTCTTGTGCTGTAAGGTTGAGTATGGTGAACAATTGACCCTGAATTTTAGAGGTGAGCTCCACCAGCTCACAGCACCTATTCAGGTTCTGGTCACAAGAGAACACCTGAGAGAAAATATGAAGGTGTCAAAGAGATAAGACAGCTAAGCAGATATTGAACTTCCTGATCAAGTAGCATGAAAACGATGCATTTTATTTTTTGGCTTTGCATTAAAGCTTTGCTTATAGTGACAAATTTACATTTATAATTCCAAGTTCTTTGTTTTGAAGGTAAAATATATTTATATTACAAATGACAACATAATGGCTTAATAAATAGTAAAAGATTATGACTACTGCAAATCTCTTTTTTCAAGAAATGGAGGCACCACATAGATTTTGAGACACGCAAAAATATCTAAATTACTTTCATTCAGAAACGGACAAAATATTTATCACAGACATTCAAACTTCAAACTTCGAATTCCTGATTCTTAATCCTTAGAGTAGACAATACTGTAAATTTTACTACATAAGAAAAGAGCAAAAACTCCTTTTTTTTCGCCATTTACTTACAGAATACAAAAGTGAAGAGCCAGAAGAAAGAGCTGGGGTTCAGGGACAGACAAACATTACATCACGTGTGAATTCAGAGAAAGAAAGAAAATTATATATAAAATATATCTGATCACAGACGTGCAATTTGAAGTAATGATATAAATAAATGTAAAAACTAAAATCTAAAACTAAATAAATAAATCAGTGAAACAGAACACATAAACATAACAATCCTCCCCACAAAACATAAAATAATATTAAATAAAATTCATTTTTTCATTTTATTCTTTTATCAGGGACAATGGCCTACATCAAATATGTAAAAATGCGCCATATTTAGCCAACACTTGCTAATTTTCATCCGTAAACATTAAAAGTTTTAGTAGCCTTTTTGTTACAGGGGGTAGATAAGGATTTAATATATATATTCACATTTTCTTGAAAGTGAGAAAAATTGGGGAAAGAGGACACTCCTGCGAGTTCAGAAAACACAAGCCCGACGGGAGCGCGCACGTTTCCTCTCAGCCTATCAGAAGAACTTCCCATGAATGGAGTCGCCGTTGTCCTGACAACGAGCGTCCATAGAAACCTAACTTTGCTGCAAAAGCAATTCAATAAAGCAAATATTGCTCATGTATGTTGCTATATAAGCACAATGCAGGGCACCCTTGCGAAAATAAATGCAAGATGCCAGGCTACTACTATGACCGCCAAACAACTGTAGGTTGCTGTGCATATTGAGTTTTGCTAAACCCAGAAAGCAGATAGATAAATAGTTTATATGCATTTGGTGAAAACAGCCTCCAGACAGAATCTCAAATATCCCAATCTGGAATCAGTGACTCCTGAATGTGTGTGTGAATAGTGCAAAAGTCTGGTAACTACTGTAAACCTCTCTAATGCACTTTGAAGTAATGATGAAGACTTACATGGTAGTCTTTGTACCAAGCCTCCAGTTTGTCCTGCAAAACACTGTACGGAGATGAGTTCACCAGTCTTCGTAAAGTGTCAGCCATGGCTGCAGATCCGCTGCTGTAATCCTGCTTCAGGACGTCCCGGTGCCTTTAATCCAGCAGCGCGGGGGCGCGCTTTGTATTTATACTGCTGGTCAAAGCCCACCACTCACACCCTTAACTTTCACCGAAACCACGGACGCGCTTTTAGTTGTAGCAACGGTTTGCTAGACATCTCAGTTTGAGGAAATATAGATGTATAAGCACAACGTGGACAGCCCGAACTATACGAGCTGTGTTTTGAACACGGTCTCTATTCTGTTACTCAGTGTATCTCTTAAGGCTCAGATCTCAGTGATGAAATCTCACACTGTTAACTGGGCGTCAGATGTCAAGTACAGGAAGATCTTTATTTACATTCTCTTGAAGAACCGGTGTAATGCCTTAATTGATTTTCCGTCATTTAACTTTATGCCACGTGACATTATATACGCCATCTGATCATCATTAAATAAAAATAAATTATTCTAAACAATGCTTTACAGCTATTGCTAAAATGTAAACAAATCCAGCAACTGTGACAGAAGGGGTAACACACAAAACACTAAAATAAACATAGGCCTACATTTATATAAAATAATAATAATAATATAAAAGGCTAAATAAAAAGACCTCAATGGGCACATAACTTATAACTTTATTTTTTTTATTTTTTTTACTTGCTACATAATTACACTAAAATTATTTTCTGAAAGTTAAAATAGTTCATACTTTTAAAAAAATTACATTGTCTTTTAAAATAGGTTATAATTTTCACTAAAATGTTTGCTGTAGACTAGTTCTTTTCTGTTAATATTTAGTAAATGAATAAAACTGGTAAAAGAGGGTTGTATTTATATAAAATAATACTAGTATAAAATGCTAAATAAAACACCTCAATGTAACCATAACTCATCACTTTAAAAAATGTAAAAGTACTAAATTTTTAAGCAATGCTTATCTTTACTAGCTGCATAATTATGGTAAAAATATTTTCTGAAAATTAAAATAGTTCATACTTTTAAAAATACATTGTCTTTTAAAATATAATATGTTATAGTTTTCAGTTTTTTTCTGTTATTATTTATTAAATTAATACAACTGGGAAAAGGAGGGGTTGGATTTATATCAGATAAATATAATGATAATATAAAATGCAAAATAAAACACTGCAATGTACACATAACTGATAACTTAAAAAAAGGAAAAAATGACTGTTTAATTATTAAGCAATCTTTACTAGCTACATAATTGCAGTAAAAGTATTTTCTGAACATGAAAATAGTTAATACTTTAACAAATTGTCTTTTAAAATATAATAGGCTAGGTTATAATTTTCACTCTAAAATGTTTACTGTAGTTTTTTTCTGTTGATATTTATGAAATTCATAAAACTTGGGAAAGGGATGGAAAAAGATTAAAAGTAAAACATAATAGAAAAGTTATAATAACAAGCAATACATGTTCTGTAGCGTGTACATGAACTGGGGTAAAATGCTTTATTTGTACTTTCCTTATACGGCGAGTGTGTCAGATTCACAACTGGCCCTTTATAGCGGAGGAGCGAACCATCTAACAATTCAGTTCGTACTCCCTGAAAAGTAACTCATTCCTTCTTCAACATTGGTCTATATATATGGAATGTAATTTTATTAGGATATACATGTTTGAGGTGTATAATCCGCGTGAAGGTTTCGCTATTTGTGCTCATTGTTCGGGTAACGGTCCTCTCGCAGTGGTTTCTCCTCAGGCGGTGTGAAGCTGTCAGTGTAGGCGGTCTGGAGAGGGAGGGTCAACATGGCGTCGGAGCAGGTCTGTTTTCAATGTGAATTGTAAATATTTTCTCCGTTGTGATGCTTTACAAGCGATTTTCGGCGTTAAAACGAGTCATGTATAATAACTTACAATTTCAAACGATGTTTGTTTCGATGTATGTGAATGAATAACGATAATCTGCGCGATGTACGTCCTGACCGTTTATGGAAAAATTGACTCATTATTGCAGGTTTACGTTTGCTTCTAAATTTGCCTTTGTTATACTGACACTTTGGAGCTTTAAAATAAACCCTTTTTTTCTGCCTAAATACATAAGCTCTAATTTATTACAGAGGAAAGGGGTGCGTCTCATTTATTTTTAGGCATACATGTAGACAGAAGGACTCATATACTGCATTCCTGTGACAGCAACACTGCTTTCTTATTTAGCTAGCACACAGTAATAGAAATTGTTTATTGTTATATCATTCTAAAAGAAGATGCATTTGACTGAAAAATTGCTGAAATATTGCAGAACCATATGCTATTTCATAATCTTCAGTATTATTCAATCATGTAATTATTTGCATATTCCCAAATCAGACCACATAAGTAACTATTTAGTGCACTATTCAAAATTATATAATCTAATATATATATATATATATATATATATATATATATATATATATATATATATATATATATATTTAAAAGATAGCGTTAGTTAGATTTAAAATTATAAATTTACATATAATGTTATATAAAAATAATAAGTTATATAATATATAAAGTCATGTCGTTTTCAAATTAATATCAAAAGTTTTTTTGATACTTCGTGGTTCTAAAAAATTAGATGTTAAAGGGTTAGTTCACCCAAAAATGAAGATTCTGTCATTAATTGCTCACCCTCATGTCGTTCCAAACCCGTAAGATCTTTGTTCATCTTACGAACACAAATTAAAATATTTTTGATGAAATCCGAGAGCTCTCTGACCCCTCCATAGACAGCAATATAATTAACACTTTCAAGGTCCAGAAAGGTAAAAGACATCATTAAAATAGTCGATGTGACTACAGTGGTTCAACCTTAATGTTATAAAGCGACAAGAAGCAACTTTTTTTGTGCAAAAAAACAAACAAAAATAACGAATTTTCAACAATTTCTTCACGTCTGTGTCAGTCTCCTACGCAGTTTACGTTGGTCAGCTCCTGCGTCAGCATCACACGCATGCGTTGTGGTGCTCATGTGTACAGCATCGGCCAATGGTAAGCCGGCGTTCTGGCGTAGCTCTGACATAACTTGGAAGCGCTGCACTATATTTACTAAGTCAACAGCGTAGGAGGCTGACACAGATATTGTTGAATAAAGTTATTTTTGTTTGTTTTTTGTGCACAAAAAGTATTCTCGTCGCTTCATAACATTAAGGTTGAACCACCGGAGTCACATGGACTATTTTAACAATGTCTTAACTACCTTTCTGGACCTTGAAAGTGGTAATCAAATTGCTGTCTATGGAGGGGATCAGAGAGATCTCGGATTTCATCAAAAATATCTTCATTTGTGTTCCGAAGATGAACGAAGCTCTTATGGGTTTGGAACAACATGAGGGCTTATTAATGACAGAATTTTCATTTTTTGGGTGAACTAACCCTTTAAATATAGTTAATAGGTTACATTTTATTTTAAGGTGTCATTGTTACAGTGTAATTATATATTTAAGTACTGATTAATATTTAGTAACTAGCTTACTTGTACTTACTATAGGGTTGGGGTTTGGTTTAGGGTTAGTTGCATGTAATTATGCATAATTCACTGTTATTACTGTGGTAAGTACATGTAACATAAGCTATGTAGCAAGGACACTGTAAAATAAAGTGTTGCCAGTTAATATGATGAACTACACCATTGACTATTACATTGAGGAGTTTATAAATCCACTAAAAATGAGCCTTAACAAGTTGTTTGAAAGTAATTGGAAAAGGCCCAGAAAAGTGAGGTTAGATTTTTTTAGATGCATTAGATATATTTTAAGTGTTTTGTTCTACTATAGTAAAATTTACACCCAAACTCAGCAGTACTGACAGCAGAAGCCTAGAAAATATCTTGTTTGCAAGCCATGTAAGTAAAGCTGAATATTGCTATATTTTGAGGGGTTTTTGTTGGTGTGGCATATAAACAGACCACTTGTAGCAGTAATGAATTGTCTATTAAATGTACAGTAACATACAATAATTGTAACATCTAGTCGTCCCTTTTCCCTTTACATCCACAGGAAATCTCAAATGCACCAGTGAAGAAGTCTATGAGGGAGAAGGCTATTGAGCGCAGATCAGTTAATAAAGAGCACAACAGTAATTTTAAGGCTGGATATGTTCCAATTGAAGAGGAGCGACTCCACAAGACAGGACTGAGGGGTCGCAAGGGCATCATTGCCATTGGCATAGTCATCCTACTCTTTCTGCTTGCACTCATTAATCTCATTGTGAGTGTGTTTTGCCTGATATGTTATCAATATGATTGTATATATATGTGTAAAAATCATGGTTTCCACAAAAAGAGAACAACCGTTTTTTAACATTGATCTTAGGAAATAATTAATAATAAATAACAAAATAATTATTGATCACCAAATCATCATATTAAATTGATATCTGACTGATCATGTGACACTGAAAACTGAATAATGATGCTGAATATTCAGCTTTGTCATCACAGGGATGAACTACAGTTCAAATATATTCAATTTGAAAACAGATCATTTAAATTGTAATAATATTCAACAACTGCAAATGTATCAGTTTCAAATAAATGCAGCCTCTGGGAGCATCAGAGACTTCTTTCAAAACCATTAAAAGTCAGTTCAGTTACATCTGTACTTCACATTTGAATACAAAGACACTCACACATTGTCACTGTCTTTTATAGATAACTCTAGTGATATGGACAGTTATACGGATAGGTCCAGGAGGTTGTGAAAGTATGGAGTTTCACGAGAGCGGCCTGCTACGCTTCAAACAGAAGGCCGATATGGGTGTGGTTCACCCGCTGCACAAGAGTACAGTGGGCGGCAGGAAGGACCAGGACCTTGTCATTACTGGAAACAATAACCCAGTCAGTCGGCATAGTATCTGACTTTCTTTGGACAAATCGGATCGTATGAGAAAGTGTATTAAATAAGGGCTTTTCTGCATTTTACAGGTGGTGTTCCAGCAGGGCAACACTAAGCTGAGCGTAGAGGAAGATAAAACGTCTATCGTCAGCGACTTGGGCATCTCCTTCACTGACCCCCGCACTCAGAAGACTTTCTTTAGCACTGATTTTGACAACCACGAGTTCCACCTGCCCAAAGACGTCAAGATTCTCAACGTGAAGAAAGCTTCTACTGAGAGAGTAAGCAACTGTACTCATAGTCCTGACTGAATTGAATGACCTGAATTACACTGCATACGACACAGGACAAATCTTAGAGACCATATGAGATTTATGATCGTTTTGATTAGTCACACAAAAGTTGTTTGTACAGTGACTCAGTGCCGTACTTTGCAGATCACCAGCAATGCATCATCTGACCTCACTATCAAAGGAGATGGTAAGGCCATTATTCGTGGCAACGAGGGAGTTTACATCATGGGCAAAACTGTGGAGTTCAGCATGGGTGGGGACATCGAGCTGAAAGCGGTAAGTAGTTAAAACATTTGTGAAGTTTTTCTTTTTTAAGAAGAAAAATGTATACAGTGCTTATACAGCAAAGACGGCTGTGAAAATAAATCTGCATTGTTTGTCCTTTTGATCTTTCAATTGGAAGTGGGCGCGGAATCACATTATAAATTAAATGTTTTTCTCTAGTTCACGTTGGCCACAATTATTGGCACCCAATTATTGCAATTTCCTTTTCCCAAGATAACAGCTCTGAGTCTTCTTCTATAACGCCTGATGAGTTTGGAGATCAGAGATCATTCCTTCATACAGAATCTCTCCAGATCCTTCAGATTCCCAGCTCTTCTCTTCAGTTCATCACTCATTTTCTACAGGGCTCAGGTCAGGGAACTGGGACGGCCATGGCAGAAGCTTCATTTTGCGCTCAGTCACACGTTTTTGGATCATTGTCCTGATGGAAGATCTAACCACGGCCCATTATAAGATTTCTAGCAGAAGCGTCAGGTTTAGATTTTTTATCTGTTGGTATTTGCTAGAATCCATGATACCATGAATCTGAACAAGATGTCCAGGACCTCCAGCAAAAAAATAGGCCCACAACATTAAAGATCCAGCCGTGGGCATGGGGTACTTTGTGTGTACCAAACCCATCAAATAGCTCTTTTTTTAGTTTGATCTGACCACAGAACCAGGTCCCGTCTGAAGATCCAGTCGTGTCTGACACTGAATATGCTGGAGTTTGTTTTTGGATGAGCGAGGAGGATTTTTCTGTACTTGTTCTAGGCTTTCTGACCCCAAGACTCAACTAATCTTTGTCCACTCAAACTCTCCTCCTCTCGTGCATTAGGACGATATAGACACACGTCCTCTTCCAGGCAGATTCATAACATCTTTAGTTGATTGGAACTTCTTAATTATTGCCCTGATGGTGGAAACAGGGATTTTCAATGCTTTAGCTATTTTCTTACAGCCACTTTCAATTTTTTGAAGCTCAACAATCTTTTGCTGCACATCAGAACTATATTCTTTGGTTTCACTCATTGTGATGAATGATTAAGGGAATTTGACCTTTGTGTTTCCTCAAATTTATACTCCTGTGGAACAAAGTCATGGCTGGACAATGTCATGCTCCTAGTCACCCTGGTGTGCTAAAAAAAACAAATATGAATGGGAATACACCGATATTTTACTCATAAGAATTTCTAAGGGTGCCAATAATTTACTCCAACAGGCTTTGGAGTAAAACATTTATTCTATAAACTAAAAACCGGGAAAATATTATTAAGTTTAATTACAATTGAATATAACTGTTGTCTATTTTAAATTGTATTTTATTCCTGTAATGGCACAGGTGAATTCTCAGCATCATTACTCCAGTCTTCAGTGTCACATGATCCTTCAGAAATCATTCTAATATGCTGATTTGATGCTCAAGAAACATTTCTTATTATTATCAATGTTGAAAACAGTTGTGCTGCTTACTGACCCCAAACTTTTGAACAGCAGTGTAATATAAATCTGAACATAAATATGAGTTGTATGAATGTTTTTTTTTCTGTTTTGTGTGCAGGAAAACAGCATTATTCTAAACGGCTCAGTGATGTTCAGTCCTTCGCGTATACCAAACTCCTCTCTAGGGGGAGACTTGTACTTCAATGAGGGGTTGGAGAGGTATAAACTTTGCATGTGCGCAGACGGGACGCTGTTCAGAGTGCAGGTCAAATACTCCAACATGGGCTGCCAAACATCCGACAATCCCTGCGGAGCAGCACACTAATGAAAGAGACGAATACCACTGGAATACACATGCTGCTCATCCATGTCTGCAAATGAAACATGACATTTCAGGTGAACTGCTAAAAGATACAAAGAAGATAGTGTGGCTTTTCTTATTTAGTTTGAAAAACTGGACACTAATTAGCCTATAATATTAGTGTGCACAAGCAATACACAAAACGTACGCCCTCACACTCCCACCCACCAGGACAGCTTCTTCTACATGCCCACTCAACTTTATTGGAGGTCTAAGAACACGCATACATACACACATACCTCTATGATGATAATTGCTCCCTTATAACCATAAATCCGTCTCCGCACAAACAGTATCGTTTTCTTTTATGGCCGAGAGCTCCCTGTGCATTATCATTGGCTCACATCAGTGTTTTACAGTCTTTAAGCTGCCCACTTTCAGCCTTCACTGCATGTGCTTTATATATTGTATCGTCGCGGAGTAATTGAGTCCAGTGATTTTCTGAGCAGTATTATTACTCTTTTACAATCCCTCCTGTCATTAATAACCATCAAATGGCCACATAAAAAGAGGGATGTTGTTTAACTGATACAAATGTTAAAATAGTGTCATAAACCTTCTGTATTGTTTAGCTATACAGGGGGTGTAAAGTGGCCAATATTATTTAACAGCTAATATGTCATTAAGATTTTTTCAGGGTTTGTTTTTATATGTTTACTTGGTCATGATTTCAGCCTTTTTCTGTTAATTTCTTTGTAACAATCTCTATCTTCACTGAAGCAGGGTCAGCACAGCCACATCTTCTGTAAGTAACACTGATCCTGAAACTGTGGTTAGTGATAACATCAATTCTGGCACATATTTTCAAGGCTTGTATTATAGTGCCCTTCTCTGAGTGCCATGGACTAATGACAAATGACTTGTCGTCTAATGACGTTCAGAGGTGTGTACCAGTCCAATATCTTTTGATAAGATAAAAACAGGAAACCTCTAGGCTATGAAATATATTCGAGTTATCCAAGTGTGATATTTTGTGCAATATAACCTTCTTGGCCTGGTTTTTCTGGGTACATGTGTGGTATTTATTGTTGTTTTTGAATACAGTATTATTGTGATGTCCGAAACTAAAACTCTTCCTTGCTTGAGAGACGAATTGTCAGACGTGACTTTCTTTTCAACCCTGCAATGAATTAGTCTGAAACCATCTGATCATGTCTGTGGTTTTAGATTTTTTTCAACATCGTCAGAAAGGAAATCACAAATATTCTGCAGTGTTTTTGTTAATAAATGCGAATGCAGCTTTTGATTGAAAAGCAATGTGTATTGTGATTGTTCCCATTTCCATCGTCTAACAGTAGGAACAATCTCGGCGCTAACAAATATCAAGTATCATGCAGCGAATGAGTTAAGAGATTCATTTACTTTTCAATTATTAATTCCAGTCAATGATCTGGTGGCAATTCAATTCACTAAAATATCAATGCATATACATATTTATATAAAACACCTGTTTATTCGTATTCAACATTGAGTAGGAAATCTTTTAAAACTTTTTATTATATATTTTTTTATTTTTTTTATGTCCTTAAAATGCTTGGGAGGGAACAAACCTCAGTAAGACATTAACTCGGGCAAGTGAGTGATTGCAGAACGATTGTTCTGTGTGTTTCTGGTGCCATAATGCTATTCAGACTTTGATCTCAGGGAAGTTGGAGTTAAAGTCAAAGAATTTCTTGGTCAAGTCTCAGTGTTTTGTTGGTAATTATCCGTCTACCGTCAGAAGATCGCCTGAGCCGAGTGGAGCATTGCTACCCTAAAAAAGGTGAGTGTTTAACAAACCTATTACACAATTATTCAAACAGTGCATCTGTGATGTGTGTACTTTAGTTCTCGCTTAAGCTGAGGCTAGTAAATGATTGGTGTTTAATAAATTAGACTTGAACTGTATATATGTGTGTACGTACATATGATTGATTTTATTGATGTGGTGCAGTGATGGATTTCATGGGAGAATTATTTCTGCTTTCATCCTATATATATTTTTTTTGTCTCTCTATATTATACCATACACATGTCAGTATGCCATATCCTGTCATCATTTCAAATCCATCATTTGTTGTTTATATTTCAGGGCTGACTAAAATGTCAGCGTACAGCTCGGTGCTTGGTGTGGCAGTGCTGCTCCTCCACCTCTGGGGGACACACTCCTTCCCCACCTCTGCCTGTCCTGTTCCCTGCCTGTGTCAGCGAGGTCCTCTCCTGAACTGCTCTTCTTTAGGCTTGACTACGACTCCCACACACATCCCAGCAAATGTGGTTTCCTTGAACCTATCCAATAATGCCCTGCGTTCACTGGCTCCTCTCAGTTTTGGTCATGTGAAATTGATGGGACTTCTGTACCTTTGGGTGGGAAGTAATGCTCTGGAGAGCTTGTCTTTGATTTTGGAGGAAGACCCATCAGCCACTAGGACCCTGTCAAGTAGAGAACAGGAATGCACATCCTGGGCATCTGAGCTTCAGTTGCTATCTGCAGAAAGAAACCAGCTAAAACATCTACCAAAGGGTACGTACACGCCACATTAATAATTTATGCAACACTCATACTGTAAAAAAAAAGCATCTCTGACCTTCATTGTCCTGTAAAACATATTCAAATTATAAAGGAAATCAAGGCAAATTAATAAGTGGCATTACTATGTTGACATTACCATCCTTAGTGTTAATTCATGTGATGGATGAAAAAACTTAAATAAATTCTAAAATGAATCATGCCATTTAAATCCTTGCTATTAAAGGGTTAGTTCACCCAAAACGAAAATTCTGTCATTAATTACTCGCCCTCATGTTGTTCCAAACCCGTAAGACCTTCGTTCATAGTTTTCTAAACTACCCATAGGCAGCAACGTCATTGCAACTTTCAAGGCCCTGAAAGGTAGCAAAGACATCGTTAAAATAGTCCATATGACTACAGTGGTTCAACCTTAATGTTATGAAGTGATGAGAATACTTTTTGTGCGCAAAAAAACTAAAATAACGACTACCTTTCTGGGCCTTGAGAGTTGCAATGACGTCGCTGGATAGTTCAGAAAGATGTTCCGAAGATGATCAAAGGTCTTGCGGGTTTGGAACAGCATGAGGGTGTCATTTTTGGGTGAACTAACCCTTTAAGGAATCATTAATTTAATTATTTTTAAGATCTACTACAAACATTGAAATCCATTAAAAACGAATTGAATCTCTGTATTATATAATCTGTGACGTTCATAAACCCCACACACACTGGTGTTTTACGCCCTGGTGTAAATGACTGAATCATCAGTGGAACTTTGATCTGTTGCGATTACACACTCTTCTGACCTATTATATTCTACTTAAACCAGTCCACCCTCAGGATGAAGTGTAAATAAATCACCTGTCATTTAGTCACAAGGGTTGGGCGCTGACATTCCAGTGCCTCACAACGGGCTATAAAAGGGTAATAATGGTCTAAACACATTCCAGAGAATGAACTTTATTAAGGCCTTGTATTTTGACCAACCTTCACATAAACGCTAACATGGTGTTCTAGTCTGTCCAAAGGTGTCTTAAAGCCTTTGCATACTTAGACTATATACTACAAAATGGCACAGCATGAGTAGTGTATTCACAAAGAAAGGTGCACTTCAAATACATGGATTCACAAAGTATGTATGCACTCAATTGTCGCAGCTTTCCTTACGTAGGGGCTATCAGACACAGATGCTGGATAATCTTATAAAATTTACAAACTAGGTAGAGTATATAGTCAGTGGCGGAGCCAGAGGGGTGTCCAGGGTGCCACCCCAAAATTTAGATCGCTACTTCCATTTCACATCCTATTGAAAGAAGCATGTAGCCTATTTTGACGTGCGGTGGCGCGGCACATTTTTCATGTATTAACATTGAATATTAAGAGAATATTAATGTTAGTTCCCAAACAGATGATTAATAGGCCTAATAAAAGGGGTCGTGCATAAGCACAGAGTTGTTCACAATCCTGCACTGCTATTTATAGTTTTCTATTACGACACAATTCGTCTTAAAACGTTGTTAATGTATAATGACTTCACCCTAGCCCACCTTTTTTTAAAGTATTTTTCTTTCTGTGTAAATTCTGCGTTTATGGAAAGCTATTATATAGTTTGTGTTTTTTTGTTTCTGTTTGTGCAGTTTTTACAGCAAAACACATCTATGCCACTTTTTTCATTCGTGAAGTGAACCTTTTTGCCTGTATGGTGATTAAATGAACTGTTTTGCATTGCCGGCTTGAACGTGCGAACGCAAAGTGTCTGGTGCGCGGCCTATGGAGCTTCATCAATAGCGCGAAAACAGAGAACACGTCTTGCGCTTGAACGGATAAATACGCATAAAAGTATGCCAAAAATATAGTGAGTATCATAGTAAACACAGTCGGCTATGTCTTAACCGAATTTAAGCAGTTGACATGTGAAATCGGATACTTGTAGTTTTTGCTGTGGAATATCCGTTGGAATCAAGAATTAATAAGGTTGCCAATTTATTATAATGCAATGTTACATCGGTCAAAACAATGAAAACAAATAAGTATTAGCCTACACATGGTATTCATTCACTGTCTATGGACCCCCTAAAGCAGCCTTGGCCACCCCATGTATAAAAGTCTAGTTCTGTCACTGTATATAGTGTGTGGTATATCATTTGGAACACAGATGTAATTTGCTACATCCTACCTGCTGTCGTACATTTAATCAATCTTCTTTTTCGATTTGGATAGCATTTTGTTAAAATGTCTGAAGCATGGGACATTTAACTTGGGGTCTTCGAGAATGTTCATATTAAATTTGGGGACCAGAAAGCCAATTCAAACACATTTTGAACATTGTCTTTTGAGGTTTGTCTTCAATTTTGTATCCATTGCTATTCTAAGGGAAGCTATATTAGCTAAATATTTCTTTTCATTTGATTTTTGAAATGCTGTTCCAGGATGTGATGGTCAGTGTTGATATCCACTACAGCAATTTCAGCAGGATATGAATGTTTCTGTGTCTGCTTCGAAGCTTATCTTTTGTTTAAATCTAAATGGATTTGTTAACAAAGGCCAAGAATCAGGTTTTAAATTGTGGTCTTAGCCAAAGTCCCTTTCAAGGAAAGTCTGTTCATATTTGCAACGTTTTCAGGCATCCAAGACCAAGTCCTATCTATTTGAATGGGGAAGTCATGGAATCTCAAAAAACGCTTCACGAACTTACAATTAAATAACGTATGAAATAACATATTTCATATTTTAAAAGCAACAAAATCTGACATGAACTGTCCCATAAATGTTGTTTCTTATGTTCAAATAGTGTTTAAAAAGCTTATTTTTCAGGCTAGACGAGCCAATGTGCGTGTGCAGTCCTAAGCTTCTATGGAAACCGGAGTTTCTAACGGCAGCTGCAGTGATGCAATGACTTTACCAATTAGCGCTTTAGCGTTTTTGCTTTAGAAGGCGGGCCTATATCGCTATATTGCACGTTGCAGTTTCTTCCTTTCATTAGTAATAGTTTCCCTTTCATACATCTTTCTATGCCTATAGTCCTTTGTCTTAGCCTTAGCAGATGCCAATCCGGGCAGCCTGTAAGAACTGTGAATTAGATGGTAGTGCTTCAATGTTTTTCAGCTCTTTGTGATTCAGGGCACAGCCTTATCTTCTCTCTGATAAACTCCTGTCCAGCAGACCCTCGCTTCAGTTCAGTAGTCAAACACGGCTCTTAAAATAGGCATCTCTCTTCTCTGGCAGACATACCTGAACCCTTGTAAGCCTTCCACTCTGAATGAACTTAATTCTTGATGTGTTTAAGAACATTTGAGATGTACTTGTTTCACATAATGTACATCTGAATAAATTTAAAGAGCTTTAGGTATAAATATTAAGACAAAAAATAGCCACAAAAATGCAAAATGCTTTAAGCTAATACTTAGCATACCATTACCAACAAGTCCGTCCTGAAGGTATCCAAGAAGTGTTAAGAGCCTCAACTAGAACAAGTGGTGATTCACGTAGTGCTCACGTGGTGTTGTTATGGCCACAGATATTGGCACAAACAGCAGGTGTTTGTGGGCTGAAACTTTTATTTTTATTTTTAACTATTACAACATTTATGACTCAAAGCAACTGAAAAATGTCTGACTTTGCAATATAATTCGGAAAAAAATGCCTCTCTGTACCTCAAAGAACATTGATATTTAACTAGAAAGTTTATCAGTGCATGGTTGTTAATCATTGCTTTTTTGCTCTTATGAATATAAATTTCTCCTCCAGGGCTGGGCTGCATGAAGTCCCTGCAGATTCTTCAGCTGTCTTATAACCAGATATCCAACATAGGTCTTACCGACCTGGACAACTGCAGTTATCTGAAAGAGCTACATCTCAAGCATAACAGCATCACAAGCATTCACCCAAATGCTTTTAAAGACCTGAAACAGCTGCAGGTAACATCTCAAATATTTCGCTTATTTGTGTTATATTTTAATACTGGTCAGATGGTATAGTTTTTTTTTATTTTTATCATCCTTAGAGTGACTTTACATGTTTGGAAGTGTGCTCCCCCAGTAACTCTTTTGACAGACTCTGTAGTTAATACATAAATCAAAACTTGGGAAACATTTTCATTGTCTCACTAATTCCATCCAGGTCCTTGATCTGAGCTATAACCTGCTGGTCACCATTCCCATCCCTGCCTACCAGTCCCTGCGGAGCCTGAATGCCTTGGTCGACGTCTCCTTCAACAGATGGAAGTGTGACTGCAACTTGCAGACCTTGAGAAGATGGATAAGCTTTGATACTGAAATGGGTGACGTTTCCTGGCAAGTGGTGTGTGCCTCTCCACCACATCATGCTGGAAAAGATCTGCTTCACCTGAAGGACTCAGAGCTCACTTGTCCAACACATGAATACAGCACATCTGGTCGCTATCACGATATGAATGTCTACGAGGGGACGAAGATGTCAATTCCTTGCAGCAATGACAGTAAAGGTGCTACTTCTGTATCTTAAATTTTAAAAATAAATATATTTTATTCATAATTTAAAAAATATTTTTTTGCAGTTATTTATGTAACTCATGTAATGCATGTAAAAAAATTTAAATGCTAATGTACTTTTAGTGATAAATTCCCTTTTATATTTATTCTAGATATCATGCAGGTTCACTGGTGGACTCCACAGGGCCAAGTCACCGATAACCAACCAGAACTTTTAATTAAGGACATCACAGAGCAGCATGCAGGACTTTATGTATGCATTTCAGGTGTCCGAGGGGAGCACATATCAGTATTTGATCTACATGTCTACAAAAAAGGCAGTCGCTCAAGAGCACGTAGGGAAGCAGCAATTATCTTGGATGAGCAAGGAAATTTTAACTTGCCAAGAAATGATCCAGTTGTACGACAAGGGACAAAAACTCAGTCAGAATTTGTTCTAGCTGTCTGCCTGTCTGTCATCATTACATTCATTTTAGCCTTTATCCTTGGTGTTTTTTTGAGACCACTGTTAGACAAGTTATGGAGGAGAATACGATCCAAGAGACAATCTTCACCACCACCAACAACAACAATCTCCTCCACTGGACCCCAGCCATATGTGAATGAGGGGTACTGTGATGTAGAAAACCAAGAACAAGAAGTAAGAGTGGGTTCAAGAGTTACATTTGGTGGAATCACAGTTGAAGATCAAGTGCCTTACTATGTCACTGTAGAGGCTGACCAAGCAGATGGCTCCTCAGAGAGCAACACAGAAGCTTATGCTCTTTATGAGACAGTTGAAAAAAAGAAATCCTCAAAAACTAGTGGGAAACAGCAAGCCCTTGAAGTGGAGAATCATAGAGGAAGAGCAGACAGCAGTAGTAGCAGCTCACTTCAGGAAGGTGAAGTAAATGCGGTAGTCATAAATGGTAAGAAACTGCCACCCAGATCAACCGAAGACATGCCAAAATCCATGGAATTTGAGCAAATTCCAGATGCAAATGAGATGCCCCAGTTAAAAAGAAGGGGCAGTTCTTCAGCATCATCTCAATCAAGTCAGGAAGATAACTTCTCAAGAGAATTAAGGGAATCACGTGTGGACCCTCCTCCTGACACTATACCTGCAAACAAAAATACAGAACAGAATGTTGAAGATTTGGACCCAGAATTGTGGAATGATAGTGGAGAGAGCTTTTCTTTCAATGAAGGCTCTGAAAGGTCAAGTATTCGGGATATCTCCAGCTCTGCTTTAGGACACCCATTGAAGGATGATGACACATGGAGGCAAGGCAAAGTACAATCACCTTCAGACAAAAAAATTGATTCAGATGATTTTGACAGAACATTTGGTAAAGATGTTCTTGTTGATGATGTAAAGCAGTTTGATCTCTCTGACATAACAAGCCTCTCTAACTCAAGTGACAGTGGTGAAAGTGTAGGTGGACCAAACAATTATATTGTAAACAGAGAGTTAGAAGAATCCGACATCCTGGAGGAATCGGACACAGAGAATGGTGCAAACTTGGTCACTTTAAACAGATTTGACACTTTTGAAGATGTCACTTTCAATGAAAGAATGCCTAGTGCTGACATTCTAATAAGACAAGAGACGATCACTTTGGAGCCTTCGGACATACATTTGACTTTTACACACGGAAACAGTATTGATGAGGATATGCTTATGGATGATTCCCAGGGGAATATGTATGTGAACATATCAAAGAAATTTGCGATATGTGCAGACGTGGGTCTTGATACAGTGCCAAAGGTTAAGAGATATGTTGAATTTAAACAGTCCAAACCTCATTTTGGACATCCAACTCTGCCAACATTATCAGAGATGGAGGTAAAATCTGAAGCTAACATTGATGCATCGTCTGGAGAAAATAGATGCTTAAGTCACATAAAGGTGTCTCCTGAAACAATTCAAAAAGTGAAGCGATACATTCACTTCAAACATCCTGAACCTCATTCCCCAACTCTGCCAACATCACCTTCCTTAACCAAAAAAGATGCTATGCTGGAAGATAAAAGTTACAGTTCATCCTCAGAAGATGATGCTCAACTGACAACTAAGGATGACAATTTCTTCAGGACAATAGGTGTGTCTTCTGAGGAAGTTTCAAAAGTAAAAAGATACATTTCATTTAAACAGTTCGACTCTTCTTCCCCAACACTGTCAATATCCAGACCTTCAACTAATATTGAGACCACAACTGAGGCAATAAAATCTACGCAGCCCAGCACCTCAACAAAAGATTCAAGTCAAAACATGAAAAAATACATGTTTGTTAAGCAGCATGAACACCCTTCCTCATCTCTGCCATCATCACCTACCTCAAGTAGGAAAGGTTTATCAGGAAAAAAGACTAAATACAAAAAACGAAATGATCAATCATACTATGGGAGTCATGAGAGCCTTCCACTATATCATGTCCATCCTGTCTATAGATCAAGTATAAACAGACTGAATAGAGGCTATGATACTGATAGATCACTTTCCAGTGAAGATGAAGATCAATTTATAGAGTACCCAAGAAAATTAGAGATTACAATATCACCTGAGATGAACACAGGATCCATCAAACCAGATAAAAATACAGACAAAATCCTCAACATTGGCTTTGACAACTCCTCTAGCAGCACAGATGTATTTGAGAAGAAACATTCTAAAGGTCTAATGAGACTAAGAGCATTAAGTGCACGACTGTTCAACAGACATGAAAATGAAACGAATGAGAGCAGGTCACCAACTGGTTTGGATGTTGGAAGAACCAGCGTTGTCTCTATTAAAAAGCAGTCAAAGTTAACTAAGGAACAAACCGCTAATGAAGACAGTCTATTCGAAAGGAGTTTATCCCTTGATCACTTACCAAAAGTGAAGAGATACCTTCAGTTCTCACACTCTGATTCCTTTCTTCAAGTCCAATTACCATCTCCACCACCAACCACTGGGGTAGTCACACCTGAATTTATAGCGACAACTGAGTCCAGGAGGTCCAGTTTCTCATCTGAGGATGATGTCAAACAAGCCATTGAAGACAAAAAATTTGTTGGAGAAGTTGATGCATCTTATGAAGGACTTCCGAAAGTAAAAAGATACATTCAATTCTCACACACTGAACCTTACTCGACAACACTGCCCTTGAACAAAGAAAGTATCTCAACTGAACTAGTGGCACAACCTGAACCAAGGAGGCCAAGTACATCATCTGAAGATGATATCAAACCTACATCTAATGAAGACAGTTTCTTCAGGAAAATAGGCATATCTCTCAATACAGTGCCACGTGTTAAGAGATGCATTCAATTCACACATCCTGAAAGTCAATCTCCTGAGCAGACAACACGGGGTCTTTTATCTGAAAGAGTCAACGTATCTGTGGTAGCTAAAGAAACAAGGAGATGGAGCACCTCATCTGAGGAAGATGTTAAACCATCTACTAAAGAAGATAATATCATTGGGGAAACAGGTGTATACCTTGCTGAAATCCCCAAAGTAAAGAGGTACATTAAGTTCACACAGTCCCAACCTTATTCCTCAGATCTGTCACCATTTCCTCCAAGCACAGTGAAATCCACAAAGGTGACAGAAACAGAATACAGAGAGACCACTTCATCTGAGGATGATTTTCAGGAAGACAATGGCTTTGGGCAAATAGGAGCATCTCTTGACAGAGTTCCAAGAGTTAAAAGATACATTGAATTCACACATCCTGAAAGTAAATTCCCTGCTCAAACAACTGCTCTCTCAGCTGAAAGAGCAAACGTATCTGTGGTAGCTAAAGAACCTAGAAGTAGCACTTCATCTGAAGAAAATGTTAAACCATCTACTAACAAAGATAATATTATTGAAGAAAAAAGTGAATATCTTGCCCAAATCCCAAAAATAAAGAGGTATATTAAGTTTACACAAGCGGAACAGTATTCCTTGGATCCGTCACAATTTTCTCCTTCAAGCACAGTGAAAACCAAGGTGATCGAAACTGAATTGAGAAAACCAGCCACCAGAGAGAGCACTTCATTTAAGGATGACGTTCAGGAAGTTGCACAAGTAGGAGTATCTCTGGATAGAGTACCAAAAGTTAAGAGATACATTCAATTCACACATCCTGAAAGTCAATCCCTTGCTCTGTCAACATCTGCTGTCTCAGCTGAAAGAGTTGGAATATCAGGGGTAGATCAAGAGACATGGAGATCAATCGCTTCATCTGAGGAAGATATCACACTAACCGCTAAGGAAGACAATGTCTTTGGACACATTGGAGCATCTCTTGACAAATTACCAAAGGTTAAGAGATATATTCAATTCACAACGCCTGAAAGTGAACCTCTAGTTCAGACAACAACTGCTCACTTATCTGAAAGAGTATCTGAGGGTTTTCAAGAAACAAGATCAAGCACTTCAGCCAAAGTTGATGTTAAGCCATCTACTCATGATAATAATGCCATTGTAGAAATCCCAAAAGTAAAGAGGTACATTGAGTTCACACAATCTGAACCTTCCCAGGGTCTTGCACCATTTCCTTCAAGCACTGCAAAGTCCATAAAGGTGACAGAAACAGAATCAAGAGGATCTAGTACCTTAGTTGAAGATAATGCACGACCATCTCCCAAGGAGAACATTAAGGAAGACAATGCCTTTGGGCAAACAGAAGCACATCTTGATAGAGTACCAAGAGTTAAGAGATACATTCAATTCACACATCAGTCCCCTGAGCAGGCAAAAACTGCTTTATCAGCTAAAAGAGTAGGAATATCTGAGGTCATTTCAGAAACAAGGAGCATTTCATCTGTGGATGATGACACACTAAGCGCTAAAGAAGACTACTTTGGTGGACATATAGGAGCACCTCTTGATACAATACCAAAAGTTAAGCGATACATTAGTTTCACACATCCTGAAAGTCAATCTCCTGTTCAGACAACAACTGCTCTCTCAGCTGAAAGAGTCAGTGTATCTGTGATAGCCAAAGAAACAAGGAGACCAAGTACTTCATCTGAAGATGATGTTAAACCATCTACTAATGATGATAATATCATTGGAGGAAAAATTCTTGATAATATCCCAAAAGTAAAGAGGTACATTGAGTTCACACAATATGAACCTTATTCCTCAGCCCAGTCACAACTTCCTTCTTCAAATGTTGTTAAATCCATAAAGGTGACAGCAACAGAATTAAGGGGATCCAGCACCTCAGCTGAAGATAATGTACAAACCGCTACTAATGGAAACAAAACAAAATCAATGACACTTAGCACTTCATCTGATAATCTTGACAGAATACCAAGAGTTAAGAGATACATCGACTTCAGCCCTGCTGAAAGTCAATATCCTGCTCGGTCATCAACTGCTGTCTTAACTGAAAGAGATGGCATATCAAGGATATCAAGCACTTCATCTAAATCCATTAAACCATCTTCAACTGACTATAATATAATTGGAGAAACAGACAAGTCTTTTGCCAGTATCCCAAAAGTAAAGAAGTACATTCAGTTTACACAATCAGAACCTCATTCCTCAACTTTGTCATCATTTCTTAGTTCAAACACTGTAAAACCCATTAATATAGGGGATGTGCAAGAAAAGAAGAAATACAGAACTTCATATGATGAAAGAAGAAATGACAATTTCTTTCAAGAAATTGGTGTATCCCTTGACAAAATCCCAAAGGTAAAGAGGTACGTTACATTCACAAAGAGTGAACCTACTTCTTCAACCAAATTAGTGAAAAGAGATGCAACATCTACACCAAATGCAGACCTAGAAATCACATGGCCTGGTTTATCATCCAAAGGGTCACTTCCCGACTCAATGAAAAAAGGTTCTGCACTAATAATAAAGACTGAATCTGAATCACGTTTGTCTGGATTTACTTTCAAGGACAATGTTATGACAAAAGAGTCTATGGGCAGTTCAGTTCAGACTGGCCTACGGTCAAGTTTAAGCTCTGTGTCCAGTGACAAACAATCTGTAGGACATCAGGTTATGGATGAACATCCACCACAAGATGAACCACCAGCAGTTCCACTGACATCCCCACCTCCCTTGGAACCGAAGGATGCCAGAGAATATCTCAGAGAAAATTCTGAAGTCCTTCAAAGGCAAGAACGCAGAAGATTACTTCAGCAAAGAAGAAGTGAAATGAAGAAGTTCAACATTGCATCCCTATCCTCCATGCAACAGGACAGCGACCAGCAGGACATATCACCTAGAGATTATGGAGGAGCAGCACAGTTACAAACAGAACCAACTTACAGCAATATCTCTACAAGAAACACAGCCGCTTCAGGACAAACAGAAGGAGCTGAAGCCCCAGTTTTACGGGGCCTTAAAACTAAGAACATCTCAACTCCAAAGTATAAGGAATTTTTAATTTAAATAAAGAGCTCATTTTGACTTGCCAGACAAACAATGTTGCCCAGATCTGAGCTGATACTTTCAAAATTGCACCTTTGGAGGTGGGGATTGCCTTTTTTGTGAGTATTGTAAATGCTGCAATATACTTGTGAACATAACCTAAACTTTTTTCAGTATTTCATAAAGTATTTAATCTCTTTGCATTGAAACAATGTATATAAGAATGTGTATTGTATACGATCATTAACAATGTGTTGATTTTATGAGTCATTATATGCAAAAACCAGAGGGTATTAATTGTACTCGATGCCAGGAGAGACCCCCCCAAGATGACCCCAGAATAGTTGGTCTTTTCTCTTTTAAAACATGACAAAGATTAAAATGACTCCACATTTAGTTAATAAACCCCTTTATATATATTGAATGTAGAGAGGTTACAGTGAAAACAAACACATATACACACACATCCATACATATATACAGTCAGATGAGAATGCTCAACCCTCTGCATTACATACTCTCCCCACAAAAGCAAGTCATAATGACATAGGGGAACTCGTCCATCTGTTCAAAATTAATTTTAAACCACCATTTCCCTCAGGCACAAACAGGTGCAGATGAATGGGATTATGACGAGTGTCTGTAGACATCTTCCAAATGGATTCTGGCCAGCATGCACAGCATACATAGGACTGTTGGCTTTTTAGATGCTGAGTGAATACTTGATAAATAATTTATGGTTAGCAACCTTGATCTTTCAGAGAAAATCTCAACAGAACAAAATTGTCATAACCAGGAAAAGAAATAACTTTTGTTACCCAAAATAAGCTTCAATAAAGTTAATAATGATTTGTCTCTGTTGGTCCTTATAACATGACAAAATGAGTACGTCTTCACGATGCTGCAGATATACTGAAATGCTGCAGTCCCTCATGAACATGGTAGTTTAGCACTTGGTGGAGATGGTGGAGGAGGCAATGCAGAGAAGAACATCTCAACAGATGAGGTTACAAGTGTGTTTAAGCTCTAAATACCATCACACAATCATGTTTTTATAAAGCGTTAAGACTGCATGACCGCGGATACCCAAATTAAGCACAAAAAGTCCACTTCTACAAATATCTGTACAAAAAAAAAAAAAAAAAAACAAGAGCAAAGAAAAAGAAAATGTACAAAAAGAATCTCATTCATTCACAAAGACGGCTCTAACTGCAGAATGCATGCATGCTTTTTTTCCTTGTTCAAATGACAAGTTAGCTTCACGCCACAGCCATAGACAAAACTCAACAGTTTTACAAACATAACTAGAACGTTAAATAGTTGCTAGGCATTGGTCACTATGGGTTAAGGTGATCATATCTGACCACAAGATCTGTGGACGAGGATGTGGCCAAAGGAGAGTCAGTGTTTAGGGCAGAATACCTGTTTTTATATGTTTGTGGCAATTCATCACAGAAATCAAAAGTGCACTTTAACAGATTTCTTTCGTCCCGTCTCTTTTCCATCACGTCTTGTCATTTTAATGACATGCACAGTTTAGTTACATTGCTAAGGAGTCAAATGATATAAGTAATGCATTCTGCAGTCACTTTAACCTGCTCACACTCCTCTACAAGATGTGTACATGCGAGTCAGGAAAAAGATACTGGGCTCTATGTTCATGAGAAGTATAGCCTCTGTTCTTCACGTCGCACAGTAAAGCTATTCTCGTTGATCTCATAATCAATATGAAAAATGAAGTGCTGAAAGGTATACTGATACCACAGGAAGTACTTACAGCAGAATGTCTATGACACTCCTGCTTGTGGTGTGCTTTATTAAACGGCAACCAAATGCAGTGAGACTGGTAAAAAATAAAACTTACGGCATAGGTCGCTATGTAACTATGGTAACACGTTCTGAATGTCATCCTCCTCCAACATAAAAACCGTAGTAAACAGTGTTTGGACCACATCAGCAGAGTGACACTGTAAGCCATTTCCATTTTGAACCAAAAGTCACTGACCTTTAGTTAGCAGGTGTTTGCTCTTCCTTTCTCTGTCCTTCCAGGCCTAAATTACCTAAAGGTCTTAAATCTTCAGACAGTACGCAAGTTTTTACCTACCCTGCCTTGTGGAGAAATTCATCCTCCTTTTAAGAGCCTATTCATTCACATTCACAGCAATATGAAACATCACAGTGGGGTGGGAAGGCGGCTCCGAGGCTGGCCGTGTGCTTACCCACAATGCATTGTGGGCTATGGGGGGCATTAGGTGGAGTCGGTGAGGTGCTGTTTCTCCAGCACACAACCACCAGTGACCCTCCTATGGCCCCGGCTTAAAAAGGGCGACATACAAACATGTGCATTGATAATTACATTCTATGCAAACACTCACACACACTCAAGCCCTCACTGCCAGAGGCCACCATCAGTCTGTCCCAAATGCTTCCGTTTTGATTTGTACTTTGTTTTCTAGATGTTTGTTTCAAAGTCGTTTCTGTCGTCATTGTCATGGTGATTGTTGGCGATTCGTTTCTAGTTGGTGATGGCGGTAGGCATGGGGAAGCTGTCGCTACGACATCTCTCGATCTTTATACCATTCCACAAACTCGTCCAACAGCACTGGCCCTGAGCAAAGAGAAAAAGGAGTCAAAAGGCAAATCTGATGTACGTCCAGCAGCATTTTACAAAAGGATGATGGATGTCTTAATTGGGGTATAATTAGAAGTATAGTGCTTGTACTTACAGGCCCCGTCCTCATCATAGTTACTGAGATCAAGGTTGATAGTCCTACTGAATTCTAGAACATTGCACCATTGATCTTTATTTATAACCTTATACTTAGATTGCTGTGGGGGGAGAAAATTGAGAAAAAAAATAGGTCAAATTTAATTGAGATAGAATATGTACTGATGTGCAAATATGGGCCAGATTTACTAACGGCTTGCGTCAGCGCAAACCCTCTTTTGGCTTTAAAAAACTACTCTCGGGATTTACTAAAGACACGCAGTGAAAAATTATCACTGAAAAGGCGTGGACAGGGCTGACCTAATTGCATATGCACAGTGGTGTAAGGTAACAAAGAACTAATAATACTTTGTTACAGTACTTGAGCATTTTTTGGGAGAATCTGTACTTTACTTGAGTTTTTTATATTTCTGTCAACTTTTACTCCACTACATTTCCGACATAAAATGTATACCTTTACTCCACTACATTTCCGACATAAAATGTATACCTTTACTCCGATACATTTCCCCAAAGCATTTTCGTTACTTACTACAAAATAAATTCGGAAGACTGCAAACCGCGGATGATTTCATTTTCCGTGTTGTGTCCGTTGCCATAGCGACTGACACGTGAGGCTGCGCTGCTGCACAGAGCGGGACACTTCAAAAACAAACTTAAAACATAGACAACACAACGGTACGTTATACACTTACTACAGTACATGTTTTTCCTGTCACCTATAAAGCAATACATTTGATGACTAGATATTGTATTAATGCCATCGAGGCTGAAAGGATGCTAACATTAGAACCTCAAGCGGTTAAAACAACGTGACAAAATACACGCAAGTCTGATCCAAATGTATAATGTCACATTTGTTACCATCTAGCCTATTTGCATTATTTTATATCCATATGGACGTTTTCATGCAGTCGTTATGCAGCGAAGTGAAATATTTGAAGCTAGTGACATGAGAAAGCAAACTGTATCCTCACAGAAACAAATCAGAAACTCATTCGATTTCGTTTTTTTTATATATATCTGTAACATATTTTGATTAGATAACCATCAACTGTTCTAAAGTAGAAGCAAATAAAGTGTGAAATATACATATAATATACATATACTGTGTCTGTCTATGCTATGGCTTGTGTGAAAATGGCCATCTTGTAACATTTTGCAATAAGAGTCCATTTTTAATTTTAACTAAAGGTTGATAAAAGTATTGTTCATCAACATTTATTAATACATTTTAAAGTTGTCTCTTACATTAGTTACTGTACTATGAATTAACATGAATGTTATAACTGAACACAATCTTGCTGCTCAAACTGTGTATAGAACAATTTTTAAAACATTTGTTTGCTCCTTTTGTGTTTTGCATTTACTTGTACTTTTACTTTCAATACTTAAGTACGTCTAATATGAAAAAATACTTTTCATACTCAAGTACAATAAATATCACATACTTTAAAACTTTTACTCAAGTAATATACTTTAACTTCTACCAAAGTAATTTTCTGGCAAGATATCTACACTTTTACTCAAATATGGCTTTCGAGTACTTTATACATCACTGCATATGCATTTGTAGGGAGTTACCCTTTCAGGCGCAAAATTTATGGGAGGAGAATCATGAATCATGCAAGGAGATTTACTCAATTTTGCGCAGGTCAATTTACTGGTATTTGCGCCATTATTTACCACCCAAAATTGAATTGCGTTGGTCATTATAGAAATGATCTGGCTGCGTCTGTGTTCTTTAATTTGTGCAGAACTTTCAGCTCTCATCTGCGCTTTTTTGCAATTGCGCTCCCACGCTAATTTGCCTTGTTTAGTAAATCTGGCCCTATATGTATAAAATACCAGTCAAAAGTTTGTACTGATTTTATTTCCCTTATATTTAAAGCTTTATTCTGAAACAGTTTTGCATTGTAGCTACATCTAAATCTAAATGTAATTTTAATTAACATAACATAAAAGTAGCCAACAAAATGGCCAGTTTGTGACCACCTTCAATGCCGTTTAAAAAGTATTCCTAGATACAAGATGTTGGCTGAGAGAATGTCAAATATAAAGCAGTTTAAGGTTTGTGTTGTATGTATATCATTTTTATGACAACCCAGCAAGCATCTCGGTTAACTATAGACCCGATATAGTCCGGCTATGAGTAACCCACTTCTAGCCAAAATAACCTTGAATTTGGTTACATGTCGTTTTTGCTAAAATATCTTGTGAGATGTATGATATTCCATCATGTAAGCAAAGTCAACAGTGATTACAAGGGGTTTGGTTTCATTTCTTTGACATGTTCATGTTCTAGATGACTAGTCTATTCTTGGGCTATGGTTAGACGTCTATTACATTTTCACTGACAGCCCAAATTTTGCCTTGTTTTAGCCTAGCCGCCAGGGCTGCGTTTGGATGGCTATCAGGCATCTTTTAAAAGAAAAATTACTTGCTGGGGTAATATTCTAAAATGTGGAAAGCAGTAATATTGTATGTGCAGGTGTGTCCAAACATTTGACTGGTCTTGTAAAATTATTAAAGTGACACTGATCGACTGTAAAGATTAAAATATTTACTTCTAGAAACTGGTTAAACACTGGAAACAATGGCCAGGTCTTCCCAAGCAGAAGTCCCAGCATACACTTGGCAGTATTCAAGTCTAAACTCCTCTGATCCTTCTCCTGCAAAAGGGTGGAACCATATTACATTTGAAACATTTTGAATACAAGTTCACACATCACAATAATAATACCGATTTGGCAATTATGGTAGGGAGATAACAATCTGTAAATGACCCATTATTTCCACGGTACTTAAATCCAGGTTGCTCCTGGAAGACAGTTTCAGAAATGAGTGTACTGTATACTGTATACTCTATACTCTAAACAATCTGAGTAAAAGCACCTGAGGGCAGACATTATTATTGTCCCTACACCTTCACACCATAACAATAGCCCTGTTTCCACCGAAATTACTTGAAACAATTTGTCCCAGGAACTTTTTTTCCCCAGACCTGTTGCGGTCTGCGTTTTCATCGCGGTCTACTGTACTGTGAAGATTAAGCAAATTAGTCCAGTGACGTCGGCGAGCGACTTTCCAGTTCCTGCTGGATTTTGTCCTCCTCATATGAGCATAATACTGCCTGAACCTCGTCGTCGGTCCATCGTCGTATTTTTTAAACTCTATTGTTGATTCGAATAGCACGCACCCGCAACAGACTTTTAAAAATGGTGGTTGAAATAAAATGCTGCATGGAGTCAACCAATCAGCATGTTCAGCGATCAAGTCCCACCCCCAAAAGTTCCTGAACTTTAAAAAAGTACTACCTCATGAGCAGGGACTTTTTTTAAAGGGGGAACCTTTTACCCGGAACTTAATTTAGACCTTGGTCTCTGCAGGTACTCGAAACACACCCCAAAGTCCCTAGTTCCTGCGGTAGAACCGGGGTCTAAATTAAGTACCGGGTAAATATTTCCCCGTCCAAATGGCCCTGCTCGCGAGGTAGTACTTTTTCAAAGTTCAGGAACTTTCGAGGGTGGGACCTGGGCACTGAACATGCTGATTGGTTGAGCTCACGCAGCATTTTATTTCAACCGGCATTTTTAAAATTCTTGCGAGGTTCATTCTGCGTTCAGTAAATATCAGTCTTGCTCTTTCTGTCGATGGCGCGCGTTGTCTCAGCAATCGCATGGTCAATGTCCGTAATAGCTGATAATAACATACATTGTCTTATTTTAAATCTAGCTTTCAGAATATGCTTTAGTATCAGTGCTCGTCTCTTTTCCGCCGTTTTGTTATTTACATCTTTAGTAAACCAATATATAACCAGCAAGAGCAGCGCTGCTTGCATCTCCTCCACTTGTTATTGTTGCAGACAGTCTCGCACAAAAATGATTACTGTCCGTTGCTGACTGGGAGGAACAGTCGTGCGCAGTCCCACATCTCTGGAATAATTTGCCTTAATCTTCACGGTACTTTAGACCGCAGTGGAAACGCAGACAGCAGCAGGTCTGGGGGAAAAAAGTTCCTGTAAAAAAAGTTGCTGGTACAAATTTTTCCGGGTAATTTCGGTGGAAACGGGGCTTATATTGCCAAAAGTATTGGGACACCCCTTGAATGCAGGTGTTCCAATCACTTCCATGGCCACAGGTGTATAAAATCAAGCACTAGGCATGCAGACGCTTCTACAAACATTTGTGAAAGAATGGGTCGCTCTCAGGAGCTCAGTGAACTCAAGCGTGGGACCGTGATAGGTTGCCACCTGTGCAATAAGTCCATTCGTGAAATTTACTCACTATTAAATATTCCACAGTCAACTGTTAGTGGTGTTATAACAAAGTGGAAGCAATTGGAAACAACAGCAACTCGAAGTAGTAGGCCATGTAAAATCAGAGTGGGGTCAACGCATGCTGAGGCGCACAGTGCACAGAAGTCGCAAACTTTCTGCAGTCAATACAGACCTCCAAACTTCGTATGGCCTTCAGATTAGCTCAAGAACAGTGCGTAGAGAGCTTCATGGAATGGGTTTTCATGGCCGAGCAAGCCTTACATCACCAAGTGCAATGCAAAGTGTCGGATACAGTGGTGTAAAGCACGCCGCCACTGGACTCTAGACGAGTGACGAGTGATGAATCACGCTTCTCTGTCTGGCAATCAGATGGACAAGTCTAAGTTTGGCAGTTGCCAGGAGAACAGTTCTTGCCTGACTGCATTGTGCCAAGTGTAAAGTTTGGTGGAGGGGGGATTGTGGTGTGGGGTTGTTTTTCAGGGGTTAAGCTTGGCCCCTTAGTTCCAGTGAAAGGAAATCTTAATGCTTCAGCATACCAAGACATTTTGGACAATTTCCAACTTTGTGGGAACAGTTTGGGGATGGCCCCTTTCTGTTCCAATATTACTGCGCACCAGTACACAAAGCAAGGTCCATAAAGACATGGATGAGCGAGTTTGGTGTTGAGGAACTTGACTGGCCTGCACAGAGTCCTGACCTCAACCCGATTGAACACCTTTGGGATGAATTAGAGCGGAGACTGCAAGCCAGGCCCTCTCGTCCAACATCAGTGCCTGACCTAGGGCTGGGTGATAAAACGATAATGATACGTATCGCGATTGACACCTAATCGTTATCAATAAAAAATGCGTTCAATAAAACGTTCTATACATTTTTTTTTCTTCGTCGGAAGAAACCAGAGGCTGCGAAGCATGTTTGGTTGCATGACCAAACTGGCACTAGCTCTCTGGTAACCAAGCAACGTAGGGAGTGACAGGCTAACAGCCAATCAGGTAACTGTCATTTTGAGTGCCGCAGCGAGCGAGGAAATTGTTGATAAAACTGGAAAACAAGTCAGCTCGTCAGAATGGCAGTTTTTTGGATTTTATAAGCCTGACCGCAGTCAGACCAAAGTCGTCTGCAAATTATGCAAGACTGTCTTATTTATACTTTTGTCTGGCTCCGCAGCGCGAGCCTCCATTGACAGCGTGCGCGCCTCGTTCGTTTGGGGACTGTGTTTATACTCGACGCGCTCGCCGTTGTGCTATTCTTGAGTTTGGCTGAATCCGAAATCGCCCCCTAAACCCTCAATCACTATTCCCTGCTTTAATCTACTAATACAGTTCACTTGAAGGAGTGAATGAAAACAAGTGAGCGATTTCGGACAGCCGCTGTGTGTACATCGGCTGTACACTCGTTATTGCAGTGCAAAGTGGGATAGAATGAGTGCACTCAATAACGTCCACTATCATTTTGGACACCACTACAAATGGCTGCCCCCTCCAATAATGCCATATGTAGGGTATAGGGGACGATTTCGGATTCAGCCTTTGAAACTACATGGAGAGGTAATGTTACTCTGCATCACTGCCTTACGACAAAGCATCTAAACGGTAACAGCTACAAAGAAATAACGGAGGCACTGCACCTTAATGTTAAGAGATAATTGTTAAGTGTTCATTGTGATTTTAGACTTGTGTTTAAATTTTAATTATTTGAGTGTTTTCCATGGTTGTGGTGACATTTCTGCCTTTATAACTGAGGGGATTATAATCAGAGGAAGGTTAAGTTTAAAATAAAAATGTTTAAATGTTAAATATTTTTCTCCTGGTCCTTATTTTAAATAGGTCATAAAAATATCAATAATTATCGATATCGACCGATATGAAACACTTATATCGTGATACAGTTTTCAGCCATATCGCCCAGCCCTAGCCTCACCTCATAAACAAATGTGCTTTAGAAGAATGGTCAAAATCCCCATAAACACACTTCTAAACCTTGTGGAAAGCCATCCCAGAAGAGTTTAAGCTGTTTTAGCTGCAAAGGGTGGGCCAACTCCATATTAAACCCTATGGATTAAGAATGGGATGTCATTAAAGTTCATGTGCATGTAAAAGCAGGCGTCCCAAAACTTTTGGCAATATTGTGTATTAAAAAGCAAAAATAATCACTTCTCTAACAGCTATGAAATAAGGTTTCACTGCAGGAAAATGGACTAAGTGCTCTATAAAAGATGAGCCCAGGCATGAACATTTCTGTTTTATCTAGACAGGACGGATGTCATGTTATCCATTCAAGGTTGCCACAAGCTATTTATTTGTACTCATCCACATTATTGGCCTTATCGAATGGCTCCTGTAAAAGCTTCACTCCATTCTCTTTACAATTCATACCAAGGGAATGAAAAAAAAGAATCAACTATCTGGACAAGAGATACTTCTGCTGAGCAGACAAAGAGGTGAAACAACCCAAAATAGCATCATCTCTCAGCAGTCTCAAGCCCTTGTCTGTTGTAACTGAAGGACTGTGATGAACCCAGCAAAGAAACAAAAATATCAGACAGGATCCAGATGCACAGTCACAGGCAATCATTTAACCAAATATTGTGCTGAAGTATTAACCCTAAAACCCTATTGGGGACAAATGTGGGCAAAATTATTTTGATAAATTTTTAAAAAATACTTCCCTTGATCTGAGCGGTACAAGACTTTGCTACTTTTCCTAAGTTTGCCACCTGAACAACCAAAAAAATAAATGACTCGATTCTACAATGTTAAGTGGGTGAAAAAAAAAAACTCCTTAATTGTTCGTTCGTGGACAAAAATGGGCACCCATAGGAATGAATGGGAAAAACTGTAATTCAGAGCATTCTTGTTGTTTTTTTGTAAAAAAATAATCAATAAATCCAATACAACATATATCTAACATACACACAAATGAAGGGCTGATCCTGTTCAACATTCTCAACATGGCAAAAACTCTCACTCATACACACACACACACACACACAAACACAAACAATGCCTTCAATGAGCCTATGACAGAGCTGGGCTTTTTTTTTTTTTTTCAAATAAAAACTCACTCACACATACAAAAATGTTCCAATCAATGATGACAACCAATGAAATGATCCAATCAACCACCTGGCTCAACACTCACTGTCTCTCTCTCTCTCTCTCTCACACACACACACACACACACACACACACAAACAAACAATGCATTCAATGAGCCTATGACAGAGCTGGGCTTTTTTTCAAATAAAAACTCACTCACACATACAAAAACAAAGAATTGGATGAGCCAATGTCTGACAATGTTTTTTGGTATGATCCAATCATCCACCTGGCTCATTAGCCTCTCTCTCACACACGCACACACGCAGGAACACTTCAAAGTCAGATCAAAGTGCTACTGCAAGGTTTGTTGATACTTCGAAACAAAATATTTTAGTAGCATATGCTACCTAAACCTGCAGTGGCAGTTATTTTATCAGTTCACTGTAAGCAGCAAAATGAAGAGGTTTAGTGCAGCAGAAACCCTGGATATTCTACTGGAATCCAGTGGGGAGGAAGGAGGCCTGCCAGATATATCTGCAAAGAACATTCAGTTACAATTACCTGCTGCCACAAGTGCATGTAAATAATGTAAATAACTATTATTGTTTGTTCTTACCTGTTTATTCTTAGCTAACACTTATTTAGTTATTGTTATGTATATTCTTACCCGTTTGGTACCAATTAGTTATTGAAATTTGATGTTTTTTGTATGAAATAAATGATAAATTATCTACTACTTTGTCTTTTCCTTATAGCATGGTCATATTTATCTAAGCATATTTTTGCATCTTTGTGTAGTCTCACCTAACACGGATATATATTTTTTAAATTACAATTTTAACTTGTTATAGTCAAAAACTTAAGAGGTCAAATTCATTTTATACAGTGGTTCATAGAGTTCAGCCTATATGCAGCCATTGAGTACTATAGCCATCTAGTGGCTATTGATATTATTGCTTTTTTTCTTAATTTAATACCAATATAAGTCACCAGATGCCAGCAAAGACACTTCATCTTTAGGTTTTAACTCTCGAAACTTAGTGGAATGATAATTTTTAATGTAGTTAAAGAAATATTAAATATAACATAAAAATAAACATAATTTACATAGAAAATTTGGTACTTTTAGAGGTAAATAAATTCAAAAATACCCCCAAAATAAAAAAAAACACCATAAATGGATAGTATAAATTTTATCGAAGACAGTGATATAACATTTATAATAAATAAAACATTTGATCACACCTGAGACCTCTGTGCCCACATTTGTCCACGAACGAACAATTAAGGGCTGTTATGTGAATAGGGCATGAGGGTTAAAAGAATACAAGAGCTTTTAAAGTGGACGATGATTAGTGTTCATCAATCACCTGTCCGACACACACTCACCCTGGCAAAGTCGAAGGCATATCGGTAAATGAGCTTGAAACTGGTGGCATCGTTGAGGACAGACCTCAGGTAGTCTAGAGAGTTCCTGAGTTTTTCAGTAGAGTCACACCTGCATTTGACAGAAGAAGAGGAAAAGTGAAGTTTGGGACAGGAAGAAGTGTAGTAGCATGGTGTACAAGGTCCACGTTTAGCCAGACATACTGCAATGAGCCCATTCCCTTGAGCCACTCCTGTAAAGTGAAGTAACCCATACTCTGGGCATCAAGCTTCCAGGCCAATACCAGCATCACCACCTACGTACAAATATACATTAGAATGAACACTGATGAGGAAAATGCTAAACCATATCAGATCAATTTAGTTTCTTACGTTCTCTGGCTCCACTCCAATGTCTTCACAGAATTTCTCCATCCCTTCTGGTCCAACCACATCATCACACCCTGTTTACACAACACATGCAGACACAATTTACTTTTATATACATTGGCCCCAAAACGTATTTGGACACTTAAGCTACAATAAAAAAAAAAGTGTTGCATAACAACATTTTAAAACTAGTGGACTTAAAGCACACTTCAGTCAAGATATAAAAATAAAAAGCTACGTTTGTTAACTTAGGTTTTCAAAATATAAAAGAACAGATGTATTGTTCAAAATGAAGACAAAAAATCTGGATGTCAAACTTTATTCTGCTAGGACACTTGTGTGAACTAAAGGGTGAAGTTCTGAGAAAAGCATCATTTGCGCAGATGCCACTTGTTTTGATATTTTGTATCTTGCGACATTTTTAAGTGTGACTAAAGTGTCCAAATACATTTTAGTATATACTTATAGTCACTCTATTTACATCTTAACTTAATTTGGAAAGTCTCTGAAGTCACAAGGGTGGAATTCTGAATAAAAAAAGAAAAAGGAAAAAAAACTAGCGTAAATTTAGCTGACATTATTCACTGCCTTCTAGACATTTCAAGTCAAATTATTTGAGTTCATCAGATTTTGATGTGATTATACCATTTTTCTTTAGACCTTACCAATGACTAATAAGTTCATGATAGTTCATAACACGATAACATAAAACTTAACATGACTTTGCGCACATACCTGCATATTCATAAAACCACTCTAGACATCTCTTGCTAGAAAAAGCTTCAGCTTCCTGGATTTGCAACGTCTCCTGTTTTCTGTAAACACTGAAATGAGTAGACAGGACTGAGCGGATGCTATTTAAATACACATTAACACACACATGTATAAACATTAAATCACAAACGTGCTGTGTCTGATACAAACAAGAGAAGACACATGAATCCACCCACACAACCGCAAACCTGATGGTACAATTAGAACAATCCTTCTGTGAATAAATACAGATTTTCTTAACCAATATGATCTGAAAGGTACCTAGTTTAGTTGTTAATCAAAAAGTTGTGTCGATGAATGAGTGAATTAGAGGGAGGTCAACAGACAGATGGAATAGACAGTCATGAAGAGGCTGGAAAGATGGATGAATGGAAAGGTGATGTTGCGCATACTTATCCTGCCGGCTCTTCTTAGCAGACAGGTCATCTCCAGCAGTGGGTCTCCTCTTTTTCCTGGGGGGCATGGCTCTGGAGCAGCAGGCTGGAAAAAGACAGAGAGACAGAACACAAAGATGATGATTACTTTTTGTTTCTCTTTTTCAGCCATTCCCTCCCTCGAACAAGGGATATGTCCTCATATAATTTGTAGGAGACCCAGTTCCAGAATCAAATCAGGGTGCATCTGAAATGAGTCAGGGTGCTCTAGTAAAGTGACGATTTAATGTGTACAGTGAGACATTTAAAAGGCACAATATGTCATTTTACGCCGCAAGAGGTCGCTTATTCAGAACAAAGGCGTAGCTTGATGACACCTTGATTTTGCGGAGCTTTTATTCTGTTGCAAGCGAGCACTTTCGCTTCTTCCGCTCATGCGTATGTGGGTGAAACCAGCCGCGCTGGTTTATCATATTACATACATTTGAGTGTATTGAAAGTTATGTTATAATGCTACTCTGTGAGTTCGCTCGGCGGCTACTATGAGACACTTGTTGCACACTGCAGTAAGCTAGATGGATATTAGGCAGTAAAACAGGGGTCTCAAACTCATTTTACCTGGGGGCCGCTGGAGGTAGACTCTGGGTCAGGCTGGGCCGCATCAAGTATTACACATAAAAAGTGTTTCAAGAAAAAAGTATTCCAAAAAAAAAAGTAGCATAACTGATCCAATCTTCTCAGTCTTTATTATTAACAGTTCTTCAAAATGAATGTTTCTTCTGAACATGAACTGTTCCTCTGAATTTGAACTAAATATACTGTAAGGATGATCTCTGTATAAATATCAGTCTTTAAATGCAAGATATTTAAAGTATTCTTGCAATAGTTCCACTTTAGCACAATCAAATATACTTAAGTGTATCTTTATTTGGACCTCAGCAGTATTTCCGGATAACTAAAATGCATTAAGTATTACTTGTTCCAATTAGAAATTAAATCATGTAATATGAAATAATGAATGATTTTAATTTTATTTAAATAATAGACTAATTCACAGCAAGGCCGTAACCAGGTCAAACAGAACAGTGAGCGAAATTCTAGGTCTAATTCTAGTTGGGAAAATTTGTCAAATATTATTAGTCCCGATATTCTTTGCATGAGTGAGTGAATAAATACATAGATCCGCAATTTACTTACGGATTCTCTAGTGGTCTGGTGGTAGAATTTTTCTCAACCGTGTCAAAGGTTCCGGGTTCTAATCCGCTCTTGTGTAGTTTTTCTTCATTAAAATCAAAGATGTTCATCAATGATTGTATAATAAGACCATGGACACGTTTGCATTTTGTTTTGTTATTTCAGAGTCTGAAGTCTCTCTCAGAAAAGTCTCTCTCAGCAACGGCATTAAGCGATAGATTGACGCGCTCGTCTGTGTGTGAAGACTGTGCAGTGTGCACGAGCCAACAGAGAACGTAAACCCTGCATACTTTGATTTGATTGGTCATCTCAATCATTTTGACATTGACGAGCGCTGTTAGACCACATTCGTTTCAACTGTCCGATCAGCTTCGTTCGTCTGTTCCTGTCAATCACGCGGTTTCAAACAATTATACCGCACGAGGGAGGGGCGAGCCAACTCTCTCTCTCTCTCACACACACACACACACACAAAGGAGGCAGCAAGCGCGGCAAGCGCTGCACACGCAACAATTCAGCAAAAAGGTGCTTTTCAGAGCAACGCGCCTGCCGCATTAACACAATATTTTGTGGCCCCCTTCTTGACATCAAAGTTTAATCCTGCGGGCCGCGAGTTTGAGACCCCTGCGGTAAAACATGGTACTCGCGGTAAATCAAGAAAACCAGATTTAAACAATAAGACTAACTGTGTTGAGCTGTATAACAATGACTAGTTTTCTGTGGATGAATGTATCCAAACAGTTGCTCACCTGTCTAATAAAACACATCATATATTAAAGCGTCTTTAGTGTTTTCATGGTTTCGGAAATCGAGGGTAACGTTTAATGCAAAAATCATGTGCCTTCAAGATTATTTACAAGTCATTACTTTAAAAAAATAATTTGAATAGAATTTCAAAAACATTTTTATACAAATATTTGTCTATTAATCTATTAGTTTGCATTTACATTGCCTAATGCTAAGTTGACGTGTCATAATTTTTCCCATGCTATGGTTATTACTATATTGCAATTTCGAGAGTGAATCCTGCATTTATATCTAGATGTCACTTCCGAAATTTTGTAGCGTGTGTGATTGGCTGTCGGTCCTCAGCAGCATGAAAAACAAGACGTTTATTCAATGGATTACCCTAGTGAAAAATAAATATACTAAAATATATTTGAAATACATTTATGCTAAGTACACTACAAATACGTTTACATATTATGTACTTAATATAAATATCCTGCAATTGTACTGTTGGTATACTAAATTGATATACTTAAAGTCTACTAATTACTACTAAGTAATACTGAATGCATTTTAGTTATCCGGAAATACTGCTGAGGTCCAAATAAAGATACACTTAAGTATATTTGATTGTGCTAAAGTGGAACTATTGCAAGAATACTTTAAATATCTTGCATTTAAAGACTGATATTATACAGAGATCATCCTTACAGTGATATTAAAACACATTTTTTCCATTCATAATATTAAGAAATGTGCATTGTGCAATATATATATTTGATATTAGTTGATTAGGTTATGGAGAGATGGGGCAGGTCACTACCTGTGCCGTGAGTCTCTGGGCCGGCGTCTTCTGTCAGGTTCTACGGTGAGAAAGAAACTGCATTCAACAACCATCACTCTTACTCTCTTTCTTTCTTTCTCTCTCTCTCTCTCTACTCAAACAACATTCTGCAGCAGACTAGCAGCTATAAGCACCGCACCAAAAAGAAGACAGTAAAGCATGTGTGTGCTGTAGGTGGCCGATCATCTTATTTTCCTGTAACCTTTACAGATGCTGCCGGTGCAGCTTTCTCAAAGACATCGGGGAGGAGAGTTCTGGAAATAAGATAATGTAGAGCACAATTCTGTGTCAATCAGGGTTATGAGGGTAGTTATTTAAGTAAATGGCTTGATCAAAGTTTCATTTTGTAGTTCGTAATAATGCCGTTGAGAGTCCTAAACTCTCATTTGGCCAAACACCGCTATCCCACAATGCTAACCTACCAGTACGCCGGTCAGTACAGCACCGTCAGCTCTTGCATTAATCTCAATAGAAGAACAACTGTCCTTGAACCAGGGAATAGGGCATTTATGGCCTGATCTTATAATATTCACACAACAATTTCAGCTCATATTTGCAATATCATCGTATTTGCATTTTGCTCAATTCTGCATGTCGTGTGTGTGTGTGTGTGTGTGTGTGTGTGGCTATCAATAAGACTTCACTACCCCATTTCTGTTCAATGCATTTTACCATTTACCAATCAATTCTGCAGATTTCATCTAGCCCCGTTTTCTCTTTCAAACATGTTTGAAGCCCGTTTGAAGGTTGACTGTGACAAGCAGGGCGGGCGAGAGCCGTGAGAGAGTGGCGCAAGGCCGGTGGCATGATTGCAGATGAGCGCCACCGGCCTTGCGCTGCTCTCTCGCGGCTCTCGCCCGCCCTGCTTGTCACACTGACAAATCTGTATTTCAGAGGGATTCATCCATGTCTTTTCTAATAGGTTTACTAAATAAACTTAGACTTAAACTACACAGAAATCAATGATGCATTGGTAAACTTCAGTAAGGACCTTGAAAACTTTGTTGATTTTGTGTGGATTTAGTGGCCTACCTGCCAGAATCATATTGATACAAAAGAATCAATCATCTAGTGATAAACTAAACATGAAATGTGCACAAATCCCATCGGTATAAATGCTCTGGGTTTAAATAATTTAAAGGCATGAATGTTAAATCTGGCAATAAAGCCGATGGGTATTTAAGTGCAGGCAAATGGAGTTCATATTTACCAGCCTGTGCAGGGTGTGGTAGATCTTGTGGATACTGGCCAGTGTGGACAAATGAGAGTTCAGCTGGAAATCTGTGAGGGAGATATAAAAATAAACATCTGTTACTCCTGGCAGTTATGTACAAGCATCTGGGCTGTACATGGGTTTCTGTGTTGTTTGATGTTTTCAGTCTGTATGTAGAAGTTATTGTGAATATGGGAAAGAAGCGCCTGCTTCAGGAAAATGACGGAAATATGAGAGGCCATGTGCGATACTGAAGTGTTTCTAATAAGCTAATGCATATGACAGTATGCATTTAACTTGCATGCTTTATGTGCCTTCATTATGAACATGGCGACAACCAACATTGTCATCCATAATCTTTATATCAGTAGTTCCCAAACTAAGGTATGCGAGGTGACAGAAGGGGAACACGAACCATTCATTTAATTCCACTCCACTTTAAAATAAAAACAGGCAAAATGCCATTAAAAGGTCAAATACATGACATACAATCAAATTACCTCATCTTTTGCTGTCAAAACTGCATCCACACAAGCAGCGTGCATATGATAGGTTGCTCACAGGCTGCCATAAGCTTGGTACATACTCCGGAAGAACAAAGAAATTTGTTTGTTTTCTGGAGGTGGCAAGAACAAAGTTTGTTCTGGCCGGGACAGTCCATACTTCGCGAGAAAAGCAAGTGCCGAACAGGTGACACTTTCAATTTCTGACACAATAATTCTTGGACATCCACAAAAAAAAGTTCTGCTCAGATGATGTGTCGAGAACAAGCTGGGTGAACTCCCAAACCAGGACTGCGAGAACAAAATGATGTAATTTTGTGAGAACTTTTTTCTCTGTTCTTGCGGAGTGTGTAATGGCCTTTATCAAATCGTGCTACATTACTGACGTTCCCGACAATGTCCCTTTGTAAGCACCTACTAGCATAAAGAACAAATATAGACAGACTGTGGTGCATACAGATCAAATAAGACTCAAACTCTCTAAAAAAAAAAAAACATACCCTGTGTGAGTTCTTGATTTGAATATTGATAATACATATTATACGGGCAAGAATGCAAATTTTTCACAAATATCCAAACTAATTGCAATTGTAACACTGATTTTATACAACGTTCAACATACAAAAGGGTAATATAAAGTGATGTACAATTTAAACAGTATTGTTTGCTCTATTTTGCAATGAAATTCCAACAAAAGCCACAGCAGAACTGCAACACACAGTGTGTTTCGGGAACGAATCTGCAGCTTTGAATGAATCATGATTCAATGACTCAATCATGGGCCCTGTCCCAAATGGCACACTTCATATGCACTTTCGGTCTTGTGGACTTAGAATGGCTGCCATGTGCACGTGTCCATTAAAGGGTTAGTTCACCCAAAAATTCTGTCATTAACTACTTACCCTCATGTCGTCCGACACCCGTAAGATCTTTGTTCATCTTCGGGACACAAATGAAGATATTTTAGTTTAAATCTGATGGCTCAGAAAGGCCTCCATTGGCAGCAATGACATTTCCTCTCTCATGACCCATAAAAGGTACTAAAGACGTCGTTACGAAGTCCATCTCACTACAGTGGTTCTACAATAACTTTATGAAGCGACGAGAATAGTTTTTGCGCGCAATTTTTTTTTTTTTTTTTTAATCATTATTCAACAAGTTCTTGTCTTCCGCCTGGGCCTTTGACGTGAACTCACGAAGCACCACGACGCATGCGCGAGAATATGACTTTCATTTCGCGGCTTTGATAAGGCACTTTTTACTTCCACTTGTTCATTTCTCACGGTGTGGGCATCCAGGAAATGCAGACTTTAGCCCCATTTTGACCACTACGCCAAGACCTACAGCACGATCAATCTAGAATTCAACAGCTTAGTTGAAGCTACAGACCTAGCGCACCTTCCTCTGCTTGTAAACAAAGCTCCTCGCTTCCGGGTCATGTGTCAGAATGGCGGCTCTACATCATATTCTCGCGCATGCGTCGTGGTGCTTCGTGAGTTCACGTCAAAGGCCCAGGCGGAAGACAAGAACTTGTTGAATAAAGTCGTTATTTTGAATTTGATTTGCGCACAAAATATTCTCGTCGCTTCATAAAGTTATTGTAGAACCACTGTAGTGAGATGGACTTTGTAACGACGTCTTTAGTACCTTTTAAGCGTCTTGAGAGTGTAAAGTGCATTGTGCCAATGGAGGCCTTTCTGAGCCATCGGATTTCAGCTAAATATATTTTTATTTGTGTTCCGAAGATGAACGGAGGTCTTACGGGTGTCAAACGACATGAGGGTGAGTAATTAATGACAATTTTCATTTTTGGGTGAACTAACCCTTTAAGTCCATGAGACCGAAGGGTGCCCCATTAGTTTTTTTAGGTTTCAGAAGGGTGCTCACGAGCGCCTCGTTTGCGGTCAATATGCGGCCATATATATATTGATATGCAATATATTCCCGACAGTCAAAGCGGCGTTATGTCCGCAGTGTTTAGACTGTCATTTAGGACAGGGTCATAAATACAGCCACTTGCTTCGTTACTGAACGACTCAATGAATGAATTACTCTATGACTCACTCATTAAGACAGCACCTTACTGGTTTCAGTTTAATATTCACCTCGTATCACTTTGCTTTTACCATCATTGAATATTTCTCTCTTGAACTTTTTTATGTTTTAAGTTATTTATAAAGGTAAAACATGCACTGGAACATCTATTCAAGGGGGCAAATACTGTCCATTAATGTATAAGGTGTGACTGCAGTCTAAAAGAAAAGAGTACATAGAAGGATTTTAAATGCCTCTCTAAAAAAAAGTTTGGGAACCACTGCTTTATATTATCAAGTATGGTTTCATCATTAATAAAGTAAATATCAGTGTGGAGGTCATATTTCTCTAGCATGTTAATATCAGGTCCTAGCGAATCTTAGATATGTAGAATACATTTGTGGAAGCAAACTCTACTCTAAATATAGATGGTGAAGAATAAATATGCACAGACCTAAATACAGATTATTAATAGTCGATTGAAACTGGCTTACAAAGATATGCATAACTCCAGTTGATCCAAATAAAATCCACAGTGATATTCCAGAATGATACTTGTATTAATTAAACGTAACCTACCACTACAAAAGGTGCACTGATTGGTGCATGAAGTCAATAATGAAAGTCAGTAATGTGATATCACTATTGGTCTTTTATAATGTTCCCTTGAATCCAGTTCTCTCATTTAGGTTATTCTTCCAGATAATATAGCCTAAATATCAAAACAAAATATTCAGATATGAATAGATATGCATTTTTAAAGGTCAATGGCATCTTTTGAAAGGCCCACTATAACTCAGTTACTAAGAATCCTCCTCATGCAGTGCAATGGAAAAGGTGTATACAAAGTATAAAGGATCTCTTCTTATCATTTGTCATAATGTATCTAGCAACACATTGTCTCAACACCAACGTTTATACTGTAAATGCTTGTTATATTTGCTGTCACTTTTTTTGGTTGTATATGTTTTTGATGTACATTTTTTCCAGTCTTGAAAATATGTAGCTTACAAATGGAATACCTAAATAAATACAAAATGCGGAGTATAAAAACGCATGAAAACGAAAGTTAGCATTATTCATTTGTAAAGAAGCTACAGACCGACGTAGCAACAAGAACCAAGAATGACGTAAGCACATGATTCATTTTGCACATATTAAAAACTTCCGCGGTCTCGTTATTAGTATAAAAAAAATGTATCGTGCAGGCCTTTGTATATGAGCGGACAAGCCTGCGAGCCCACATTAAATTCAGATGTTATTTAAATAATGTCCGGTATATAATTCAGTGCATTATTAAACTCCGAATAATAAAATGAGACTATTTGTGAACCTGTGACGCAGTTGTCAGGAATGCCAGTATATATGAAACACCCCAAACATGTAATAAACAGTATTTGTCGAATTGACAAAAAAATATTTCAAACATTCACAGCTCTATATTGACTGCAGTTTAAAATAAGATTTTCCGACACACGAGTGTATACACCTTACAGTCTGTTATACATCACACACATAACTTGCAACGACTTTACAAAGTATCTGGAGAGTCTGTGGACTTCTGGGGGATGTAGTCCAGCGACAAACAACGCCTGCTGTGTTCCAATGAAATGGCTCGGCTGAATAAACCACATTTCCCAGAATTCCCAAAATCATAATTTCAATCGCTACTCTCCCCAACTGATGAATGCGACCCAAATGCTGCAAAAAAGATTTTCTATCTTAGATCAAAAACATTTTTTCCACAACGACATGCAGTTGGTCTTTCAGGGGGACGTGCAGTAATGCGTCAGATCACATTCGACGTGTTTGCAAGCACTAAATTTTTACACAACTGCGTCACAATTTTCACCCCCTGTCATTTTTCCGCAGTTTTCTCGAAAAAAATCTGACCCGTTTAGCTCTAAAACAACAACCTTTAACTTGTTCCTCGGTGGCTTTGTATTACTCATTCGAGTAGTGAGGAGACGGATCCCTTAAGGTTATTTGGGTATTAAAGGTAATTAGTGTATTGTGTAAATAGGATAAGATACCTGGCTCGGATCGCTGCACATACTCAAGCAAAGAAGGCTAAAATGCAACGATATTCCTTGCAAGGTCGTTGTCGCTTGCAAGCGCCCAAGATATCGGAGTAAAAACACAAAGAGAGCAGCTCGCAGGCTCAGAGTCAATCTGATGATGTGTATGCTCGGGTAACGGCTACTTTACTCACAAAATGCGTCAGTACAGCGAATCATACATCTTAAAAGAAGTCACGGCGACTTGTCACGGTGCAGCAACTGCCATCACAGGTCGACAGAACACGAATAGCAGTGAAAACGTACTATTGTACTTACTTGACGCATCTGAGTGCATTTTTATGAAACACACAACTGTATTTGTGTGAGTCTGCAGACCGGCCAGTGGGCGGGACACGTCAATATTATACCTGCCCACAAATGATTTAGATGGACCGAATTTTTAGTGGCCACGCCCACTGGTGTCACTGATTGGTCGAGAGGAGTGTCAACTACATTGCGCAAGAAGCACTGTGTACATCCCGCCTCCAGACCAACGTGATTGGCTTAGCGCTTTCATAGCCCCTCCCGTGGACGCATATTATTGGCTGAGAAGTGTGTCTACACCGATCAGTTATGATAGTTTTCCTCGTGCATAGAAGAAAGCCAGCCCACGATGACACGCTATTGGCTCAGCTGTGCACCAACACAGAGCCCACTTGGGTTAACAAAACAATGGTGAGAGAAAGAGAATACAGAGAAAAACATTACTGAACGAGCCGCTTTCGCTTGCTTGTGCGCTACTGTCATCCAAAGCACGGAAAAGTTTCAAAAGTCAATGAAAGAAGCAGGAACCACTATTATGTTAGCCATTGTGATTAAACGAGCAGCTCACCCACCACCCTCATGTTGTTTAAAACCATTATGACTTTTGTCCGTGGAATGTAAAATGATATGCAGGGCAAACTGGTAGCTTCAGTCACCATTTCTTTCAATGACAAAAGATACTATGTTACTCGTTTTGCATAGCTTCTACATTTGTGTAGGCTTTACTCAAGGTAGTTCAGTGAAACGTAGGCTAACCGGTGCTTAGCATTATATAAAAGCTCACTACTGAAATTGCTGTTATAATAGGCATAATTAATGTTCCACACTGAGTTGGGTGTGGGATCAGCTTTCCTCCAAGTCAGTTCTGCAATCTTTCCCAATCATTAATTCTATTTACAAGCGTTCAACAGGCTTCATTTGTGCTGTTTATAATGCACTGAAGATGTTAAATATCCCCTGCAGCTGCATTGGCTCTGAATAATCTAAAGAGTATATAATTTTCCCCTTTCACATGGTTCAAATCAGTTGTGGGTGCAATTAGTTTGCATGAAATGTTATACCGGTATGTTATAATAATATTTGAGAACAATTTAATATAACCAAGTCATCCCCAGATATGCAAAAATATTAGGACATTTATATATATTATATATATATATATTAGGACGTTCATATATATATGAACGTTCTCATTGCACAAAATATTCTTTATAATGGAACCAGGTTTTTTAGATTATTAAATATATATGTATATATATATATATACAGACTTCAGTACACAGCAGATTTAGAAAATCATGAATTGTTTTAATAAATTGCAGCAGGTGGAAGAAATATAATTTTCCTCTTGAAGAGGATGATTTTAACAACAGCAAAGTTATTCAAAGCAATCAAAGTTGCTGAATTTTTTTTTCACAGAATGTAAATCCTCTGTTAATCTATATATTTTTTTTATATAGAGTCCTCTTGTGTGCCAGTACTGACAGACAGACAGTCAGTTATTTGTTAAGTTAGTTGTTAAGTTACCCAATGGCTAATAAACTGGGCAAATATGGCACCTGTGTAATTTAATGGAGTTATATTAGATATATTAGACATTTAGAGTTCCTAATAGTTCCTAGTAATAGTTCCTTCGTAATTTTGCCATGAATATATTGGGGCCTTTAAAAATAGAGGTTCCAAAAGGGGGTTTAAGCAGCAATGGCATAAAATAATAATTTTGGCTTCTCCAGAGAACATTTCAGTAAATGGTTCTTAAAAGAACTTGTTTTCTGTCTTAGTGTGAAAAACATTTTAATAATCTGAAAAACCTGTTTCCGTTTTAAAGAATATTTTGTTAAATGAGACGGTTCCATGGATGTTTATTCATGAAATCAGTGCCATATTGAATTCTGTAGGGATAAAAAAAAAAGAATGTGAGGGATGTTCTGTATAAAGATCCTAGATCACATGTCATTTTCACAACTCACAACTTTCAGAACTGGATTGTGGAGTTTTGTATCTAGAGTCTTTCGGAAAGATGTCAGCTGAACAATCCTTGAACAATTCCATTGAAATTAAATATGGTACTTGATTAAGGTCTAGAGGCCAATAAAGAACCTTTATTTGTACAACAGACCATGGTATTGTGATATATTTATAATATGTGACCCACAACCAGTCATTAGTTGCACGGGTATATTTGTGGCAATAGCCAACAATACATTGTATGGGTTAAAATGATCAATTTCTCTTTTATGCCAAAAATCATTAGGATATTAGGATATAAGTAAAGATCATGAAGATATTTTGCAAATTTCCTACTATATATATATAAACTATTAGTAGTAGTAATATGCCTTGCCAAGGACTTCATTTGGACAACTTTAAATGCGATTTTCTCAATATTCAGATTTTTTTGCACCCGCAGATTCAATATTTTCAAATAGTTGTATCTCGGCCAAATATATCCTAACAAACCATACATCAATGGATAGCTTATTTATTCAGCTTTCAGATGACGCATACATCTCAATAATAAAAAATAAAAAAAATTACCCTTATGACTGGTTTTGTGGTCCAGGGTCACATATTTAAATCTGATTAGTCAGTATGTTTTGTCAAAGTTCCGTTTGCTATGGTTTCCTTTTCAGGAAAATGATTTCTTAGAGCATATTGGTAAGCAGTTTGATAAGTGAATTGCTTTAATACAGCAAAAAAGACACAAACAGAAAGAACTACTAGCAGTGTTGACAATCTTCATGATGGACCTTTTTGACTGGGCTAATATATCATGGCAATCATATGTATTGGCTATTCTACTGCAGGTGTGCAAAAGACGACTGTATTATCTTGCATTTCGATTATATTTAGCTAGTTGGCCATTTTTGTTCCGTTGAGTTATTGGTTATTCAATGCAGTTTAGTAAGACATCAAATGACCATTAGGTGTCGCCAGATACTCTGTATCGCTGGCAGGACTTGCGTGTATGAGCCTATGAGCCCAGTGGTAGGAGCACATAATGCCAAATAAATATCACGCGGATAAACAAGCAGGGAGCGCAAGTTATTAATTTTATTAGTTTGTCGTCATTCCAGTTCTATGAACATTTTAAGCACAGTTCTGTTTATTTGCAGAAGCTGAGTGGCATAAGTTATCGTTGTGTAGCCAGTTCAAGTATTCAGTGTATAGAATGTCAAGAATCATGTGTTTTGTATTTTTAGTTCCCATCTTGCCAACATCAGAAAACAAAACGGGACGACAGCAGAAAAAGAAAATAAGTCACGTGACTAACTCAGTCGTACTGTTTGAGCTCCCATGATGCATTGCACGCTCAACTTTTTAACATGTCAGTATCATATTTAGTGCTTTAGGTACTTCTGTACAAATTAAATATACAACTAGTAGATTTATTTGTTTATTGTAATGTACTGATTTAGTTGGTGTTACTTAGTAATAGTCACAGTGTACTTACCGTCACTGATGTTTGTGTCGTCTTTCCTCTGATACTGAACCCTGACGGGATTATTGGCATACACTCATGATTCACCTCAGATCGCATAAATCTTTCGCCTTTTACTAAAGATTTCCGTGGGAAGGATCACAATGAGTATAAAATAATTTTTTGATGCCCTGCTTCATGCGGGGCTTGTACACTGGTTAACAACAGAACAACAGTAGAAATCTTAGAGGGTTTATCTCATTTTGTAGAGGATAGTCTTGTTTAATTCTTAACAAAATATGTTATATGTATAGCCAGTACTATACAGTCGTCCGAAGTTTCAATTTCTGTCAGTCAGTTTATTTTATACCTAGACGACTTAAAAAAAAAAAGAGTAAAAAAAAAAAAGATGATTTTGTGTAACTAGTCTACGCAGTTGCTGATATTTCGTGTTGAAGCCTAATAAACATTTAATTCAAAGATTGTATTGATTAAATGTAACCAAATGTAGCAGTATTTATGTTTCAATTGAACTCAGGTGAGGTGAGTCGCGTGAATTGTGTGTAGTTGTGCCGCTGTACATACCAAATACTTCACTTTTCCTACTGTGATGTACTGGTCTTGTCTACTGGTCAGTCGCTGTGTTTGACGACTTCATTTCTCTGTGTTGTCGTTTGTCACACAAATTTCGTGTGTCCGGTGTGTTACAATATATTCAGTTCCTGAAATATTCAGTTCCACAGAATGCCTTAATGATTATATCCTCCTGGGTGTCACTGTCCTCGTACGAGGACATTTTATTTGAGTGAATTTCTCTGACAGCGTTCATGTAACAGTTTAAAGCCTGGATGTCCTGTAAAGAGCACATTCAGGGCTTTTCAGAGACACCATTTGTTTTGAGGTTTCACCAGGACAACAAGTCCTCCTTGGTCTTGACTGAATGATCAAATGTAGCACTTTTATGGAAATATGATAATATTTTGTGATTATTATTTAAATCTGACTAATTTTCAAATTGTTTGTCATAAATCAACGTCAGGAAAATGTTATGGGGTTTCTAATGAAAATATGACTTTCTGTTATGAAACAGGGCATTGATTTCATACATGTCCACTGTAGAGGACAGCAGGACTTAAAGCACGGATCAGGCATTTTAGGAGACACAACAAGTGAATAGGGAAAGAAATTACATATCACTATTCCTATGAAATATTAGATATTATTATGAAAATGTTGCCAACTATTACTCCCATTATTACACTTCTTTCATTACATGTTGCACCAAGAACACATTAAAGCTGCACTAGGTAGGTTTTGCTCTCGGGGTCCCCCTACAGTTGGGAAACAGTATTGTCCTCTACTACTGTCGTAAACTCTGTCATCCTACATCAGGGAATGCATCGCACGTGCATTTGTTGTCATGACAACTATGATAGCCCTGAACACTGCAGGAAGAGTTCACATGCTGGTGTTCTGCTTGTGTCGCGTGTGAAATGTCTTCATCCCAGGTACATTGGCATATGTTTCAGCATGTCATATGAATATAATTTCATGGGTTTTATTATTTTTTTCAAACGACAAATGATTGCGATGCTCACGTTTACAAGCCAGCGTCATTATAGTAGTCTAGTTTATTGGTTACCGTTTTACAGAATCTATATGATACTTCAATTCAATGTTTGAGTGGTAGGTAATAACCATATATCATCAATATAATATATTGACCTCCTTCAGCTCACGTCAACGAGCAAACGCTGGCCCAATGTTGATCCTCGTCCTGCCTTTAATACGATCACTTTCTCGTTTCCTCTTTTTGCATTCCTCTGACAAAACCTTTGCTTTCTTCTTTTTCTGTGCTGCCTCGGCCATGACTATAACATCCGGCAAACTATAAAAAAGATAGTTGGGCTCGCACGTCCGAATTTAAGGAAGTGGGGGTGATGGTGGAAGTGACGTATATGCCGTAAAGCAGTCGAATTTTGTAATTCTTTTTTTTTCTCGGGTTACTACCCGAAACCTGAAGTTTAAAAGTACGATTAAAAACTATACAGACCCCGTCAGGCTATGGCAGACGTGCCATTCAACCTATTGTAAGTCGATGCATCATCACAAGAGTCTTGAAAATATATTATGAAGGTTGAAAAGTTACCTAGTGCTGCTTTAATATGCAAATGTATAGATACATTGCATTGAATGGGAAAATCCACGTATGGCCATTTTACTCACATATTGCATAAAGCAACATGGTATATCAATTCATTCCGTTATATCCTTCATAAAATAGTTGAGAATCATCTATTTGGGAAAAAAAACTAAACTAAAACCTGAAATTGATAGGTGAATGAAAAAAATCCCATTGTTTTTGCCTATACATGTCATTTTATTTTTCCCAGTCCCAGTGTCCACTTACGATGACATAGCATAACATTTGAATAAATTATCATTTGAAAAAATAATTAGTTTCTTATGCTCTAAAACGATGTAATGACATGAAAAAATACTAAATTCAAAAGACTTTGTTTTCCAGGCATTCAGGTAATTGGTAACGTAAGGATACAGCAGAGCACTGGTGTGATTATTCCATGTCATCCACACATTTCTAAAAGGAAACCTCGATCCTGGCTGCATGTAAATGTCCATGAGCCACTGGTTCTTTGAGTTGTAAATGTGAGGATGACTGCCGAGTCCAACTGTTTTTAATTTAAAAAGATAATTTGTTTTATTCCCCTTTTGGCAGTTTCCTGTATAATGTTGCAGGATGTTTTGCCGAGGGGAAAGTGACGTGCTTGGCATAACTGATGGGTTTTTTCACAGATTCAATCCAGTGAAAAGTTATCTAAAAAAGTTTAAACCTGACATTGACATAAAATGTGATTTCTGTTATGCACAAGATATACCGTACATTTGTTTTGGGACTGTAAATTTTGCAGGTATATTATTGATTTTTGTGCATTCTCATTTTTCTTTATTTTGGAAATATGTTCTATTTGGTTTTGTTAATACAGAGGAAAAACTTAATAATATACTTAATTATAAAATAATTTTACCTTATAAATCTATTCATAAATGTCTTTTCTAATCATAAGCCATAAATAAAAGTTCACCAATACCTTCAAACGCTTCATCTTCTTGTCTTAACATGCTTGCTCAGCTATTTTACTTGTATTTGATTTTCTTTATTTATTTGGTATCTTTGCTTGTATTATTAATGCAATTTTTCTTCTCATTATTCTAGCTGTTGTTCTTGTTCTCCCTATTGGCGCTATCTATCTTGTTATCTATCTATCTAACTGTATTTTTCTTATTTAACTGTATCTTTCCTTTTTTGTAATGCTTAATTGTTCCAAATACAAAAAAGGTTTTGTTTTTTTGTTTGTTTTTTACATTTCAATTTAACTACCAACAGTAGGGGATACAGTAAACATGCTACGGTTAAAAACAGTTAACTGGTTTCTGTACTATATACGGCGAATAACTGTAATAGATCTACCCTTACATTTAATGTCATTTTACAGTAAAGAACAAAAAGTAAAATTTATAGTTTTATGGAAGTAAAAAAGAACAAGTCGTTGTGTAATTGTGTAAAAGTTGACATTCCCAGAATTCGATGTATATTGATATATTATGTTTCTTCTTAGTTTGTCTTAGTTTTTTCTAATCAGTTATGTACATTAGGGTTTTATGTTGTTAAATTAATGTTTATTGCATTTTTAAAATGTCATGTGTGTTACAGTGATGGTGTTTAGTTAGTGTTTGTGTGAATGACACTGTGCACCTTCTATATATATATATACGGTATATGTCATCATGTGATCCACATCACCACTGTGGCTGGTGGTTGTCAATATATTACAAAAAATGTAATAGATATTAATATTTTAATAGACTGATAATTTAACAATATTACAATTAACAAAATGCAGTTATTTACTATAAATTCAACTTAAAATCTGTAAAATGTTGCTACTGTATTTCTTACAGTAAATAGTGTTTGAACCATATATTTTACGGGGATTTTTTTTACAGTGCCAGGTAAAGCATTACATTCTGAAAATAACTTGTTTTAGAATAAGGGATGTTTTTAATACATTTCTTATTTCTTAAAATTGCATTCAATTAATGATATCTTTGTAAATCTTTGCCCAAAAAAACAAAAGATGGCTTAATTTATTCCGTCCGTTTCTCTATTCCCTCTTCACCTCCGACTGCAAGCCTGTGTGTGGATCTAATTCCATCGTCAAGTTTGCGGACGACACTACGGTGATTGGGCTCATCAGCAACAACGATGAGACTGCCTACAGGGAGGAGATCCAGCACCTGGCCACATGGTGCACTGATAATAACCTGCTCCTCAACACCACCAAAACGAAGGAGCTCATCGTGGACTTCAGGAAAGAGTCAAGAGGCACACATGACACCATCCACATCAATGGAATGGCTGTGGAGCGTGTCTCCAGTTTCAAGTTCCTGGGGATCCACATCTCGGCGGACATGTCGTGGACGACCAACACCTCCAGCCTGGTCAAGAAGGCTCACCAGCGCCTCTTCTTCCTGAGGACACTGAGGAAGAATCAGCTCTCCTCGGCTATCCTGGTGAACTTCTACCGCTGCGCAATAGAAAGCATCCTGACCAACTGTGTGGCAGTATGGTATGGGAGCTGCTCTGTTGCGGAGCGCAAGGCACTGCAGCGGGTGGTGAAAACTGCCCAGCGCATCACAGGGACTCCACTAGCTGCCATCGAGCACATCCAGAGGAAACGCTGTCTGCATCGAGCTCGCAGCATCCTCAAGGACTCCTCTCACCCAGCCCACAGACTGTTTTCTCTCCTGCCCTCCGGCAGGCGTCTCAGGATCCTCCGGACCAGGACCAGCAGACTAAAGAACAGTTTTTTCCCCAGAGCTGTCTCTTTATTGAACTCTAACCCTCGCTGATCCACTCCCCTCATATACTGCCAACTCTCCTACCTCACATCTGCCTTCACTTTGTTATTTGCACTACTGGAAAAACTGTTTACTTATGCATCTTGCACTACCATATCTTAACTGGATTATGCTCACTTGCACTGCCGACTGTATTCACAGTACCACTATTTACATTTGCATTTTGCACCGTACTTCTAACTGTAATATGCAATCACTTCCACTGCACTTTACACTTTTTTTCGGATAGCTTCTGTCCATACTTCATTGCACTACCTTAATCCACTGCTATATTCCTCATTTTAGCCTAACATATTGTATACCTCTATCTGTAAAATTCTGTTTATAGTAATAGCCATCTGTATATTATATTATACTCATAGTACATCTTCACCTGTAAATTCTGTTTATAGTAATAGCCATCTGTATATTATATTATACTCATAGTACATCTTCACCTGTAAATTCTGTTTATAGTAATAGCCATCTGTATATTTATTCATTGTACATATTCAGCTGTAAATTCTGTTTATAGTAATAATCATCTCTCTCTCTCTCTCTCTCTCTCTCTCTCTCTCTCTCTCTCTCTCTCTCTCTCTCTCTCTCTCTCTCTCTCTCTCTCTCTCTCTATATATATATATATATATATATTCAGTACATATCCATGTCCTGCACTTATTCATCCATTGTATATCCTGCACTTGCTGCTATTGCACTTCTGGTTAGACCTAAACTGCATTTCGTTGCCTTGTACTTGTACTTGTGTAATGACAATAAAGTTTAATCTAATCTAATAGACATTACCATTACATATAGCTGTAAATGAAACTTCCAACGGAGAATGATTAACTCTAACATGTTGTCAGTTGTAAACAGTCTATGAAGAAGATCATAGGGTCGTCTATTGGAACTAATTTGCAGAATATAAAAACAAACCTTCATAGATATCCACGTCCAAAAGTCTTTAGAATGGTTACAGTCACAAAATAAATGTGAGTTTCAGGGTTAAGGTGCAAAGAGCATTGTGAGATGTCTTCTTTAAATTTATTAAGCACTGCAAGAATAATATCTATGCAATATCTTGAAATCTATCTTTTATCTTATGACCATATCAATCAAGGCAGTAGAAAATATTTGTTTCCATTTTGACAAGCGCTTTTGGGTTACAAAGAGAATCTTGATTGAGACTTCCTATACAAAGTTTTGCCCAACAATTGAGTTATAATGGATATGTGTTTTCACAAGGTGAAGCAATTCAGATGAGATGCTTTATGAGATGCTCTAGTCTATATGAAAACAATCCCATACTATTTAGATAATCTGAAACAAAAATAATTCCCTTTTCAAACCATTCTCCTTTTCAAATACAGTCTTGTTCTTAGATAACACATGTTGGTTATTCCACAGTATGCATGAGTGTGGAGGAGATTAATTATGCGCCATTTCCAAGATTATGGGTTTCACAGGCTTAGTTTAAGGCAGGCCAGGATTAGGCCTTAGTTCAATTATTAGAACATAAGTAGCTTTTGTAAACGTGCCTGGTGTGCATCTTGAGACAAAACATTGTACATATTTTAATGTTTTTCAGTACAAACATGCATTTTAATTATTATGTTTAAGCCTTGTCTGTGAAACCATATAGAATTATCCTGGGCCAAACAATGTTTTATCCAATTGATTTAAAAAAAAAAAAATAATAATAATAATAATAATAATAATATATATATATATATATATATATATATATATATATATATATATATATATATATATATATATATATATATATATATATATATACACTGTAAAAAATTTATAATCTTCCCAACTCAAAATTTTCTAGTGACTGTTTACATCTAAAGTTTTCAATTGGCCCAAGTGAAATTCTGTAAATGTAATTTTATCAATTGTGGCAAGAGCCTGTTAACATGGGCTCAATTGGAAATAATATGTTGAGCCAATGGAAAAAATTTATAATCTTCCCAACTCAAAATTTTCTAGTGACTGGTCACATCTAAAATGTTCAATTAGCCAAATTGAATTTCTGTGAATTGAATTTTATCCATTGTGGCAACAGCCTGTTAACATGGGCTCAATTAGAAATATGTTGAGGTAATGGAAAAATGTAATTTACCAACACTGTAAAAAATGTCAGACCTCTCCAATTAAAAATTTTCTAGTGACCGATCACATCTAAATTTTTTAGTTGGCCAAGTTGAAAAATTTAGATGTGATCAGTCACTAGAAATTTTTGAATTGGAGAAATGTTTTACAGCGAAACTGTGTGGTTGGTCCAATTAAATATTTTAAATTGTAGTAACAATTGTTTATTTCTCACTGTCCCAAAAGACAAAAATGACTAAAAACATAAATATATTAAGCAAAATACAGAAACAGACAACAGGGTTGACATTTTATCACATTACTTTATTAAAAAGTAAATTCCAACACAGGATATTTGGGTGAAAATACCTTATTTTCAATAAGGAAAAACTCTGAATACATTCAAGAAGTCTTCTGCATAACAGGATGTCTTGTTGTGGTGAAGAAAACACGGCACGGCAAGCTAAAAACCTGCAAATAAAAATAAAAACTAACATTAATGACAAAGCTCCCCTGCATCACATCTGGCAAGAGACAGAACAGAAGTTTCTTCATTATATAATGAGGATGAGACGAATGAATGGACATAAGAAAATCACGAGCTTGACGTGTTTGATATTAAAAGGCAATAACTCAAGCCCTGAAAGAGGCCGACGCCAAACGCACCGTGTTCAACAGTCACATGCCGCACATATCACACAAATTACTTAATTTCCTTATTACCTATTGTTTTAGACATATAAGACATGAGGAAAATAAAACTATTGGCTACAGGCTACCATTAGATAATTATGTGGTAAACGAGAACACACATGAAACCAATGAATGCATGAACTCGTGATTCTACAAAATGTCTTTTAAACTTCATACCCGGTCATAAAGCAAAACTCTGGAGAATAATTTCAGTGCTCAATACTCACCAACGTCTTTGTGAGATGAATATCTCTCTATTCTCTCGGGAATGTGTCTCGGTCTTCAGCACCTGCTGGTTCGGCTCCGCTCGCGCTGCCGCTCCCGCGCGTCTCCGCGTTTGAAATCTCCACACGAACGGTTTTTTTTCAAGCGCATTTTGCGCATGCGTATACCGTTTTTCGGACGGAGGACTTGTTCAGCCAACATGGATTTTTCACTTCGACTTCATAGATTGACTGAGCACAATTAAATATGTTCGGTGAATATACAATTTTAATTTTTAGTGAAGACCTTAAGCTATGATTAGTACAATGCATCTTTTTGCATGGCGATAATTATTTGGAAGTCATTTATTGGGCCAATATGTAATGATCAATTTACACAATTTTTCCCCCCAATTTTTTTTTACAGTGTATATATATATATATATATATATATATATTAAGGGTACTTATGCAATCAAGACCTTTAAAGTCCCTGTAATGTCAAAACTAAACATGTGTTCTGAGTTTCTCACACCACAGATAAATGTGTTATTATCCACCCAGCCAAATTTGAATCATAAAAAAAACGCTGGGGGTGTGTCCACTGTCGGCGAAACCACGCCCACTCGCGGGAAAGCTGCCGTAGTACACAAGACAACACACACGGGACGGGAGGATGAAGACCGGGGCAGGGGATAGTCGGGTCTGCAGCGGATTATCAGTGAATCCCAGTTGTCTCCGGGTGAAAGTTTGTAAAACGATCTGGTGTAAAGTCACCCTGAATATTGTAACACCAGTAGGAGGCAGCAAGTTCATAACTTTGTCACTTTTGTAGCTGTCATCTCACATCGTGTAAATCTTTTTCCATGGGGAGGAACACAATGAGTACTATAGGCTTCACTTTTCGTGGAGTTTTCCTAACAGTTTAAGCATAGCCTAGGCTACAACTCAACTCAAAAGTAGGGCGTCGATACGTTACAGTGAAACTCAGGTTAATGGACGAGTCAAGTAACATTAGTCACGTGACTTGTCACCGTCTCTGAGATTCTTGTTACCGGAAGACGGTAGCACATTCCTTTATCAAAAAATCAATTTTTAAATTTAACCTCAGATCGCATAACTTTTACCAAGATATTACCGTGGGGTAAAAAATAATGAGATTTATGTATTTGTTTAAGAGTGGAATCAAAATAGTGCGCTTTTATCGGTCAATAAACGAAATAAAATCTATTATCATGTGAAAATTAGTGATGGGAAGTTCGGATCATTTTACTGACTCGGATCCTTGAATCTCGTTCAGCAAAATGAACGAATCTTTTTTCAAGTCATTTCGTTCATTTCAGCAGAATCTAATTAAAATGTTACATTTTTCATTTTTAAACACATTTAGTACTTTTGGAATAAAAAAATGAACTATAAGCTAATGTAGCCATGGCCAAACTTTGAGAAATAAATTATTAATTAATTGCTTAGCTTGATTCAGGCTATGTATGCAGTCTGTTAGTTCACCTCACCTCCCGATCCAAATCGTTCTTCTTTTTTTTTTTTTTAATCGTTTACCTCTCGTGTCTGTCTTCAGGTTCGAGCCGTTAGTTCCGTCATCATGTCTGATGCTCTGATCTGGCCGTGACAGCCGAGTAATACACATGCGTCCGGAAACAGATTTGATTAGTTCATCTCTCGAGTCTCGGTTTGAGTCATTCGTTCATCAAGTCCCAGTCACCGGAAACAGAAAAGATTAGTTCATCTCGAGTCTTTGAGTCGTTCCTTCAAGTCCCCATAGGTTGAATGCAGAAACAAAAATGATTAGTTCATCTCTCGAGTCAGTCTTTGGGTCCTAGTCTCGTTCTTTTGTCACGTATACAACATATACAACATTACAGTCGTATTTTTGACAGTATATTATTTTTTGTTTAGGAATTATCATACAATTATCAAAAGATATCTGCAACAAACATCTGAAAAATAAAAAAGTGACATCTTGTTCCTGTCAGTCTATTTTTATTGTTAAATGTTTCTTGTGCCCCTGTGGTGTTTTTTTATTATTATTTAAATTATAAAAATTAATATATATATATATATATATATATATATATATATATATATATATATATATATATATATATATATATATATATATATATATATATATATATATATTAATTTTTATAATCAATACAAAATACAAAATGAACGAATCGCTCTCTGAGACGACTCGTCGTTCCCGAGTCATATTAAGGATTCGTTCAAAATGAACGAATCGTTCATGAACGAAACATCACTAGTGAAAATAAATAATAGCAAACGCAAATTTCTTTTAAGTCAAATACAACTGACAATTTATTTGGTTAGTAAAAATTAGTTTACACATTCAATTGTAATGAGGCTTCTGCTCAAATCTAATTTGGTTCTATAGGGACGTTTTGATCCCCTAAACGCTGAACGCAGGATAATTGGTAGTCACGTGAATTGTAAGGTCGACAAAACTAAGTTATTAACGTCCTATTGTTTAACAGGGTTCACAGTGTGGGGGGGAAAAATATTACAGTAAATGTATAAACTTAAATTCTTTAGGTCGGTCACGTGACTTGGCGAGCGTCCTGTTAAAGGGATGGTTCACCCAAAAAGGAAAAATGTCATCTACTCACCCTCATGTTGTTCTAAATAGTTCCTTTCTTCCATTGAACACAAAATAAGATATTTATGTTGGTAACCAAACAGTTGACGCAAGCCATTGACTTCTAGCCTATTTTTTTAGTAGCTACCCGTAGGTACCCGTCACAAAATTTTTCTAAATTTTTCAACTAAATATCCAAATAAATCTAATTATTAAACTAAATTAACCATATTAACTAAATTACTGATCTAATTACTGATCTAAAGCCCACACTGTCACTGTATGATAATTGAAATGAACTGATGACATAACCGTTTTCTCCAGAATGGCTAGACGGCTGAATAAAATTATGCGGTAACACTTTACTTGAAGGGGTGTGCATAAGACTGACATGACACCTTCATAATCATGACATGACACATGTCATGAATATGAAGGAGTTTTTATACATGTTCATGACAACTGTCATTAAGTGTCATTCGCTCAATTATGTCACTTTTAAAGGTCCCGTTCTTCGCAATCCCACTGTTCAAACTTTAGTTAGTGTGTAATGTTGCTGTTAGAGCATAAATAATGCCTGTAAAATTATAAAGCTCAAAGTTCAATGCCAAGCGAGATATTTTATTTAACAGAAGTTCCCTTTCAAAGCCTACAGCAAACGGCTGGCTTGGACTACATCCTGGTACTTCCTTCATAAATGACGTCAGTAGAACAGTAGAACAGACTAACCTCCGACCACAAGAATACGCGAAAAAAGGGGGCGTGGTCTTGTTGCTGTCCCACGTGGAGAAGAGGACGTGTCGCGTGGAGAAAAGGAAGTGTTGCGTTTGAGTGTGTTTGTCGCCATGTCGTCGAGACGCTGTTATTTTCATCCCGGAGTCAAATCACCTTTGTTTGGCTTTCCCAGGGACGCTGTAGAGATCATTAAGCGCATATATCTCCCGTTAAGAGGCGTGACCTTTCCGTGCAACGTGCGCTAAGCTGCTGTCGAATCACAACACAGGAACCGGGCCACGTGCGCTAAGCTGCTGTCAAATCACAACACGGGAACCGCTGGCACAATCAGAACTCGTTACGTATTTCTGAAGGAGGGACTTCATAGAATAAAGGAAGTCATCAGCCGTTTTTAGGACAGTGAAAACAGCGGTGTACAGATAAGTAAATTGTGTTAAAAATACTTTGTTTTTTTACACGCGAAACATGAACACATGTTATATTGCACACTGTAAACACAATCAAAGCTTCAAAAAAACACGAAGAACGGGACCTTTAATGCAAAGATGACATTATTTGAGATGTCTTAGTCATGACAACTTGACATAACCAAGATAACATAACCTGTCATAAACATGACATAGCAGATTCATTATCAAACTTAAGTATTAAAATATTAAATATTATCCAAATTAAGTGTTAATACTCTGTCAAATTATTTTATATAAGTGTCATGAATATTTTCCTTGACCTAAACTACAGTGGTACAAGTTGAATTTGTCATTAAAATGTAATTAAGTGTCAATACTCTTGATAGAGTGATAGAGTCTATAAAAATGATAGAGTGGCACCACTGGTTAGGTGTACGCATTATGATGGTGTCTTAGCTAGACTTATCCATGATGTAAAAAAGCATTTCAAGAAAATATAAATGTGTGGGATGCTGTAATTAACTGTTAGGAAACTTTTTTTTTTTTTAAACATTATGAACTGAAAAATATTCACAACGCTGTTATAAAATAATTTGACAGAGTATTAATACTTATTGACATTTTAATGACAAATTCAACTTGTACCACTGAAAAAAAGATTTATGTTGTCTTGGTAATGTCAAGTTGTCATGACAAAGACACTGACAGGTTATGATTTATTGGTTTATGTCAATTTGTCATAAAGACATCTCAAATAATGTCATCTTTGCATTAAAAATGACATAATTGAGCGAATGACACTTAATGACAGTTGTCATAAACATGCATACAAACTCCTTCATATTCATGACATGTGTCATGTCATGATTATGAAGGTGTCATGTTAGTCTTATGCACACCCCTTCAAGTAAAGTGTTACCTTACTGGAAGCACATTCTGTGTCATTCACAGAATTTTCACACTGATGCAGGGCTCTCAGGTTTTTAACTGAGTTCAGAGTGAGATTTTGGCAACTGCGGCAGGGGTTTGGGTAGGGACGGGGTTCTGATCTGAAAAATGACAATTTGTACAAATAAAAACATTTAATTCAGCATTTCTTTGTGTGTGTGTGTGTGTGTGTGTGTGTGTGTGTGTGTGTGTGTGTGTGTGTGTGTGTGTGTGTGTGTGTGTGTGTGTGTGTGTGTGTGTGTGTGTGTGTGTGTGTGTGTGTGTGTGTGTGTGTGTGTGTGTGTGTATATGTGAGAGAGAGAAATGTGAAAACATTTGGCCTAGGCTATTTCATTATATTTTATCCAGACAATGCATAGTAGGCTATCTATTAATTATTGCATGTGTCTATTTCAAAGATGTCCGAGAATTAATATTTCACAAAATATTAATATTTTTTTCTTTCCTTTTATTTCCTTTTTATTTTCTTCTGGATCAGAACTAAATCAATTGTCAGAATTAGCTGCTGAAATTCACATACTCTGGTCAAACTGTTGGCTAACCTACCAGCTACCTGGCCACATGTATTCCCCAGCAAATATGAGATGACTTACTGTCAGGGCTCGACATTAAACCTGTTCACGTGTTTGTCCTTCGGACAAGTAAATCTGTCACTCACTTTGCCGAGTAAAACATTTGCTTGTCCAGAAAAAAATATATAAATAAATGTTTTGTGTGTTGTAAATATAATTTATTCTGAAGCAATATTGTATGTAGCTTATTATAGGCCTAGACTACTTGTTCTGAGCAGGTGTTTATCAGTGAACAGGCTGTAAAACTGTTGGCTAAGTTACAGCCACCCATAAAAAACTGGTGCTGATTATCTGGGAAACATTCACTAACAGCAGTCAAACTGTCACTGTTTGTGTCAATTTGTTGTAACATTCAAACAGGAGATCATGACTTACTCTGTGATCAAAGTGATGCTCAGAACTCCAGCGGTTTCCTCTGTGAGTGAGGATGATGGTGAACAATTCCAGGATATGCTTTTTTTTTTTCATTGGTTGTTGCGTTAAATCTTACCCAGATACATTAGTGCTATTTTCTGATTGGCTATTGTGTAGCCTCTTTTTTTTTTGTGGATTGGCTGATAAGTGGCAGGGGAGACGCGCTTTCCTGCCCGGTTCCATAGAGAGAGCGGCGCGCCAGATACATTTTGGGCGCTGCGGCATATTAAATATATGATAACCATGCAGTGATTTTTTAATTGCATATATATACATATATATTAACGTATTTATTCCTTTTTATATATGGTTGGACTTGTTTTAATATACTTGCACTTGTGCACACTGTGTTATTTGTTTATTGTATGATTCTTGTATGCATAGCCTAGCGATTGTGTGTTACTCTACGTGGCCTTGTTAATTGCCCCTTGGGGACAAATAAAGTGTTGAATTGAATTGAAATTGATAAATCGTTTTTCTGCGTGAGAAATACAATGTGTGGCGGGAGTGTGTGACTTTTGAGAGCCCTGCTGATGTTGTACAGAAATGGGCTTCTAGAGATGTTAAGAGATAAGAATTATTATGAAATCAATGTCTTGAGACCATGTGGTAGGGCCTATTATCTATACAACTGGTTTCTCACTCCACTGGTTTCTCACTCCACCACTTTTATAGGCTATAATTTTAACGTAGTAGACAAAAAGTTTAAAATGTGTCATTTTTCATTTAAACAGAAGACATACACTGTAAAACAAATTAGTTCAGTTTACTTAATTGTGCAAATTCGTTTCCTTAATTCATTTAAGTAAGCATTACTTAATTGCATTAAATTGTTCTTACTTAAACCGTTTAAGTTTTGTCAACTTAATTCTATCTGGGATCTGAGGAAGTGTACTCCCAGAGTGCATTGTGGCATGAATAAATTCATTGCTTCGTTTGACTATTTTTGGCTTTATTTTACTATTTGTCTTTTGTCAGTTCCAAGTGTCCAACCAAAGGGAGCACTAATCACAATTATGGTGAGAGGAAGTGGAGGAAATGAGTGATAAGTCTATAAAAAATTGCCCCACCTCAAAAACACTTTGCCCGCCCGCCAGTCCGCCTTCTTGTTTTTTTGCTTTGGCAAAATGGTACTCAAACCAGTCAAGTAATGTTTACTTGAGTTTTCTAAGTAATGAAGGCATAGCATGCAAATAGTTCAGATTACTTAATTGTTTTAAGTAAGTTCAACAAATTATTGGACATTAAGTAAAGTTTACTAAAAAAGTCTTAGTAAGAACAACTGTTGGATTTTACAGTGTAATAGGCCTATGCTTTGCCAAGGACTGTGTAAATGTCTGCCAGTATTTTTATTTTTAAACAAAGATGGATTCACTATCATAAAGCACCTGCACTCTAAAAACTGATGGGTTAAAAACAACCCAACTTGGTTTGAAAATGGACAAACCCAGCTATTGGGTAAAATGGGTTAACATGCTGGGCAGTATTATTTAACCCAACTACTGTTAAAAAATTACTATATGGCTGGCTTAAAATGAACTAAACCAAAATGGGTTGGAAATTAAAAATCAGACACATAATTACTAGAGGCATAATAATCAAAAGGGGAAAATGTATTAATAAGAAATGTAATAAATGCTTGTTGTTTAATTATTATTCATTAAACTTATTAGTAATGTTCATTTATTAAACAAATTACTAAATGTTGATTTCCGACATACTTTGGGTTTATTTTAAGCAAGCAATACAGTCATTTTTAAACAATAGTTGAGTTAAATAAAACTACCCAGCAGATTGGGCAAACATTTAACCCAACCGCTGGGTTAAAACAACCCAATTGCTCACCCAGCATTTTTTAGAGTGTGTGAAAATAATCCCTCATGGTCCATCAACATATGAAAACTGTGGCTTTGAATACTTGTCTATTAAAATTGACATGTTTTTATTAGACAATAATATGTCTTATTATTCAAAGACCTCAGAATTAATGTCTTTTCTCTTTGCCCACTCTAAAAAATGCTGGATTAAAAACAACCCAAGTTGGGTTGAAAATGAACCAACCCAGCGATTGGGTTGTTTTAAGCAAACATTTAACCCAACTGCTGGGTTAAAACGACCCATTCACTGGGTTAAAACAATCCAATTGCTGGGTTAGTCCATTTTCAACCCAACTTGGGTTGTTTTTAACCCAGCATTTTTTAGAGTGAGATTAAAGAAAGCATAAAATAGCCATATACTTTCTTGCCAATGCATGAACGCTACTAAAAATCTGAGTTGATGTGCCGTTATTTCTCTGGTAGTTGTGTTGCCTCTCTCTTCTCTTCTTCTGCTTTATGACCTTTTCTTTCTGCTGAAAATAACAAATGTCTTTCCTGGATTGGTCTTCGACTGCTCGCAGTTTATAAGATTAATTTGGAACAGTGCAAGTATATATAACCATTATTCTTCCAAGTTTCTGAAAATGGCAGATAGTGATTTGTAGCCAAGGGTGCGTCTATCTAGGGTGAAAATGTGTGATAAAGATTTATCAGAGTAGAATGTTGGACAGAGGTGAGCTTGCTGACACGAGTATGAGTCAAAACAGGAAATCGGCACACTTCAAAAAACTCAAATGACATTGAAAGGGGACATTTGACATTGGTAAAACACCGGCAAGGTCTTTTAAACATGATGTAATGAGTTCAAATGGGTTCAAATCATTAGGGTCATATATTTTTTATTAATATTTCAAATGTACACAACACTAAATTTAGTGATTGTACAAATTCAAATAGCAGTGTTTATGTGCATGTAATTTGCAGGGCAACCATGACGTTGCATTTGGGTTGAAACCACAATGTTCAAAGAGGTCCTCTGTACTACAAGTAATCATAGCACTGCCCCCAAAGGGAGGAGCATGTACAAAATTAAGGAAGGGGGAGGAAGAGCAGCTCACTTAAGCAAAAAGAAACACAGCAAAAAGACATAAGTAGCAGAAACAGAACAGACAAAGGGACAAGAGAAGAAAACATGGCTGAAAAAGACATGACCACCACAGAAGTACATCAGAGTAAAGAAGTAGAAGGACAGGTGGATGCTAAACCCGGCCAGTCTGGGTGGAGGGTAAGAGAGTGTTGAGAGGTTTGTTTATCTTTCAGAAAGACTGCAGCTAAACGTTCATGTAGTGTCTTTTAACATTGAATGAAAAGATATTTAGCATTGATGTGGGTCTTCGTGGAGAGCAGTGTTCTTTGTGTCAGTGTTAAATACAGCATTTGAATGTTAGTTCAGATCAATGTTCACGTGTTTGATAGTGTGTAGACTGATAGTAACCAGGTGTTCACTGCACTTTATGATACCAGACCTACATCTGCTGTGTGGTCACCATGTTTACACAGAGGCCGCACGTTTTGTAGATTTTAGATGCATTTAGAGATGTGCTCAAATGTAACCTACAGAATATCCTTTAAAAGCAGCCACCTGGTTTGAAAGAACCACGTGATGAACACTATGGGCGTGACTTCCTGAAGAAAAAAAATCCACCTAATTAAAATTTCTAATCTATTTGAGTTGGGAACTTTTGTTGACATATCTGGGCAGGATAGCATGCTGTTTAAAAAAAAAAAAAATTCAGTAAAGGGACAAGCATGTGAATGTTTAATCATGTGTAGTTATGTTGGACAGTTAGTTGATAAAGGCTGATGAGGCTGTTATGGAGTGAGTCTAGTTGATTCAGTGAGTGAGTATAAATTATACTAAAGCTTCTTGTTTGTTTATTCATCACATATAATAATGAATAAAACTGTGTTAAATTTCAACAGAATGTTTTGTTGAGCCAACTTTATACATTTAAAGGTCCCGTTCTTCGTGTTTTTTTGAAGCTTTGATTGTGTTTACAGTGTGCAATATAACATGTGTTCATGTTTTGCGTGTAAAAAAACAAAGTATTTTTTCAGTATTTAGGACTGTTTTCACTCTCCTAAAAACGGCTGATGACTTCCTTTATTCTATGAAGTCCCTCCTTCAGAAATACGTAACGAGTTCTGATTGTGCCAGCGGTTCCAGTGTTGTGATTCGACAGCAGCTTAGCGCACGTAACTTGCACGGAAAGGTCACGCCTCTTAACGGGTGATGTATGCGCTTAATGATCTCTACAGCGTCCCTGGGAAAGCCAAACAAAGGTGATTTGACTCCCGGATGAAAATAACAGCGTCTCGACGACATGGCGACAAACACACTCAAACTCAACAATTCCTCTTCTCCACGTGGGACAGCAACAAGACCACGCCCCCTTTTTTCGCGTATTCTTGTGGGCGGAGGTTAGTCTGTTCTACTGTTCTGCTGACTGACGTAATTAATGAAGGAAGTACCAGGATGTAGTCCAAACCGGCCGTTCGCTGTAGGCTTTGAAAGGGAACTTCTGTTAAATAAAATATCTCGCTTGGCATTGAACTTTGAGCTTTATAATTTTACAGGTATTATTTATGCTCTAACAGCAACATTACACACTAACTAAAGTTTGAACAATGGGATCACGAAGAACGGGACCTTTAAGTTTCGGTGTAGCACATGCTAGTATGCTAAAGTTCATTGAAAGAAGAAAATTCAGGACTACTTTCTTCTGACCCGTTACAGCAATACCAATGCCCCATAGCAGACCAACGCTTCCCCAGGGAAGATATGAAGCAGATATGGAAGGAATGTCAGTCCGAGAGCTTCTGGTATCGAGGTAAAGAATGTACTCATTTACTATTCCTAGCTACATACGTGATAGCTCACTCAATAGTGAAAATGCCATCATCATTAACAGTCATGTTTTTTCTGTGAAACAGAAATTATTTTGAAGAATTTTGGTAGCTATCAGTTTTGGTTACCGTTGTGGGACATTTTTTCAAAATCTTTTGTGTTGCACAGAACAAAGAAAGAGCGAGAGTGAGTAAATGAGTTGTGAACTTAAGTTGAGTGATGTTTTTGTTCAGTTCAGTTAGACCATTTGTATGATGTCCTAGGTGATGGGTTGCATTATACTTTAAAAATGTGTATTTAAAAAAGCGGTTCCCCTCTGAATGAACTTCACAGGTTGTTTGCTTTGGTAAAAAGGGTCTTGACAGGTGTGTACATGTATATTCAAGAAGGTTTGTTCACAAAAGGGCTAATGGAGTAAAACAGTGCAGCATTTATTATCCAGTGCTTATGTTTTGACATGGCTGGAATTCGGTTTAACCCTAGCACTGTTTGTGTTGGGGGAAACATAAGCCTCGAGTTTAGTCTGCCAGTTGTTTGCCGCTGACAGTGATCTGTGACCCAGTTGTCCAATGTAACCAAATATTCATTAGAAGGTAAAAATGTAAGACATTGATCAATATCGTCTCCTTTTCTATCGTCAGTGCACTCCAACAAGCACCATTTTATCCAACCAGCCCCTTTGTAGTAAGAGCGGGAATCCTTTCCAAAAGCGAGTGTTGGAACAATTTGGAATGGTAATGTGTAGCTTAACCTCTGACCTGTTAATTTCTCCACAGCCCTTCCGCTCTCTACCGGGAGCATGGCTGTGACTGGTGGCCTCATATACAGCGGTAAGATTCAGTCAACATAATGAGAAAAAGCATTCATTACACAAAGCTGTTGAATTTTAGCCATAGAGCAGGGGCAACGGTACTAAAAAAACACTTGTATCAATAGTCTGTCAGACATGCTTTATGAATGAAACACTTATATGGTACAACGAGGCTTAAAGGGATAGTTCAGCCAAAAATGAAAATTAGCCCATAATTTACTCACCTTCAAGTCATCCTAGGGGTATATGACATTCTTCTTTCAGACAAATAAAATCGAGGTTTAAAACTTTTTTAACTTTTAACTTATTTAAAAATATTTAAAACTTTATAAAGTAAACTTTCAGCCGACCGCCTTCCCTGTTCAAATTTATAGAAAAATTGTTGAAAGTTCCCCTGCCGATCGAAAGACTAACGCGACCAGGTCCGCTCGTCATGACGTCACGTACGCATCTTGAGTTTCACTTTCAACATTCAACACTTTTCCACAGAAGGCGGTCGGTCGAAAGTTTACTTGATAAAGTTTTAAATATGGATATTTTTCTTACACAAGCGCATCGATTCGCTTCAGAAGGCCTTTATTAACACCCCAGAGCCGCGTGGAGCAGTTATTTGATGGACAGATGCACTTTTTATGGACTTCAAAAACAGAGCAACTATGAATCAAATTCTAATGCTTGGATTAGCCTGGACTTTTGTAATATAACTCCGATTTTATTCATCTGAAAGAAGAATGTCATATACACCTAGGATGACTTGAGGGTGAGTAAATTATGGGCTAATTTTCATTTTTGGGTGAACTAACCCTTTAAGGTTCCACGGGGTAAAAGGCACCTAAATTTTATTTTTCACTTAGTATGTGGAAATTCACGATCGCGGGCAGCACAATAAATAAAAGATAATTTTATCTAATATTTATCGTTTTTTTTTAAATGGTTTAAGTAGCAAATGAGAATTGGTAAAATTATTGAATATATTTTGAGACATAGGTCTTTTTAATGATTTTCAGCTTTGTAAAAGCTAATTAAAGGTGCACTATGTAAAACATTTTCAGTAAAATATCCAAAAACCACTAGGCCAGATGTATATATTTTGTTCAGTTGAGTACGTACAATTTCCCAAATGTTTCCAACTATTTGTAAATCGTGTGAAAATTGCTCTTTTAATCGGATGTGTGAGGGAGTCGCCTGTCGATTGCGTCATATCTGCGTTACCATCGGTTTCTGGTTTTATTCTGCAGAAACGCTTTACTCTCACTGCAGTGTGCAACAAGTGTCATAGCAGCCGCAGAGCGAACGCACAGAGTAACGTCATAACATCATTTTCAACACCCTCAGATGTATGTAATATGATAAACAGAGCTGCGTTACCGCATACTCATGACCGGAAAAGCGGAAGTGGCGCCGGTGACTGTGGCATAATAAAAGTCCCGCTGCTCGCGAGGTGTGTGTTGCGCTCTTCTTATTAACAATCGCTCCAGCGGCCTCGCTCAGCTCCACAACACTCAGTCCTGCTCTGCTTCAGACTACAGTAACGTTAATAATCACATCCATGAACATGATTTCTACCGAGTCCTATCCCGATTCTTTTCCACCGGCTGTGAGGTGAAGACCACATGTCCCAAGATTCTGCGTTCAAACGTGGCGTCATCAAACTACGCCTTTGTTTTGAATAGACGACCTCTAGTGGGCGGAAAAGTTACATAGTGCAGCTTTAAAGCAACAGTTTATCTATAACGGAAGGTAACATTATGGTATCTGGGGACAAGGTGTCTCTGCTGTTGGGGCAAAAGGCACAATAATTAACATGATAATAAATAGTTAGCTGACTTTTCCCATTTGTTGACATGACATGGTTAGATTTAGATGGTAAAGATCATATATTAAGTAGAGATAATTACATATTTATAATGAAAACATCATATTTAAAAATATGATATTAATCATTTCATATAATAAAATATGATTTAATGTTACTACTCAAAATAAATCTACATTCAATTATTGTGGGATCTCCTTCAATGTTTTCAGAATCTAAACTTTTTAAAAATAATTATGTTTATGTGTTTTGAAAATATATTTTTATATTCACATATTTTAATAGTATATTTATTGAACAAAAATTAATTCTTTTATTTATGAAAATAAACAGAAATGGTGCAAACTTTTCTAAAGTGATTATTCTGAATACGTAATAACTTTATTAAAAACATTATTTTGGCTAAAGTATTTATATAAATAAGGTGTGCCTTTTATCCTATGCTGGTGAGTCTTTTACCCCCCTCGCCACCTCATACATTTATAAGATTTTTTAAACAAAATAAACCAATTTTATGATTTTTCTTCACACAAAATCTGTTGCTACATAAATGTTCAATACAAAAATATATATTGTTTCTGCAATCATTACACTATGGGAGTAGTGGAAAGCACATTTTTCTCAAGGTGTGCCTTTAGCCCCATTGTAAAATGGCCTACTTAGAGTTCATTCACAGTTCACACAGAACGTGTTTTTGCAGTTAAAACGTCAGATGCTGGGTAGTGGAATGACTTTTTTTGCGTCTAGCGCATGTTTACACAGAAAAAGAATGGAAAAGCAGCGCAGTGGAATTGAAAAATGCATTCTGTATGAATTTTTTTTATTTTTTTTTATGGATTAATTGAAAACAGCCTAATCCAGTTTGTAATTTACTGCTTTTATAGGTGTCTGGAAACAGTCCAAGCGATTTGGGTATTTTCCTAAACTGCTTTGTAAGTCCCTATCGAATAATAATGTAATTTCCCACCTCATAATATTATGCATGCTTTGTATCATCATGATACAATGGCAGCTGGAATACAAACTCATCAATCCACTTTCCTCTGCAGTGGCGGGTATTGTGGGTTATGCAGTAGGCAAAGCCTCCTATGTTGGGGCCTGCAGAGAGAAGGCCATTAATAAACTGGGACCAGACTTCCCAAAAGGCTTTGGTCCTCCTGGATTTGGACCTGGTGGCAGTAAACCTGGACATAGGCAAGTATCATAATGTGTGATTTATTCATGTCATGGCTGTTTTGCATGCAGGGAACTGAAATCAATTTTGTTTGTAATGTCTGTTCATGGTTTCATTTATACAGACACTGCATCCATGTGTGTGAAAAGTGCAAGCAACAAGAAGCACAAGCTGCAACAGCGCCTATTCCTAATGCACCCACTCAGAGCTGAGGTAAAGAAAACACAACACACCCAAACACACCCCTATACCTAAACACAAAAGATTCACTTAAAGGGATAGTTCACTCAAGTCAAAATTCTATCATCATATACTCACCCTCAAGCTGTTTCAAACCTGTATGAGTTTCTTTCTTCTACTGAACACAAAATATATTTTGAAGAATGTCAGAAGAAGAAAAAAAACAGTTTATGGACCCCATTGACTTCCATAGTATTTGTTTCCTACTATACGGACTACCGGCACATCCGGGAACTTAAATGTCAGTTTCGTCAACGCCCCTTTTTAGGGGAAAATAAACTAGACTCCCATAGACTTCAAATAGCGGCACAAAACAACGTCCGTACACAGCCGGCAGGCGTGAATAACTTGAGATATCACTAAGATTAAACATGTCAAGTAATAATATGTCCAGCCTGACTGCCATAGAGCGTGAAAGATACATCCACACACTTAATTTGGTCAATTTAAAAACATGTCTCTTCATTCTCCCAGCTTCAAATTGGTATAACAAGGGAATGATTTTACTTCGTTTTTGCAAGAAAACATCTTTAAATGTATATATTATGTCTTTATATTTAGAGTACTGAGTGCACTTTTCTGTCCAGCCATAGCCTACAACTAGCCTGACTGAGCTTCCGATAACATCATCCATACTTCATGATTCAAAAACGAAGTAAAATCATTCACTGGCTTACCTGGTGACTCGATGCGAGTAAATGTCCTCTGGCCACTGGGTGGAGTTGTTACACATTTTTTTAAATTGACCAAATTAAGTGTGTGGATGTATCTTTCACGCTCTATGGCAGGCAGGCTGGACATATATAATTACTTGACATGTTTAATATTGGTGAGTTATTCAAGCCTGCCGGTTGTGTACGGATGTTGTTTTGTGCCGCTATTTTGTACTAAAGTCTATGGGAGTCTAGTTTATTTTCCCCTAAAAGTGTGCGTATGGAAGTCAAGGGGTCCATACCATAATCTTCAACATATCTTCTTTTGTGTTCAACAGAAGAAAGCAAATTCATTTTTGGATGAACTATCCCTTTAATTCAACACCTGCATGCTAAGCCACACCTACCAGCTGCTATTCATTTACATTCTAAACCACGCCCACAAAATACTTGTTCATGAGGACAAAATATGTGGAATCAGGCTAAAGGTAAATGTATTCGTTTTTCTGTTGCAGAGTCAGCAGGATCAGAAGGACATTGCTCATCACTCTATGTAATATTTTTTTAAATAAAAAAGAAATAAAAATAAATGTTTTCTCTTTTGAAAATGACACAACGGAAAGCAGCTGAAATCAATGGACCTTAAAGGGATAGTTCACCCAAAAGTGAAAATTACCCCATGTTTACTCACCCTCAAGTCATCGTGTATAGGCTATATGTCATTCTTCTTTCAGACGAATGGAGTTCTATTTTAAAAAAGTCCTGGCTCTTCCAAACTTTATAATGGCAGTGATTGTTTTTAAGTGCATCTGTCCATCATATAACTGCTCCACACGACTCTGGGGGGCTTAATAAAGGCCTTCTGATAAAGTTTTAAATATGGATATATTTAAAAGGATATATATATATATATATCCGATTGTATTCGTCTGAAAGAAGAAAGTCATATACACCTAGGATGACTTGAGGGTGAGTAAATCATGAGTTAATTTTCATTTTTGGGTGAACTAACCCTTTAAAACTAACAAACCAGCAGGTGGCGCCAAGAAACTACAGCTACAGGTGCTGGTCATATAATTAGAATATCATCAAAAAGTTGATTTATTTCACTAATTCCATTCAAAAAGTAAATGTTTTTATTATATTCATTCATTACACACAGACTGATATATTTCAAATGTTTATTTCTTTTAATTTTGATGATTATAACAGACAACTAAGGAAAATCCCAAATTCAGTATCTCAGAAAATTAGAATATTTTGAAAAGGTTCAATATTGAAGACACCTGGTGCCACACTCTAATCAGCTAATGAACTCAAAACACCTGCAAAGGCCTTTAATGGTCTCTCAGTCTAGTTCTGGAGGCCACACAATCATGGGGAAGACTACTGACTTGACAGTTGTCCAAAAGACGACAATTGGCTTTATGCACAGCTGCACTACTTTCTGAACTTCAGCCAGCTCCTTTGTTTCCGGTCTGCAATAATTGGACAAACTGATTAATCCAGGTGTGTCTGATTATTGTTGTTGTGACTACTGAGGTCAGGCACACTTGGATTAATCAGTTTGTCCAATAATGGCAGACAGGAAACAAAGGAGCTGGCTGAAGTTCAGGAAGTAGTGCAGCTGTGCATAAAGCCAATTGACACCTTGCACAAGGAGGGCAAGACACAAAAGGTCATTGCAAAAAAGGCTGGCTGTTCACAGAGCTCTGTGTCCAAGCACATTAATAGAGAAGCGAAGGGAAGGAAAAGATGTGGTAGAAAAAAGTGTACAAGCAATAGGGATAACCGCACCCTGGAGAGGACTGTGAAACAAAACCCATTCAAAAATGTGGGGGAGATTCACAAAGAGTGGACTGGCGCTGGAGTCAGTGCTTCAAGAACCACTACGCACAGACGTATGCAAGACATGGGTTTCAGCTGTCGCATTCCTTGTGTCAAGCCACTCTTGAACAACAGACAGCGTCAGAAGCATCTCGCCTGTGCTAAAGACAAAAAGGAAAAAAAGTGGTCCAAAATTATGTTCTCTGATGAAAGTAAATTTTGCATTTCCTTTGGAAATCAGGGTCCCAGAGTCTGGAGGAAGAGAGGAGAGGCACACAATCCACGTTGCTTGAGGTCCAGTGTAAAGTTTCCACAGTCAGTGATGGTTTGGGGTGCCATGTCATCTGCTGGTGTTGGTCCACTGTGTTTTCTGAAGTCCAAGGTCAACGCAGCCGTATACCAGGAAGTTTTAGAGCATGTCATGCTTCCTGCTGCTGACCAACTTTATGGAGATGCAGATTTCATTTTCCAACAGGACTTGGCACCTGCACACAGTGCCAAAGCAACCAGTACCTGGTTGAAGGACCATGGTATCTCTGTTCTTAATTGGCCAGCAAACTCGCCTGACCTTAACCGCATAGAAAATCTATGGGGTATTGTGAAGAGGAAGATGCGATATGCCAGACCCAACAATGCAGACGAGCTGAAGGCCACTATCAGAGCAACCTGGGCTCTCATAACACCTGAGCAGTGCCACAGACTGATCGACTCCATGCCACGCCGCATCGCTGCAGTAAATCATGCAAAAGGAGCCCCGACTAAGTATTGAGTGCTGTACATGCTCATACTTTTCATGTTCATACTTTTCAGTTGGCCAAGATTTCTAAAAATCCTTTCTTTGTATTGGTCTTAAGTAATATTCTAATTTTATGAGATACTGCATTTGGGATTTTCCTTAGTTGTCAGTTATAATCATCAAAATTAAAAGAAATAAACATTTGAAATATATTAGTCTGTGTGTAATGAATGAATATAATATACACGTTTCACTTTTTGAATGGAATTAGTGAAATAAATCAACTTTTTGATGATATTCTAACTATATGACCAGCACCTGTATACACTGCTGTGGCAAATTACTAATAATAAATGTAATAATAAATGTATTTATTGAAATCAGCCATAGGTGTGTCAAATGGCAGCCATATTTTAGTACAAGGGTAGTTGACAAATAAGAAGTACATTTTTTTTAAACACCTTTTGAAGAAAAAAAATACAAATTATGTAGTGACTAAGTCTGATGTTTGAGAAAATATAAGGGGTCACTGACTTTGTCAATTCTTTCACAATTTTTTTACTGAAATGTCCTATTGTGCGACATAGAAAGAACTAAGAATATAGGGGTGTCGCAAGGACAACAGAAATGAATCCACTTATAGAGGAAGTGTTATATATTTGAACAATTCTGAGACAAAATCTCACCATGTGCTCATGTCATGGGCTTCACAGTAACATGGCCTTGAATGGGGTCCTTCAACTAATCAAACTTGTCAGTGGAACTGGACGATTTAAAATCAGGATATGGTGTCACACCGGAGGACATGGTTTTCAGTGACAAAATGTATCAATTTCCTTATGCTTTTAGAAATATTTGGACGGAAAAAAACGATTGCCATTTACTAAGTAGACACATGTAAAATTAAGCCTGAGGTGTTTATTAACATTTGAATGCTTTTCTTTTTAATTTATAAAACTTGTTGTAATTTATTGAATCATGCTTGAGACAGTCACACCATTGGACAGGTTTTTTATATGAACAGGTCAATGCAAGACAAAGAAATGTTTAACCATTTACTGCATTTTAAATGATGACAATACTAATTATATTCATTTTTATCGTGTCTGTGGAAATGCCATGTCACGTCAACAACCCACCAATAGTTGTGGTGTTTGTGCATGAGGTGGATTTGAGGGAACAATGTAGCAATAAGGAAAGTATGCTGTTGTAAGATGTTCTCAGGTAGTGTCAAATCTGGTATGAATCCACCTCATAAGAATAATGTTCTTAAGGTATGTTATTTACCAATATTTACTCAACTTTTCTGAGCTTTTGTTTACAACATAGAGAGGGAGTGGAGGTTTCTGGTCAATTTTATGACAGTAAAGAGATGCCTTTTGAGTAGGATCATAATATTGTACTGAAGAAAGAAATCATCCAGATCTCAGACTTCTTTTTTAAATAGAATTACCTTCACAAACAAGGATCAAAGTACAGTGAATGATTTACAGATGTCACAGGGTTCATTTGAAATGTTTGAACATTTAATTGCGAATCAAATTAAAAGAATCCAACAAGAAAAAAGACTTTAAACCTCAAAACACACATATCTTTATCTCTTATCTCCAGCTCAGAGGACATGACTGTAATAACTGTAACATCAGTGAATGATGTCATTATTATCATGGGTCCAAGTCTACTGTCATAACCTACGACACTGCCATAATCGTCTCTAGTGCACAGCTTTAACGTTGGCTGGACTATCATTTCAGTGGATAAATTAACCTTGATACTAAAGAATAGTATATCTAAAGTACTTGTATTTATTTATTAACAAATGTCAAGCATATTTGGACAGAATGTCCTAATCAATAAAACACTGATACTCTGTTAAAACGATTTAGCTTAAATCCACTTAAAGCCAGAAGCCCAGAAGATAAACATTTTTCAAACCACATATTCCATAAAAAGCAAATAGAGTAAATGTTTTTTTTAATTTTAACAAGTTTGCATTAATTTCCCAAACTAAGTTTTGTTCCTTAAAGTACAATCATCTTCAATTCAGCATTTGATTGCAGCTTTTGGTCTGATCTGGCAGAACGAGGCGAGGCGAGGCGAGGCAACTCCACAGAAGTCATTGCGTATGGATCTTGAGCTATTCAGACAGTTGATTCTCCAGGTCTCTCTTACTCATCCCAAGCATCTCCATACTGGTTCTTTTTAACTGGAGAGGTAAGAAAGAAATCGCTTTATGGATTAAAAGATACAAGGACATCGATATAAAATAATTGCTAACACTTTACAATAAGGTTCCATTAGTTATCAGTGGTTAATGCATTAACTAATAAAGATATAGTATATATTAATAAAGTACAGTAATCATCTATCTTTGTTCAAGTTAGTTAATAAAAATACAACTCTTGTTAGTTCATGTTAGGTCTATTAAATAATATAAGACTTTGACACATTTCAGAACTGAAAACTTCCTTGTTAGTCCAAAAATAGCCTTTATTGTAACCAAGCCCAGAGAACGACTTGTTGTGGAATGTGCCTATAATAGATCTGTGAAAGAAATCCTCTGCAGAAGAAGATCAACACCTACATCATTGCAACTTTTGGCCCTGCCCACTGGTGTGTTAGTGAGATGACGAGGAGAGAAGCGAAATACAGGACGGACTACAAATAACATCACCTTCTAAAGGATCCTAATGCTAGGAATGTGGTTATTCATGATATGTAATGATTCATGTACAGTCAGATGTTCTTTGTCTATTAGTTTAACATGGTGAGGTGGGGTAAAGTAATTATAACCAGAGCTTCTGAGTGATTTTAGTCCCATCCGAATGTGCCATCTCAGTAATCATTACGGACAATGTCAGTAAAGATTACAGCGACTTTTACCTTCTGTAAAAAGGTCCTGAAAAACGACCTCAGGTTATCCTAATCCCGTGCGAAAAGACCCGCTGTAAATATGTACACAAATATTCTGTCATTTCTTGTTTAAAAGTAGTTTTCCGGTGTTTTTCAAGTATGGAGACGCTTGAAAAAAAGCATTCAGTTGCGTTCTAGGCGGTGGAAAGTCTAAGTCTGTGACAAACCTGAAGTGTTTTCTGCTTACCATTCAGCTAAAAAAAAAAAATAAAAAAAAAAATGTAAATATCAAAAGCAGGAGGCATGAAACTTATTTTTGCTTTAGGTAAGTACCAACAGAATCTAATCAAAATTTAATTAATAAATTGTGCGATCGGACCTAACTGTTATATATATAGATTATATGTGTTTGCGCATGTGATATCAGGAAAGCAACTTAATAGGCACATGACGGCGGTGCGTAAATCGAGTCACCCTCCCACTTCTGCTAGTTTTACTGAGATTTCTTAACCTGTGCGAATTGGCTATTAATATTACAGTGGACCTGTGGTAAAATTACATTACATTACTCCATCTACCCTTGTAAAACTAATCCCGTCTGAATAGGGCTTGTGTGTCAGTAAATCAAACCAGTGACTAAACTGTCAACTTCACATTGTTGTAGAATCTGTCTTTTAAACTGTGATTAAATTATATATATAAAAAAAGTGATTAAAGAAAGCTCCCTTTACAATTGCTGGATTTGTCAATCAAACAGCGCAAGTTTATCAGTGACTGAGTTCTGGACTTTTCACCAAAAATTACGGATTGTTACGAATCTCTTATTTACATTTAGTTATGATAAAAGCTAGCCTGACGTCATCATACTCAATTCTAGTCAGAATATGAGTCTGATACTGCTCTGTTGGGCTGTGATTATGGGGCGTGTTTAAACCGAACCAGGAAAGAGCTCAATTGGATAGACCTACAACCAATCAGAGCAACGGAGCGACGCATAACGTTAGTTGTCAAATGTCAACAGAACTCAACTGTACTGTGTGTTGCCAAGTCCGCAGGTTGAAGCGACCCTAATTATGTGATATACAGACCCAGGAACGCGAATTTTAGCAGGCAGCCCTGCCAAAATAACACATATTTTACCCCCCAAATGCCATTTTTCCCGGAGAACCCCCCCACCCGGAAAGCTATTGGGCTTGTTTTTAGCTAGTTTTGAGTAGCAATTGGGCGAGTATTGCTGTAAAAACTTGGCAACCCTGTCGCACGCAAGCAGGAATAAGTCACGTTAGAAGAAGATGAGTGTAAACGATCTTTGCCGGTGTTGTAAAAAAAGAATTTAAGGATACACAGAGTACTTACCAACACGATCATCATTTCTGAGAGAAATAGTAAAGGTGAATGCATATACGAACAAGTTGTCCGTTTAGGATTAGAACAAATTCAACCCAAGCGCCTTTGGTGACGTGGATGATTGCAAAAGCCCGCCCTGACAATTTCATTGGTCCGAACAGTTTCTGTTCGGGCATAATTACTTCTCTATGGATCAAGTCCAGACCGAACTGCCCGTGCAAAACATTTTGTGAGCGGGGCTAAATTCGTCTGGCATCCAGGCTAGATAAAAGCATTCGTTAGCGTGCAAATCGAGTTGCAATGACGAGAGCGCCACATTCATGCGCTCAACATGTCTGAAGTTATTTCATAGAAGCTTTGACTTTTATATGTAGAATATTCAACAAGATTAAGCCCATCATATAACTTTATTGGCTTTTAGAATCATTAAAGCTCTCACAAATAATTGTTGCTATAGGCTTATTAAAATGTTAGGTAAATCAGTTACTGAGTCTCACCTTCCTTAGGTGGCGCCACCTCTCTTTGTGGTTTCATCAGCGTTTCAGCTTTCTGTGTGAGAGTGACCTCATAGTTCTCTCTGTTCTTGCTACGCAGATCCTCATACAACACTGGCTTCTTCTTAGGCACATCCTCATCTGGATAGAAAGGCGCTTTGGGATAAATGCAAACTACTTGTTAAACATCTACCGATCAGATGACAAATTCTTATTCAATGACGAATGTGCGTTCTCTTTGCCAATTGTACACAAATCTATATTTGTTTATAGAAGTTTGTACGATTATAGATGTTGTTCTGGTCGTCATGTGCAGTACCTTGAGGAGAAATATCATCCCTGATGTTAACGGGACCAGAATCACTGAATCCAGAGCTAAAAGGAGTGGTGTCGTATGATTGGGAGGGGCTGCTGTAGGTATAGTCACTTGTGTAATTGCTGTAGCTCTCAGGCATGGAGCTGGCTTCTGATGCAGGTTGAGAAGCAGACTCAGAAGCAGACTGTTGAGATTCTGATGGGTTTACATCTGCAAATTCTGACTGGTTCATCCTTAAAAAAAAACTATATTAATAATATATAAAAATGACTTGTCTTAACGTGAATTACTTAATACTGTATATTTGTTTGAAAGGATATGTTAGATAAAAATATCTATTTTCAGAAACAACCAAAAATAAAAAACGATTTATATTTTATTTATCTTTGTCTAAAACAAAATATAGAAACTAACAGATGTAAGAAAAAGTGTGAAATTCTGTGTGTGTGTGTGTAATGTTCTTACGCAGATGTCATGTGATGCAGACGTCCCTGTCGTAGTGCCTCTCCTAGTGGGGAGTTCTCCAGTTTCCTAAACTTTTCTTGACAGACCCTCATGTAAGACATTTTCCCACCAACGTATCCAAATATGCCAGCAACTGGATAAAAATCACATACATTCAGAGAAACTTAAGAAAATGTTGCCTTTTAATAGCCCTCCATCTCCAAATACAGTTGTGGTCAGAATTATTGGCACCCCTGGTAAATATGATCAAATATGGCTGTAAAAATAAATCTGCAATTTTTTTTATCGTTAAATACTTTTTGCAACGTCCTTTTGCCAAGATAACAGCTCTGAGTTTTCTTCTATAATGCCTGAAGAGTTTGGAGATCAGAGATCATTCCTTCATACAGAATCAGAATCCTTCAGATTCCCAGCTCTTCTCTTCAGTTCATCACTCATTTTCTACAGGGCTCAGGTCAGGAACTGGGACGGCCATGGCAGAAGCTTCATTATGTGTCCAGCAAAAAAAAATAGGCCCACATAATTAAAGATCCAGCTGTATATTTATCCGTGGGCATGGGGTACTTTTTATCCCCATTTGCACCAAACGCATCTGTTTGCTGCCAAAAAGCTCTTTTTTTTAAGGTTGATCTGACCACAGAACCAGGTCCCGTCTGAAGATCCAGTGGTGTCTGACACTGAATATGCTGGAGTTTGTTTTTGGATGAGCGAGGAGGATTTTTCTGTATGTGCCATTTGATTTTTTAGGCTTTCTGACCCCAAGACTCAACTAATCTCTGCGATTCTCCAGCTGTGATCTTGGAGAGTCTCTGTCCACTCAAACTCTCCTCCTCTCGTGCATTAGGACGATATAGACACACGTCCTCTTCCAGGCAGATTCATAACATCTTTAGTTGACTGAACTTCTTAATTATTGCCCTGATGGTGGAAACGGGGATTTTCAATGCTTTAGCTATTTTCTTACAGCCACTTTCTATTTTGTGAAGCTCAACAATCTTTTGCTGCACATCAGAACTATATTCTTTGTTTTAACTCATTGTGATGAATGATTAAGGGAATTTGACCTTTGTGTTTCCTCATATTTATACAGGAAGTATTAGAACAGGAAGTCATGGCTGGGCAAGTTCATGCTCCTAGTCACCCTGGTGTGCTCAAATGTAAATATGAATGGGAATACACTTGAGATATTTATTTTCTAGGGGTGCCAATAATTGTGGCCAACATGTTTTGGAGAAAAACATTTATTTCATAATGTGAGTTCCAAGCCACTTTCAATTGTTTTATTTCAATGAAAGGTTAGATTTTTGCACATTTCTTGAATTAAAGATAAAAAGGATAAACAATGCAGCTTTATTTTTACAGCCATCTTTGATCATATTTAATTCTGACCACAACTGTAACCTTGGTTTTTTTAAGTTGTCTTTCTATAAAATGTGTATCGTCTGTTGTTCTTGATACTCACTGGCAACTTTGGGAAGAGAGCCAAATCGGGGTGATGGAGTAAGTATTCCTGGGGATAAACAATACAAGATATTTTTAAACCTTTTTACAGATTTGTTTGTAAAAAAAAAAAAAAATTAAACTTTAACTTCCATTTACCATTTTTGATGTTCTCTATGCATGTACATTGAGCAATGTTCATATGTGAATAAAAACCTCAATTAAATCATATAAAGCGATTGAGACTCTTTAAAAAAAATTGGTTTAAACTACTCGATTCATATGGATTTCTTTATGGAATATCTTTATGAACCTTTTGAAGCATCAATGTTTGGGTGGAATGGACTTTCAATGTAGGGACAGAAGTCAATTAGGTTTCATTAAAAATATATTAATCTGTGTTTCAAGGGTGCATGAAAGCCTTATTGGTTTGGAACAACAAAAACTTACATTTTTGGTTGAAACATCCCATATAAGTTCCATAAACTTCTCATAACTTTTATATAGTATTTGTAATTACTAAAATTATTTGAACTGATATTGAACACGTTCAAGAGCAATTTCTATCTATAGCATATCTAGAAAAAAAAAGAAAAAAAAAAGAAAAAGATATTCACTAATACTATCCACCTTCTTCCTACGCCCCATGATGCTTTGCGTGAATTATGGGAGTAACTTCCGTTAAGCTGTAAACAATCAGTGAAAGGCTCGCTTTATAAATGCAATAATACGTTTTTTTAAAAACTGAGAACAATGAGAAGACATTCTACTTACCCTTCAACCATTAAAATGACATTTAAAAAGTGTAAAAGCGTCAACAAGGTACTTCCAGCAGACCATGAATAACCCCAAAAACGCGATTCTTTCCACACCAATAAAGGACGGGTTGAATATCACTGTAGTAATAGCTGTATTATGCAACATTCATTGCTTAATCAAAAATGTTCATTAACTTCAGCATTGCGTGATACGATTTCAAAGTGATTTCCGTCAATTTTGACAGACAATACATTGTATTTACCTATGAAAACAAACCTGGAAAGAGATGTGAGGGTTTGAGGAGAAAAACAAGAGATTCTTTGTGCATTCCAGTGAATTATTAATGGGATTAAAACCGGGAGAACAGACCACAAATATGCAGTATGTGTTGTCCTTTTTTATACTATTAGAGCAGAATGCAAAAGGGAAAAAATTAAATAATCATGAGGAAAAGAAAGCAGCGACTGAAAAGAGCGCTTGCCATAGATATTCTTGCTATAACGTCACATTAAAATACCAAGCGTTACGATATTCTCATGATATATAAAAATAAAACCAAGGAAAATTGACAGCTCATTCAGTCAAACTGACGGATACATTTGTAGGGCAACCTTATGATTTGAAATTATTAATTTCAGTCTTTTTGAATAGAAGTTCCCTAAACCTGAAGTGCCACCCAGAGGGGCCGTTAGCGGGGTGGGGGGGGTGCAGAGTATGCCAGACATGTGCAATAGACCCTTCTCGACATATGGGCCCAGGGCGCTAGGGGGCCCCAGATCACGACTTTGGATCTTTTGTGTGCGTGCGATTTTTCTTCTTCTTACATACACAAACACATTAACTAATAATATTGTAATTATATATCTGTAAATTATAAGAAGTGAACATGAGCATTGTCTCTCGTCACTTCAAAATACAGCGCATGACGTGTGAAAAGAACATGATGGATAGAAAAAAGCACCTGTCAGGAGCACATTAGCGAAAACATAAAAAAGTAGGGATGAAGACGTTAAAAGGATGGAAGTTTCCCTTACGAATCGGGTCCTTACAAATCAGAATAAGCTAAACAAAATGTTAGAGATGATTGTTGATCGCGGATGTGTCGAAAGACCTAATTCAAGAAGTCTGTGGTGCAAGCAGGTCTTCTGTGTGGGTGCAAAACCGCAATTGAATAACTATTCTTCAGAGAAACATTGAATCGTTATTCCCGAATTTGGTTGTGTGGGCTGGGGGGGTATATTCTATCGCACTGATCGTTCTAATCCCACACCGGTGTGTTTGTATGCGTCAATGGGATAAAATCAATCTCGTTTTGGGGGTGGAGGGGGGGACGAACCGAAATTTTCATTACTTGAAATAATATAAAATGTCAACTAATAAATTATTTTAATTTATTATTCAATTTTAAAAGAAAAAACACATTCATCTTCTGGGAAGAAGGGGGCCCAAAATTCTGTCTTGCATACCCCCCTTAAAACTCTTCATGGCGCCACCCATATTTCAAAACGCAGTAGGCTCATCAGGTCAATCGATTTCGCCCTGCAGCTCAGTCTGAAAACCTGTACATTCATTTCTACTGCTTCTGTTATACTTTTGCGGGAACCAATCACAGACTGGCTTATCGACCTGGCACGCTATTGGCGGGTTTAACACGATGCCAAGCTGCAACCTCCTCCAGTTTCTCTTGAAGCCAATACGGAAGTGACAAACTGCAATTCATCAAATGGCCGCTAGGGACAGGCTCCAGAAGGAGCAGAATCTCATTGAGCCTCATGTTAAAATGCCCAACTTTACAGCAGATTAAAACATGTTTACAACCTGGTACAAATTGTGGTTTTGGTCTATATGGCAAATTTTGCCCTTCATGACAGCTGTGAGGGGGTGAATATTTTTTATAACTCATTCGTTTACATTATATAAAGCCTTAAAGTACTGCATAATTAAGGGCGTGGCCACTTTGAGTGACAGGTGGATTGTCGTTTGTCTACTGTCTGTTAGTCATCACATCACCTCAGCTCCAGCCCGCCTCTTTGCCCATTTTCTGTTATCCGGGAGTGACACGCGATGACACGCTGCCAAGATGGCAACGGCCAGCTCGACCCTACTTTACGCTTCAAAACTGCTCTTCAGAATCCTATCGGTGATGTCACGGACACTACGTCCATATTTTTTTACAGTCTATGGTCGTTGCCCGTTGATCACGCCTCTTGTGGTCTGATTGGTTCAAGGACTATCCAATTGCGTACGGAGTCGTTTAATTTATGCTCGTTTATATCACACCTCTTGTGAGGTAGAAAATACAGAGCAGACTCCCCACACCAATGTTCAGCTTGGTCTGGTGATAGCCAGACAACTCATCAGGAATAAGGTGGATAGAACTTCCCATTACTTTAAGATTTTATTCATTTCCATGACTGTTCCAGTTCCTACAATTCCCCGAAAATTCTAGGTTTGCAATGACAATGGGAACCATGAGTAAAAAGAAAAAAACTGAAATATTGGACTTGAACTTACCTCTTGATACCATTACCTGAGTGACTCCCACTGCGATGGCGGAAAATGGCAAGGCTGCAAATAATGAGAGTAGAAAGAATTCTCATCAGAGCATCTTGAGACAACACATTGCAAAGTAAATGAAAATGAAGAAAAGCTTAAAGGTGCCCTAGAATTAAAAATTTGAATTAACCTTGCCATAGTTAAATAACAGGAGTTCAGTGCATGTAAATCACATACAGTGAGTCTCAAACACCATTGCCTCCTCCTTCATATGTAAATCTCGTTTGTGAAAAACTCCACAGAAAAATAGGCAAATCTCAACGTAACACCGAGAGTGATGCAATCGTCGGGATCATTAATATGTACGCCCCCAACATTTGCATATGCAAGCACATGTTCACTGTCAGGCGAAACTGCGCAGCCGTATCATCTCTGCAGGTAAACAAGCGTCACGCGAGGATAGCGAACATGGCAGATCATCTAATCAAATGTTATGTTCCAGGCTGTGCAGGGGATGTGAAGACGTTTCATACTCTTCCCACAGATAAAACATGTCAACAGGCACGGTTGATGTTTATTTATAATCGGATACCGCAACAATTTAATTCAAAGTTGTTAGTTTGCTCAGCCCATTTCACCACGGACAGTTTTTCAAACCTGGGACAATATCAAGCAGGCTTTGCTCAGCATCCGACACTGAAGAAAGGGGCAATTCCAACCATATACCTGCAAGCAGTAAGTGTTTTTATCCACTTCTTGACTGTCTAAACCATTTCTGATTAAATTGAAAGCTTCTTAGAGAGACAACATTAACGATAATATTCCTGTTGTTGTCTAGATCCAACAAAAGATGCTAGTACAGTAACAATAGGATAATCCAAGTATCTTACATAACTAAATGGCTAAATAAATTGACTTTTAAATCAGTACTCTACTGTCAAACTCAAACGTTACTGTACAAACAACATATTTAAGCGCTACCCAGTTCAGTTTGTGATTCAAAGTGAAGAAGCTATCATTGTAAATCATACAGGGACACATTACAATAATTAAAATATTTTTACAATGCTAAAAAAGTTGTGACTGCTGATGTGTTTATTTAATGCTATATGCTAGTTATTGTTTAGGCTGAAGTTCTGGTATGGACGTAATGATTTTGCAGGTTCCTAATTAAAATAAAGACTTAACTTACCATTCAGAAGCGTTCATTTCCAATCTCAAAACATGTTGTTCCTCAAAATCTGCATCTTCGTCAGAAACAGGCTCAAACATATAAGGTTGAATGCCTAATCTCTCCATCGTCATGACGGTCAGCTATCATTGAGCCGCAGTGAAACAGCCAATCAGAGCAGAACTCTGCATTAATATTCATGACCCTTCCAAATAAGGCAAAAACAGACCATTTCATCCTGGGGAAGATTTCTAGAGTTGAAAATGGACCTGTAAAACCGTATCTGGACAATTATTGACCTTAAATAAGCCATATACCCTCTATGTAGATACCAGAGAACAATTTAAAATGTTGTTTCAAATCATTCTAGGGCACCTTTAAAAATGTATTGCAGAATAATAAAGGACCAGTGTACTACTTACATCTGTACCAGAAGCTTTCTGAATTGCACTCTTTGAAGACACGCCTCTCTTCTTCATTGGGAATATATGCAGCCCCAGAAGCCTGAGAAGACAAAACTATGTGTGAGGAAACTCTCTTGAAAGCTCCCTATCAACCATCTATTGATCCTGTAAACAGAAAACCGAACGCACACTTTGCTTTTGACGCACTTCTGCATGAGATAGAGCAGTAGAGACAGAATATTTGGTTTATAAACACTGTCAGGTGAATTTACTACCTACCTTACTGAACGCATGTGGGACTTGAGCAGCCGGAGTCAATCCAGACGATGCTTGCGACATGACTGATTCAAGAGGCACAGTACGATTACTACAACAATATTGTTTGTGCAGTTTCCATAGGATTACGCGGATTACAAGTCAACAAGACCAACGACACACTTTATAACATGACCTCCAGTCGACTCTTATCAGCAACAACACTAACCCGGAAGTGCAGGAGTGAAGCCAGAAGCACCAAACAAAAGTCTCACAACACCTCAAATTATTACTTGGATTCGTTTATTCTTTGTTTTCTGTGTTCATTTTCATTTGATGAATAGTGTATTATTGTAAATTCTACGTTTATAAATGCAAATATACCAGATTAAATTCACGAACAGTTTTTAATGAAAGAAACAAAACATTATATAACTACAATATAATCGATATCTATAAAAACAATTCAGTTTATTTACCTAATTTGACTGTATGTGAACTGTTTTTATTAGATTTATTGTACAAGTATCAAAGTGAATATTAACTAAATAAAACGTCCGTTCATACATGTTTATTATTCTTATGAATAAAAGAGAAAAACAAAAAAAGAAAGTCTCAAATATAAAGCGTTCAGACAAACATGTGTATGTAAACATATGTAAAAGTATTGATTATTTCATTAGGCACTTACTAATGTTTTATCTTAAACCCGGAGTAAATACTAACATTGTAGTCTGAACAGAAAAATAAACGAGATTAGATTGGAATTGGACAGACAGATGTTTGCGAAGTGATTTAGACAACTTCAGAGAAATCATAACTTTGTCAATATGAGTATTAATCGCTTTTAGTGTAATGTCAATAGCCATTGAATTCCATCATATATCGACTGACCTCACAACGAACAACTAAACCTCATAAACAACGAACAGCAGAGAGTTTTGATGTAAAAGTATTGATTTTTCTACTTGTACGAACATGTATTTTGACAAACCTAGGGAATTATCGCAGAATCATGCGCTACAGCCAATCCAGTAGCAGTATGAGTTGATTGATGGCCGGATCAGCAAATAGAATGGCCCGTTTGTTAAGCGTGTGAGTACAGTGCATTCATCGCTTCGAGCACGGGGCGGGGCTTAGCTCCGCAATCTTGACACCGCGGCTCCCCTATCAGAAGAGCGGATTGTCAAAGCCGTTAGCCAGCGTTGCTCCAATCTGATGGACAGGGAGGTGGGCACGTTGTCATTCGTCGAGTTTTTAGGTGTTTTGCGAAAAAAGACCGAGAAGATTAGCAATAGAATCGACCGTTAGAGGTCAGCGGATGTAAAATGTTGTTATTGTAAAGCTGGAGTTGGTCTTTTGGAGAAAAGAGTCATCGGGTTTCAGCGCTAGCGCGAGCAGGCTAACGTAACTGACGAGGAAAAGCGCAGCTGCTCTAAAAAGGTAAGAAGGGCCGAATTCTTTTTGACTAACCTCAAATAACCGACGTTTAATTTGAGACGGAGAGAGCCAGCTCTCACTTTTAACGCTCGTCTGTTGTCTTATCAGATGCACTTTCCCTCGCGGGATATTATCAGTGGCAGTTGGTAGTCAAGTTATGTTATGTTGACCTGCATTTGAAGCAGCGCAGAGATGAGTGGAGTCAGTGGCTGTGTCACAAACCTCAGTGAGCTGCCTACCGAGACAGCGCTTTTGGACATCACTGGTGAGGTACACCAGTTAACCAGCACAAGTCTTAACCCTTTAACTGTCACCCCCCTTGTTGAGAATACACATGAAAATGCACTATCCAAACTTAAAGGGCTGTAATTCAAGAATGCTTTGGAAACCAAAGTTTGGTCTCGTTTTAAAGACGACACTCTGCAGATTATTGCTGAAGTGAAAGCAATTCAAAGTATGAAAGAGTTATGGAAGTTTAAATGTACTGTAAATGAAAAATACTGTACTAAATATTTTTAATTGCATATAAAATATATATTTTACAAAAAATAATTTACTCTAAAATTACTATAAAATCAAAGCCATATGTCTAACCGATTTGTGTTCCAAATTTGAAGTTGATATCACAAAAATTGAAGTTCCCATGAGATTTTGTTTAGGCGCTGTACCAAAAACAGCCACCGGGCGTCATTCAAATTCCATTTATTGTTTTTTTTAATGCATTTTCCTGTAAATTTCCATCCAAATATCACTTCTATCACAAAACAGTCACCAAATATGGACCCTTGAGACTCAGACCTTTCCGACAATATGTGTTTTGTCAAGATTGGAAAATATTTTGATTATAAAGTAGCTAAAATAATTGTTGTAATATGAAACATGACACCGCCCACTAGGGGAGGAGCCCGCTAGAATCATTTAGAGTAACGTTTCCATGGTAACACAATGTCCAATTTCAAAACGCTTTCCACAGGATGAATTTTGAGTTTGTAAGCTTTCAAATGATACCGAATTTATGATAATTACTTAAATATATGATACGAAAAAAAGGCGATCAAAAAAAGAGCACCAGGCGTCCCACCTGTGGGACGGTGACAGTTAAGAGGTTAATGCACAGGCCACTGTGGGACTTTTTATAGAGTTTTGTGAGACCGCACTGCGTTTAACCAATCAGAAAGACGTGAGAAGTGTGTCTTCTGGGAAGCCTGTGTGAAAGATTGACTAAAGGGAGACAGTTACAGAACTGTAGTTTGGTGGAAATATCAGTCATCATATAAAGATCTGCGGTATTAGTTACAGGATGTTATTGAGCTGTGTTTAAACCCCACCAACCCCATCGTGCTCATTGACAACTCTAGACTGGTTTGAAACCACCAAATGAATCAGGAACGATCTTTTAGTTTGCGTTCTCTTTCATTTCCTTTAGTAGAAAAACATATCTGACGGAGTTGTTCATCTGCAGACATGACTTTGTTTAGGACAGACCCTTTATCTCGTCCATCTAATAAAATCTGTCACTTGAAAGGCTCATTGATGTTTATTGCGTGCCTTATGCAAACATGTGCATAAGTCATAAATGATGTTAACAACTCCAGTGTCCCAGCCAGCCTCTCAGCATTTGGTGAGCGAGCATAGAAGGTTTCACACTCCTGATCACAGCTTTGAGAGGAGTGTGAACTCTTCCTGCTTGCTGGTGAACATGCCGCTCTGAGTGTCAGTAGTGTGTTTCTTGTAAACAGTAGTGGGGTTTTGCATTGGTCAGTCCTTCCAGAAAAATGCTGCTTTTTTTTGTGATTGTTGCGGGCAAAAATCCTTGATTATACGGCATGTTTTCTTAAAAAATGCGATGGAAAATGCGGGATATTTATCAATTTTATGCAATACAATTGCGGGAACTTACAAAAACTGCGGTTTGATGAAAAAGAGAAAAAAAGCACTACATCACAGAAAGTGCTGGGAATATTTAAGTTCCCATCTTGTTTTATTGAAGACCTTAATAAACACATGGCTCAAATTTACAAAACATTGAGTCAAACAAGTTCTGTAGCTTTACAAAAGGAATATGCTACAACTTCTGAAAAATTAATAAATAACTTCCTGTTTTACAGAGGTAGCTATACAAAACAGACATTGCAAGTGCAATCTCTTAAAGGGTTGGTTCACCCAAAAATGAAAATTCTGTCATTAATGACTTCCCCTCATGTCGTTCGACACCCGTAAGACCTCCGTTCATCTTCTGAACACAAATGAAGATATTTTAGTGTAAATCCGATGGCTCAGAAAGGCCTCCATTGGCACAATGTACACTCTCAAGACCCATAAAAACTACTAAAGACGTCGTTACAAAGTCCATCTCACTACAATGGTTCTACAATAACTTTATGAAGCGACGAGAATAGTTTTTGTGCGCAAAAAAAACCTAAATAACGACTTATATAGTGATGACCGATTTCAAAACATGGCATCATGAAGCTTCAAAGCGTTATGAATCCGTGAGTCGATTCATGATTCGGATCGCGTGTCAAACTGCTGAAATGCGTGACTTTGGCGAATCGAACCGCTGAATCGACTCACTGATTCATAACGCTTCAAAGCTTCATGATGCTGTTTTTTGAAATCGGTCAACACACCGGGAAACTGCTTTGCGCAGTTTTTTGCTGTTATTTTTGTTGGCAAATGGGAATTTGCGCTTCATCATGGTTTCAACGCGATGGTTTGCAGCTTTTCAATGATGTTCACGTCGGGTAATTACGTCACTTCAAAACGTTCCCATGGCAATAGGGGGAAATGGCCGCTCTTGTGTGAAGTAAACAAACATTTTTCAACTTTCTGCTAATATATATATGACTTTTTTGCGACGAAAATGCGGGGATTATGAAATCATGCTAGCCCTGCATATTTTGCACGCGGAAATAGGCAATTTAAGCGGCAAAAGTGCGGCGTATTTGAAAAAATGCGGCCCCCGCATAAATATGCGGACTTTGGCTGATTATGCATTAAATCATGCGATCGCATAATCGCGTTTTTCTGGAGGGACTGATTGGTGCTAAATACTTGGACCTTCTTCTTTCTGTTAATGTTCCTAAATCTTGATGCATAGATGTAGAAATATATTTTAAAGGGGTCATGAACTGCATATAATGTTATAATGTTTATTGGGGTGCACTGCACTTCTAATGTTAGTATTATTTTTGTACATTAAAAAATGGTCATGATTTAGAAATGAAAGGCATTTTTCCTACTCTGATTTGAAAGGGGCGTGTCTGCTGTGAGACTTTAGTGTAAACGCCCACTGCTGTGATTAGGCTTGTTCGACTTCACCCAGCGATGCGCAGACTTGAAGCAGTGCATGCCGGTTAGAAATTTTGTCCGACTTGAGGCAGCGCCGACGCCACGTGACAGTGACTAATGTCAACAAAGTGCCACGAGAGCGGTTCGAGAGCAGTCGGCTAATACAGCCGGTGTAGTTTCTCCAGAGCGGCTGCACAGACTCTGATGACGACACAGCTGTTCCATGATTGGTCAGATTCACCGCATGACAGCGATCACGTGTGTTTCGTGTTTATTCCTGAACCTTCAGTTCCACTAATGCTCACAAAATCTGTTTTTTTATAACCATAAAAACCTCCTTTCATGTAGTCGCAAGGTTATATTGTCATGTTTATCAAAATAAAACTGATAATAAACATAGACCCCACTTCATTGATAGTGTAGGCTTATATGTTGAACTTTATTCTACAAACACACCCTGTATTTACTATGAATCAAATTCTAATGCTTGGATTAGCCTGGACTTTTGTAATATAACTGATTGTATTCGTTTGAAAGAAGAATGTCATATACACCTAGGATGACTTGAGGGTGAGTAAATCATGGGCTAATTTTCATTTTTGGGTGAACTATCCCTTTAAGCAGTGCATAAAGTATTACATGATAACAATGTCTCTGAAACATCCGTGTATTGCAAAATATGGCATTTATTTCACTTCAGTGGTGATAAAGTATGCAAACACAGAGTGAGCGTCACTACGGGACGCAGAAAGTGTCTGACTTCACGTCTCCAGCTCCTCCCCGCCTGCACGCGGCTACTCTTGCCGATCGGTTGAAAATGAAAGAAACAAACTGTAATACTATACAACAAATAAAAAGCAGTTAATAACTGGGAATAATTAGTTGTTATTAATAACTGGTAATATTAAATAATATTAAATAAAATATGATATGTGGTATTGTGTAGGGGTTGAAACTATTACAATATAAATAGTTATCTCTAATGTTCAAGAATCCCGATGTGCAAACTAAATCCAGCAGTGTAGAGTCATCATTATTTGACGATGCTTTGAAGTGACGCTAAAGGGAGCGAGGATATATAATTTCACTTCATTCAATTCCTCCGTCCTCACGTCTCGCATCCTAAAGGGGTGGAGCTAAGACGCGAGGGAAGGAAACGAGGATGCACAAATAAGAATTGAGAAGCACCCCTATTGTCTGCTGTGAGACTTCAGAGACGCCCACTGCTGTGATTAGCTGACATTTTTGCATATGAAAAAGCTAATTATTACATGTGGAACTCTCGAAAACTTTTAGCATGTTTTTACTAAATTACAGCTCTCAAGTAGCCTGATGTTGTCATACTCAATTCTAGTCAGAATATGAGTCTGATACTGCTCTGTTGGGCTGTGATTATGGGGCGTGTTTCAACCAAACCAGGTAGGACCTCAATTGGATAGACCTACAACCAATCGGAGCAACGGAGCGACGCATAACATTAGTTGTCAAATGTCAACAGAACTCAACTGAACACAGTGTTGCCCGTGGGCTGATTTTCCATGTCCGCGGGTTGAAGCGACCTCAATTATGTGATATTTAGACCCAGGAATGCGAATTTTAGCAGGCAACCCTGCCAAAAAACACACATTATTTACCCCCCATATGCCATTTCTTCTGGAGACCCCCCCCCCCCCCGTAGAATAAGAAGATCAGTGTAAACGATCTTTGCCGGTGTTGTAAAAGAGAATTTAAGGATGCACAGAGTACTTACCAACACAATCATCATTTCTGAGAGAAATAGTAAAGGTGAATGATGCATATATGAACAAGTTCTCCGTTTAGGATTAGAACAAATTCATCCCAAGTGCTCTTTGGTGACGTGGATGATTACGTTACTGTTGATCATCTGTCCATCATCGTATAAAGCCCGCCCTGACAATTTGATTGGTCCTAACAGACTGAGTTTCCCGACCTCAAATGTTGTGGGCGGGGCTAAATTCGGCTGGCATCCAGGCTAACTAATTGTGAAAAGCGTTGATTGTAGCATTATATTAGATCTATGGCATTATATTTACTTGGAACGATACCAAAAGAAACTTTTAAAAAAAAAATGTTTTAACCAAAATGTAAAAAGAAATTAAGAGATCTTTAATAGCAAACACAATAGGTGCCTTTTCCCAGTTTTGAACTGTCACCATTGGCATATAATGCAACAAAGATTGCTAAAGTCAACAGATTATACTAATAGACCTACCGATCTCTGTGTACAAATACAATTTTTACCCTCCTGTAATTTGGCATCAAAATCTCAGGTGAGAAACTATTTAAAAAATAGCGGATTACTCAATAAATATTCATCCATGTCATTTAATATTTTGGGTTTCATCACTTATTATGTTTGTCTTTCTTCAGGAACAATATTAACAAAATCAAAAATTTGAGCTGGGTTTCTGAAATTTGCTTGATTTCCAATAATAGAATGGTCCAATAACATTTTACAATATTATTGTTTTTATAATATAAATTGTATACATTTTATAAATTGTATCAAATAAATGCAGCCTAGGTGAGCATAAGAGGGGAAAAACAACTTATTAAACCAGACCCAAACATCTGAACAGTTGTGTGTGTATAATTGTGTATATTGTGTGCCAAAAACAAAGGAATGGCAACCCTGTTGTTCTATTTTTCTTGTTGTGTAACCCTGCAAAGCGAAAAGCACAGATCTGATATAGCCGAAATGAACAATATATTGCTCTTATGATCATCCACTATATGACAATTTACACAATGAGCTGTTTGAATAGCCACTTTTCCACCGTTGGGCTAAACCGCTCTGTTTGCTTAACTGTTCCATCTCATGCCGAAACGGACCCTCCGGTACGGATATGGTTTCAATTTTCCATTTCCACTGTGTGGCTGATAACGGCCGCTCTTTGGAATGTAAAATGATATGAGATGTAAATAGCAACCACGTTATGGAGGATGATTAGATATTTGTTTAAAGGGGTGGTAAACCACGTTTTCACTTTTTTAACTTTAGCTAGTGTGTAATGTTGCTGTTTGAGCATAAACAACATCTGCAAAGTTACAACGTTCAAAGTTTAAAGCAAAGGGAGATATTTGCTTTTAAAGAAATCAATTCCTAAGGACTACAGCAAACGGCCGCTAGGGACTACAGACATTCCTCCAGGATGTTCCTCTCTGACATCACCAGCCCCAATATTTACATAAACCCCTCCTCCGAGAATATGAAATAAGGGGGGGCGAGGCCATTTTGTATCGCCGCAGGGAAGCGTTGTTGTGGTAGGCTAGTTAGTAGGCTGGAGTGTTGTTGCCAATGCCGACGAAACGCTGTTATTTTCATCCGGATTGCAGGTCCACTTTGTTCAGCCTTCCTAGGGACGGGGGTGCGTTGCAGTGCGTTTAGCATACAACATGCTATATGCATGTGTGTATGAGACAGAGGGGAACACAGTCGCATTTGCAGCAGATACATGCTGCCCATCATAAATCAAAGCACGAGACAGACAGGGGTCGGAGGAGAAGACCGGAAAATGTGACATAATGGACAATATTCGTCTGTATTTGCAATACACGAGCTGCGGTTCAGCTGCGCGAGACAAACACTGCCAGTGTGAGACGGGTGCGCGTGGCTCCCGCTGCACATTTCACGGAGGAAAGCTTCCACAATCTTCGCGAGTTCAATGCAGGATTCTTACAACGGCTTGTCCTGAAAGATGGATTTAAAAACAGAAGCTGTTTACGGGCCACAACCTGTAAGTGTGATTTATTTTTCGTCAATGTGTTTTCCTGTAATAGTTCGTATTGTTAATTTTACGTTGTAGCAAGGAAGTAAACAAATGACAACGCTGTTTGGCTCTGCAAACCAGTTTGTTAAATGCTTATTCATACTTAACGTTATCCGACAAACACCTAATGTTACAAACTTTTTAAAATCTCAACAGCGAACTTGGCATTAGTGTAAATTGTACTTTGATTAGAGCTTTTATGTATTGTTTATCTACAGGCATGCTAAACATGCTTCTGTGTTTGATTTGGATACTATAGTAAAGCCAATGTTTAGTGTTCGTTCTTGCGACAGATATTTGGCGATAATTGTTCTAAAAATACAAAAGTAACAGTGCCATTCAGTAGCGATCACTATAGATCCTTGAGGACTGAACAGGTTCTGCTCGATCATCTTCACTAAAATTGTCTGGGTCTGATTCAGGTTAGCGAATCACAACACACTGACCCAGCTAACCAATCTGAGCCCATTGCGTATTTTTGAGGGACTGGCTTCATACGACCCGGAAACCATCAGACCGTTTTTACAAGGAGGGACAGAGCAGTGTAGAATAAAGGTCAAATATATGAAAAATAATGCAATTTTTTAAAAACGAAGCATGAACACGTTACAGTGCACCCCACAAACACAATCAAGCCTTCGAAAGAATGTGTTTTACCACCTCTTTAAATTTAATATGAATTTTTGTTTACGCCACTCAAATAGCGTGATTAGTCAGCTACAGAGAAACTGGGAGTCAAGCAACAAACCCGGAGTGGCGACGTCACTACACGCATTCCACCAGCTCGGTTCGGCACGGACCGGTTGGCCTGAGAATTGACCATTCGCAAACACCAGCCCTCTTAAGTTACTGTTGCTATGTCCGACAAGCCATGGCGCTCTCACACCACACACATTTTCTCACGTAGAGAAAATACATCGCGGGGTGAAGAGGACACTGACAACATGCTGACAGACAGGATAGAGCAAGTTACTTTTGATATGAAACAGTCTCAACTTTAAACAATAAATAGCATTTTGTGGCTCTTTAATGTGTCGTGATCGCTGTAGCGCCTCATTTAAAGCTGCTCGTGAACTGATCATCTCTTCCTTCTAGTTCATTGATAAGCATCAAATAAACATGAATGAACACTAAAAGAAATTGAACACTCAAGTTCAAGTCCACCGACGTTAGTCTCCTAACTCTCCTGACTGCTTTGTCGGACGAAACGGCAGATTCGGCGATGTGATTGGTCAGATCGCCTGTCAATCAAACTTGCGGCGAAGGGTGAATCCCGGGCCGAAAACGCTTTGTAACCATGCCATGCCGTACCAGGCTCAAGTGGAAACATAACAGGAACCGTTTCTTAAAGGTCCCGTTCTTCGTGTTTTTTTGAAGCTTTGATTGTGTTTACCGTGTGCAATATAACGTGTTCATGTTTCGCGTGTAAAAAAACCCAGTATTTTTAACACAATTTGCTTATCTGTATACCGCTGTTTTCACTGTCCTAAAAACGGCTGATGAGTTCCTTGTTCTATGAAGTCCCTCCTTCAGAAATACGTAACGAGTTCTGATTGTGCCAGCGGTTCCCGTGTTGTGATTTGACCGCAGCTTAGCGAACGTGGCACGGTTCCTGTGTTGTGATTCAACAGCAGCTTAGCGCACGTGGAAAGGTCACGCCTCTTAACAGGAGATATATGCGCTTAATGATCTCTACAGCGTCCCTGGGAAAGCCAAACAAAGGTGATTTGACTCCGGGATGAAAATAACAGCGTCTCGACGACATGGCGACAAACACACTCAAACGCAACACTTCCTTTTCTCCACGCGACACGTCCTCTTCTCCACGTGGGACAGCAACAAGACCACGCCCCCTTTTTTCGCGTATTCTTGTGGGCGGAGGTTAGTCTGTTCTACTGTTCTACTGACGTCATTTATGAAGGAAGTACCAGGATGTAGTCTAAGCCAGCCGTTCGCTGTAGGCTTTGAAAGGGAACTTCTGTTAAATAAAATATCTCGCTTGGCATTGAACTTTGAGCTTTATAATTTTACAGGTATTATTTATGCTCTAACAGCAACATTACACACTAACTAAAGTTTGAAAAATGGGATCACGAAGAACGGGACCTTTAACACTGTTCAGCCCGACAGTGGAAAAGTAAGTGGAAAATAAAATGTTTCACAAGCATCCTAGTGACTGCACTGCGCTGTTTGCATTGATAACCTAGTAAATTGCCTTGTTTAAGATTCTCAGTAATTGCCTCTTCACTGGAACTAATGCCTCTTGCTAATTAGTTCCACATAAATGAAAGAGATATACAGTGTAATGTAGTTGTAATCCCAAGGGATCGTTTTGTCATTTAGGACTCCTCCATCCTAATTTAAATCTCAATGTGCCTGAGGTGGCAGTGTTTTTACGCCCTCATGAACACCCTCTTTTTGTTTAATACATTATTAAGGGCATGATCACAACAGCTGCAATTAGAAAACATGATATAGGCCTAAGCCAGTTTACATTACAGCCATGCTTTGCATGACATGTGAAACATATTTTTCTCGTGAGAACCTTGTTGTTTTACTTTTGTCATGAAAGAATGAAACAAGAAACCAAAACAGTGAGGGCTTTTCATTTTGAGTCTGTTGTCTGGTGCAGTATAAAGAGTCTTGTAGGAGTGGGGCCGGACAGTCTGGTGTAGGTGGCAAATTAATGCACGTGGGCATTTTGGAACTCGGGCCTTACAGAGCTGGATTTTTACCACCAATAAAAGGGGCATTTTAAAGGCCCATCTTTTTTCCCAGAAGAAATGAAATAATCAGACATCGTTTTGCCCCCTGGCCACTTGTGCCCTTCAGGAATGTTACAATTGCATTTGTTAACTGACACAGAGTCTTGTATTCGGCAGACCAGCAAACAAGGACTGTCATGACCATATTTTCCATACGCCTACTGTGCTTAGAGCTTGCTGTTGTGACACCGCAGATCTGCTGTCAGCTGTCTCGCTGAGATTGGCAAGAAAATTGACACAGCATTCTTCTAGAAGATAAAAGACTGTTATAGGACGGACAAATGACGTGACGTTATTTGTAAAAATGGGATCTGTTAGGGACGAATTCATAGATGGATAAGCTGGGAAGATCTGTGTTTTGCACATGCACTTTACATGCACTGGATTTTCTGCATGCATGTGTTCAGTTGGACAAAACAAAATCTGCATAAATCGGTCATAAAGTTTATCAACTGGCCTGGCGCATCGGTGCACCTTATCGTTGAGCCCTGCAGTGTATGCTGAAGTTTGCATTGGGTGCTGGTGTGAAGTACTGCAGTAGGGGAAACTCTATCAGCACACACAGGGAACAGAGTGCATTATTAATGCCCATGCTGCCTGTTCTGTCTGACCCTGACCAGTCATTTTCCTCTCTGCCCACCTCCCAACTGAGTGCCACCCCCCCCCCCCATCCCACCTCCACCATAATTGATCCATGTGGCTCATGTTCTGATCTCATGCATGCTTGCATGATCTCTGCCGTCTGTTTCTTTCTCCATAGTTAAGACAAGAGCAAGGGATTACTCTTACTAATATCAGCATATGAGAGAGAGAGAGAGAGAGAGAGAGAGAGAGAGAGAGAGAGAGATTTACAGAGGACAGATAAAAGCAGACTGAACTGTTCCTCTCCCTAATGCAGTCAGCAGCTGCTGCCAACCTATAGTCTTTCTGTCAGTCTACATGATTTTTGTTTTTGTTTTGTTAATCATAAAAAGATCTTGCACAACTCTGGGTAAAAGCAAAGCCATAGTCTAACTGAGAGAAACTAAAAGTTTAATCGCGTGTCAGGGTCGAAGGTCAGAGTTGGCCGCCCGCTTTATTTTCTTCAACCAGCTTGGCCTTAGCAACATAGCATTTTGTTTGCCTATGTGCGTCTGAACGTTGGTCGATAAAGGTTTCTTATCAGCTCTTACGGGAAGAATGAGTTTAATGTTTTATGGTCTCTGAAGCTCATTTGCATTGTCGTTCAAGGTGCTGTATGGAAGAAAATGACTGGTGTTGTAATTTATGAGCTCGTTTTTGTCTATTACAGATGTCTATTATTCATGAATCGGGTAAAATTTGGGAATAGGATCTTAAAACTGGGGTAACCCCCCCACCCCTGAATTTCCCTGATAGGGTGTATGGTTACTAGGGGTGTGACGAAACACTTAGCTCACAAGACGAGACAAGATTGGTTCACGAGACAAGACAAGATTTTTGCACAGTATTTTTAAGAAATGCTCAATGACAAAATGCATGATTGAAAAAGTAGTCTGCAGGTGCATTTTGAAATGTCATCATCTTCTAATGAATGTCATTTTAGTTCTACTTTCTGAGTATGAATGATCAAATTCATTGGAAGACAACAATATTCAAGCACTGGAAAAGGTTTTGCCACAAACTCAACTGACTGGCTTCTCTCCTGTATGAGTCTCTTCTGTCCTCACTGTACATGAATTATGAACATTCCAGAACTTTTGATTGAGGCTGTGTGTGACCACCTAATTAAACTCCTTTCCACAAATTGAACATAGAAATAACAGTATAAAGAACAAAACTAAATAACAGTTTTCTTCTTAGTCTTATTAAGTGCAAGCAATAAGTGCAACCATGATCAATGTTCTCTCAATATTCAATAGTGCAAACAGAGACCCATAATATAACTACATTTTTAGCCAGAACTCACACATTTAACTAGCTTGATACAGATGGATCACTCAAATCAGAAAGAATGTAAAGGTTATGATGACGGCGATGGACATGAGCGGGATGTTATAGTTCAAGGATTTTTTTTGTATTTTCTACATTCTGAATATGATCGGGTGAAAGCACATTTTAAACAGGTAGCACTTATTCACGCACGCAATCGCTCTCTCTAATGCGTTCAAACAAATCTTACAGTGCTTATATGCTTATAGTTATCTGTACCTGATTTTGAATGAGCAGAAATCTGTAATGTAGTGATTCGTAGATAAAATAACTGATGAAAACGAAAATCTTTTCAAACAAAATTTGCACTGCAATAAACACAATAAACTTCGTTCAAACTATCTCCTACTTTTTTCTCCTACCTATTTCTTTTTTTAATTTACTGTATGTTATAAACCAAACTTGTGATATTTCAGAGCTTACTTAAATACTTTAGCTGCAAATTTCCTCGGAGCGATGAAGGAGCGCTGTTTCTGATATCAGTGAGCGAGGAGTGGAGTGGGGAGTGGGAAATTGTTGCCACTCCTCTCCGCTCACATATTCTGTCAGGGAGCTTGCGTTTACTTTCACTTTCGATTCGCAATCGCACATGCTTTGTGTATAGGAGCAGCAGTGCACAGTCGCACACATTTAAAATTAGAGCTGCATGATATTATGTTTTCTGCGATTTATGTATTGCGATATAAAAACAATTTCACCATATGATTTGAATAACTATTTAAAAAGAATGAATCATTCATTTTGTAGGGGAGTGAATCTGCATAGAAAATAATAAACAAATTACAAGCATAGATAAATACAATAGAAGAAAGATAATATTGAAATAAGCAGTACTTTATGTTTTTCAGGTAAATCTAACAGTATTCAGGTACAGAAATTCAATAATCAAACGTCTTCACTAGCCTATATAAATGAAATATAACTAATATAATTAATCACTACATTTAATTAATACATTTTATCATTGTTAAAGGTGCAAAAGTAATTTTCTCTTTCTCTTTTGTTGTTTGGTCACCATTGCCGACACAAAGAGACAGCAGCCTTGTGTACCGGCAGCTGTTTAAGACGAATGCATGGAGCCACGGACCTAAATGACACGCATCCGTTTCCTTCATCAATTGTTTACAACACATAACTGACTGTGTTTACAAGGATACTCGCAGAGACGGGCATTTTGACTTCATTTTACGAGCATATGTCAGTTTGAAAAAGAAAATTAAGTCAAAATGCCTGCACGCTGTTTTCTGCACGCGAGTCCTCTTGCGCTTGATGCCTGACTCGACTTAAAATGGGTATGATGGGTGATGGGTAAACTTAGCAATTAATCCACAAATAACATGCGGTCTGAACTGGGGTGCAGCTGCCCGTACAGATCACGGATCAACTAAGATCCCTATACTTGACATCGCACATCCTGCGATGTGACTATTGCGAATGCACACCTCGCGATATCGTGCAGCCCTACCCAGTAACTAGTAATGAAGAGGAAAAGATGATCAGTTCACACACACTGCTGCTTTGCTTAACCTGAGGCGGCAACAGCGATCTGTCACGCCACAATAAAGAGCACCAAAATGGTAATTATTCTTTGAATTTTGTAATAAAATGGACAGAATTTGATATCTGGGACTTTTTCATATCAAAGATTATTTTGATTTATTGGATGGGATGTGCACTACAATGTTCTGTTCATTCATCAACTGAAAACAGCATAGACTAAAAGATCAATTCTTGGGATTTAAGAATCAATATTGGTTCATAAAAATGAGAATCGATTATAACTTTTTTTTTTTTACCCAGCCCTAACAAACACTCACAAGCTTTATAACCAAGCAGATCTCGGCAGCCATTGACTACCATAGTATACACCCATAGTTAAAAACCAACATGAAAAAGAATAGGGATAGTAAGATTGTGGATCGTGATCCTCCTGCCTGAGAGAAAAAATTATCGCCCCTAGTTATGTCTTTCTATTGTTCTGTGGAAAAAATAAAATGTGCCCACTATTCGCCACACATCTGTGAATATCTTAATCAACACTTCCTGATCTGTCACCTCTTTGGAAACAGATAGACCTGTTTGTATTTGTCAGACTCTGCTCTTCCCCCATTCTTGTGCGTGTATGGACGGGAGTTTGACAGAAAGATTTCCCCTCTAGGCAGTCCAGATCAGTCAGCGGAACTCTTGTCATTATTGCACCACATGCAGTCATCATTGAAATCTCACCTTCTCTCAGATCCTAACAATTAACCACACTATTTCTGCTATGCTGTACTTAGGTTTTTTATATATGTAAATATAAAATCTATTGATTATTGATCGTCCCTTTAAAAAATCTATTTATTTATTTATTTCCTGAGTCACTTTAAGTGCGCTTCCACAGCAGGATCTTTCCCCAGGATCTAGGGACTTTGGGGTGGTACTCGGTGTGTTTCGACCGCAGGAACCAGGGTCTAAATGAAGTTCTGGGTAAATATTTTCCCCTCAAAACAGCCCTGCTCGCAAGGTATACTTTTTCAAAGTTCAGGAACTTTCGGGGGTGTGACTTGGGCGCTGAACGTGCTGATTGATTGAGCTCACGCAGCATTTTATGTCAACCTAAGACGACAAGGTTCAGGCTTTATTGGCCCTGTCCCAAATGGCACACTTCATGTGCACTTTCGGTCTTGTGGACTTACAATGGCCGCTGCGTGCGCGTGTCTGTTAAGTCCACAAAACCGCAGGGTGTCCCATTTGTCATTTTAGGTCTCAGAAGGGTGCTCGCGAGCGCCCCCTTTGAGGTCGATATGTGCCCTCGATGCGCACTTCTGCCGAGCCCGCACTGGTGCCGGTTACGCAGCAGACTTCTTCTCTGCAGTCAAAGCAGCATTACGTCGTGAAAGTGCGGACTTAGAGGAAGACCTTGAGGGTTTAGGGACAGGACCATTACGTTTATTTGCGGAGGACGAAATCCAGTGGGCTCTGGAAAGTTGCGCGCAGTCCTACATCACCTGACTAATCTTCACGGTACTTTAGACCACGATGGAAAAAAGACCCAGAAAGCAGCAGGTCTGGGGGGAAAAAGAGTTCCTGGGAAGAAAGTTCCTGGGACAAATTGTGGAAACAGGGCTTAAGATCATAAAAATACAGTTCAAGATTTGCATCGGCAACCTGCCATATAGCCTACATAACATTATAATTGAACACTATTGTAATAGAATGTTGTAAATTCTTTTCTCTTTAGTTTCCCGTATTTCAGCGTTATTATTACGGTAAAGCACATCCATAATAGGAGTTACACTTTCAGACAAGCACGGTCAAGTTCATGTGTGCAATCTAGGGGTGTGACAAGATCTTGTGCCATGAGATCTCGCGAGACTAAAGTGTGACGACATTTCTCGATGAGGTGAAAAGCTGTCTCGCGTCATATTGTCATGACGGAGTGTGAGGGTGAAGTTAGGATAGAATATGTCACGGTAACGTGTACATTTCACTTACTCTCTAGTTTTGCTTTTGATAGAAATAAAAACAATTTAATTCAGGTGGATAACGGTCGCTTCAATTCCATCAGCTCATCCAATACGAGCCGACCATAGTGCGCAGCACTGATCACATGACGAGAAGACCGACAGGACCGGGGTGGAGGATTCGTTGCACAACAGAAGCGTCAGACAAATGTATATTTTAAAATGCGCGTTCAGCCCCACCGCTCCCTATTCACAAAGTACGTACGATTGCGAAATTGAAAGTGAAAGTAAACGCGAGCGCGCATTCAAACGTAATTTCAATAACTTATCGCTGTTTGAAAGCGGCTCCATGAGGCATGCGAATGTCTCCCAATATGAAAGCTATCTACTTGTTACTATCTCTTAGCTCTTTATCATGCTTGAAGAAAAAATTGGTCTCTATTTGTACTTTGAAAATAGTACTTTGATTATGGTTGCACTTATTGTTTGCACTTGATCTATGATCAATTTGTGGGAAGGAGTTAGTAGGTCAAAAGTTATAGAAGCTCATAAATCATGTGCAGTTCTAAGGTCTGAAGAGACAATCAAAAAAAGAAAGAAGCCAGTCAGTTGAGTTTGTGGTTAAACCTTTTACAGTGCTTAAGTATTTTTGTCTTTTACGGCATATGTAGGGCTGGGCGATATGGCCAAAAAGTGATCTTGATAAAATCTTTTCATATCAGTCGATATCGATAATTATCACGATAAATGTCAAATATTTCTTTCTTTCAAATTTAAAGGCAGATTTTTGCTCCTAAGTGAAAGTTGGTTTTAAACTACTTTTTTATTTTCATCACTTCTCAACACTTCACGTTTTTGAATTCCTTACACTTTTCTAGTCATTTTTCCTTAACAAAATAAATTTCCTTATAGAAAAAATGAATGTCTTCGTTTCTGCATGTTCTAATAGGTGATATTGTTTCTAGTCATGAAACAAATTTGTTGTTGCGTGACTTTGGCATATATCTTTGGCACAGTTTGCAGTGCAGTATTAATAATATTACATGTTTTGTCTCTTATAAATGCATATTTGACAGTAGTAGCTTGAGTTAGGATGCAGCAGATGTACATTTATGTTCATTATCAAAAACACGGACATCTGTAAAAATTTTAACAACCTTTATATGGTAAAATATAAATATTATGAGTTTTATTAAAATTAACCATTGGTCTTCCATAGTATCATAGATTTAGATCATGATAACCACAATTAAAAACAATTAATATAGCTCTTCACTACCTTGGTAAAATATATCTAAATGGTTTATATGGAATTTGTATGAAAACAGTAGCCTAGCCTAAAAACATTTAGTCTAAATGCACAAATTCTATAGCTAAATAAAAAATACAGTAATAATATTCCATTACTCCTTTAATACATTCAATACATGTCTACATTAATAATATAATACAATTATAAATAAATATACCACATTTCTGCCACAGTACCATGCGGTGCAGTTAGTGTCACAACTGTAAATTCATGGTAAATTATGGATAAGTATATAGTATATATAAGTATATATAAAAATATTTATGGATAAGATCGAACATCCTTCTGACTGTATCATTGCGTACAGTGTTTCTGCTGTTTGTCAGCTCTGGTTTGTCTGGCTTTAAGCTAGTTTAAATCATTGAGACATTTGTGTTTTTCGCTGAACGCATGCGATTGGATCTCATAGCGTTGTTCAGTGCTCGCGTGAACGATCAGAGTAAACGGATCTCTTCTAGCGAGCTCGCGCTGCGCTGCCGTTTGGACTTTGACCCGAGCGGATAAATGGTCTGTGTGACACGGTTCAAATGAGTAACAATTCGTGTCACCTTTTATCAACAAATTCGTCGTCTTTGGATGATGACTCCAGGTTAGTTTCACTTTTGATTTACCGTTCGTCGCGGCTTCCACTCATTTTTTCCTTCTTGTGTCGAGTTTTCTTTGCCAGTAGAGCGTACAGTACTTTTGATGTGCAAGTTAAAAGCTGCATGCTGACTGGCTCTGGCTGGCTGTTGTCGCGTTTATTTCTGCTGTGTGATTGGGTGTTAGAGTAATCTATATAGAGTAAAAATGTCCAGAGCTTATCATCGTTATCGACATGAATTTTATCGCGATTCGATATGATATCGTTTATCGGCCCAGCCCTAGGCATATGATAATTCATACTCAGAAAGTAGAACTGAAATGACATTCATTACAAGATGATGAGTCAAAACATTTCAAATGCACCTGCAAACAATTTTTCTAGTCATGTATTTCATCATTGAGGATTTCTTAAAAATACTGTGCAAAAATCTTGTCTTGTCTCGTTCTCGTGAACCCAATCTCATCTTCTCTCATGAGAAGTCTCGTCACACCCCTTGTGCAATCACCTCCTTTTGTGCAGATCAGTGTTAATTTTGACAGCAATTTTTGATTTAGTTTTAGTCATAGTCTCTTGACTAAAATGCCATTTAGTTTTAGTCATATTTTAGTCACCTGAATTGTTTGTAGTTTAGTTAGGCCTGTCGTGATAGTCAATATATCGACTTATCACACGATATATGGACATGACCTTGATCATTTTTGGTGGCGCGATATATTGCCCATTATGTTTACACAAAAATAAATGTCAAAGACATTTTGCCAATCGTGCTGCCTCTGTCATCTCGTTTGCTCTCTGAGGTGAACGTGGGGCTCAGGCAGCTCCTTCATACAGAGCCAACATCGACAGGCGGAAAAATGCGCCATTCGAGTCGTTATAGTGTTTTCCTGACAACTACAGACAGTTTGGAAGAATAAGTGCAAATGCACTCAGTTTCTGCAATCCACTTCCGCAAATATAAATTCCACAAATATAAACATGACAGCACGAAATGGTGCACACTTACAGCTAATTTCTCACAGGACGCGGCAGTTGCGAGTGTTTAGTCGTTTTCATAGAGAACGTGTTTTTGCATTCCACTGCACAGTTTTTCCATGGAACAGGACACTCAAGTTAAAAAACTTTCAAAAATTCCTCTAGAAAAACAGATACCTCAACAGGCCATATCTGACTGCTAAATGACTGCATTGTCATTTGAAAGTCTGCAGTAGAGATGTTCCGATACCCTTTTTCCCTTCCCGATACTGATTCCGATACCTGGGCTCAGGGTATCAGCCGATACCGAGTACTGATCCGATACCTGGGTGTGTATCTGTATATACAGCTGTTTAAACTACTAGCCCTGTATGAATTGCTAGAAATATTTTATGGTGTGCTTCAGACTTATCCCTTAATAAAACATGAACAAATATATGGTGAACTACTGTATTAATTACGGTATTTTTATTATCTGACACGCATTTGACAGTAATATTATTTATTTTTCTTAAGCGAAAAAGAACTTCAAATGCAGCCACAAATCTAACACTGCAAACTGAAAAAGGTATTTTAGTTGTACGATATAACTGTATAAAAAACAGTGCAACAAATAAATGTAGGAATATTTTATATATATATATATATATATATATATATATATATATATATATATATATATATATATATATATATATATATATATATATATATATATATATATATATATATATATATATATATATATATATATAATATATATATATATATATAGCAACCATCTAGGCATTATTATTAGTAGAGACGTAGCTAAATCTACTGTACAGCAATAGCCTAATATATTCTGTCAATTTAAAATGTTTTAAATCGAACTTTTATTTTGACGGGTTGCCAAGAAGTTATTTCAGTGTCTGTGTTCCTTATATGACAGTTTTCCCAAATGAAACGGTAAATTCTCATGAATTTACGTTTTCATTTCTTCTTCGCTGCTCTAAACAGTGGGTTCTTGTGGCAAAACAGCACAACTTCCTGTGTTTGCAATGCATTCGGAGCACCGAAGAAGTACAGCGCAGTGGTTAGGCAAAGCTCGCGGTCATTACTAGGTCTTGTTTAAGAAAATGGTATCGGATCGGTACATGGGTTCAAGTACTTGCCGATACCGATGCCAGAATTTTTTGGTATCGGTGATATTTCCGATACTAGTATCGGAATCGGAACAACTCTAGTCTGCAGAACTGCTTGCATTATAATGCTGTTATATTATGATTATATATTCAGTGGTATAAAACGGTCTTAAAATGACAATATCGCATATCGCAATTATTTCTGGGGTAATATATCGCACAACAAAAAGTAGTTATCGTGACTGGCCTAAATTTAGTCTAGTTTTAGTCGACTAAATCTACAGTAGATTTAGTCAAAAAAATTTTTATGAGTTTAGTTAAATTGTAATGCATTCATTGAGCATTTAAGCATTACATAACCGACTTGAATACATGTCAAAACGGACATTTTGACATAACTGTTTTTGACCGCTCGAGCACAAAAATACACGAATGGAGATCAATTCACTTTTTTTGTTTGTTTTTAAAAAAAAAACTCTAGTTTTTATAATTTTGTATTTCTGTTTTAGTTGGTATATCAGGTTAAGCTAAAGCTTTAAATAAGTTTATTATTTAAAAACTTTTTTTTTTCTTCAGTTAACATTTAATTTCAAGTAATGAATATTTTTTAATGGTTTTAGTTAGGGCTGGGCGATATGGCCAAAAATTGATTTCGATAAAATCTTTTCATATCAGTCGATATCGATAATTATCACGATAAATGTCAAATATGACTTTCTTTCAAATTTAAAGGCAGATTTATGCTCCTAAGTGAAGGTTGTACAAACCAGACTGTTAATGTGGTTTTAAACTACTCTTTATTGTCAGAATATGACAAACACTTCACGTTTTTGAATTACTTACTCTTTTCCTGTCATTTTTCCTTAACAAAATAAATTTCTTAATAGAAAAAATGAATGTTTTGGTTTCTGCATGTTCTAATAGGTGATATTGTTTCTAGTCATGAAACAGGTTTGTGTTGCCTGACTTTGGCATATATCTTCAGCTGCAGTATTAATAATATTACATGTTTTGTCTCATTTGACACATGAGTTGACAGTAGTAGTAGCTTGAGTTAGGAGGATGCAGATGTAAATTTATGTGCATTAATAAAAACACGGACATCTGTAAAAATTGTAACAACCTAAATTGTATATGGTAAAATATATTTTGACTGATTTTTATTAAAATGAAGCATTGGTCTTCCATAGTATCATAGATTTAAATCACGATAACCACAGTTAAAACCTGCCTTGGTCAAATGTATCTATATGGTTTCTATGGTATTTGTATGAAAAACAGTAGACCTAGTTTAAAAACATTTAGCATAAATGAACAAATTCTATAGCTCAGTCACAAAAAATACTGTAATAATATTCCATTACTCCTTTAATACATTTAATACATGTCTACATTAATAATATAATATAATTCTACATGAATATCCCACATTTCTGCCACAGTACCATGCGGTGCAGTTAGTGTTACATCAGTAAATTCATGGTAAATTATGTATAAGATGAGCCTTCATCTTATACATAATAAAAGCCTTCATAAAAAAGCCTTCTGACATTGCACACAGTGTTTCTCCTGTTTGTCAGCGCTGGTACATCTGGCATTAAACTAGCTTAATCACAGAGACATTTGTTTTTTTCGTTGAATGCACGCGCTTTTGGATCTCACAACGCGCTTTAGAGTTTGTGTGACTGTTCAGAGTGGATCTCTTCTAGTGAACTCCGCGCACTACCGTTTGGACTTTAACCAGAGCGGATATGGTCTGTGAGACGCGGTTCAAATGAGTAACAATTTGTGCTACCTTTTATCAACTAATTAATCGTCTTTGGATGTTGACTCAAGGTTAGTTTCACTTTTGAATTTACGTTTGTCGCCGCACCCACTCATTTCCACTTGTGTACTTTTGATTGTGCGCGTTAAAAGCTGCACGCTGACTGGCTCTGACTGGCTGTTGTCGCGTTTATTTATTTTGCGCAATTGGGTAATCTGTATTGAGTAAAAATGTCCAGAGCTTATCATCGTTATCGACATTAATTTTATTGCGATTCGATATGAGATAGTTTATCGGCCCAGCCCTAGTTTTAGTTAACTATTATAACCCTCATACTTTATTGAATAATGTGTCAAATACTGGTCTTTCCTCCTGACTATGAATTAAATGGGAATTAAATTAAATACAGTTTATTGTGTAACCAAAAACGTATATATATAATGCGTGACTTTCACTTATAAACAAGCTCGAAATGCACTGTGACTCTTATTTTGAAATGTATGCACCGTACAATTGCAGTTGCAGCTTCTCTTTCAAGTTCAGATGAGGGAGATCAAATATGCATTGTTACAAACATCTAAAACATATTACTATATAAACATCATAAAGTAAACATTGTCATTATTCATCAGCATTAGTTCTCATTTTTATTTGTTGACGAAAATGACAGTAGATTTTCATCATAGTTTTTGGTCATCCAAAACTGGTCGTTGACAAATTATGACACGATTTTTTGTCAACAAAATTAACATGGTGCAGATATAATTTGTAATATTACTATTATGTTGTATCTGTTTAATCTCATATAGGATGCGTTTGGTTGAGTTTATTAACCCGCTTGGGATGTCCTTCAGTTCATTCACTCTTCAGCTTCAGCTCCAACGCCAATGTCTGACATTATTGACTATGATTGGGTTATTTGAGACAGTCATGTTTCTTTTTCAAAAACATTGATGATATTTTTAATAATCTAGCAGTGTTTTTTTTTTCTCATCATATATTTTTTCAACAGTAGGTCTGTGTTTTAATTAAAATGTTTTCTCGCCATGGCTTCAAAAACATGCAGGGATGTCTGAAATCATTTGATAAAGCTGAAAATACAGTTTGATGTGCAAGATGCACAGCGCAAATCTGCCATATACTGTACATAACATTTTAATGATAACACTACAGAATGTTGACAATGCCTTGTGCTTTAGTTCCCTGTGTTTCGGCGCATTGTTACAGGAATAGCACATCTACAACAGGAGTTTTCTGCTTTCTGGCTAGCACATAATGTTCAAGTTCACTTGCATTGGCTTCCTTTTGTGCAGATACAAGTTTTAATGTTACGTTTATGTTGTGTTTCTAGGATATCTAATTAATCTCATAGAACAAGCTTCAGTTTACTGGTGTTTATTCACTCTTCAGCTTCACCTCATGCAGCTGTTCCTTTTAGAGGAAAACATTTATGCATTATTGATCATTTAGCAGTGTTATTTTTCTAGGCATATTTTCATATTTTGTAGGGCTGTTGTGATTCCTCAATTAAATTTGAGTACTCAATTTGAAAACATTCTCCATTTCAATTTATCTGTGTCGATTAACCGTAAAAATAGCTGAAGTGGCACATTCCACGGACGAGAATCCATGAACCGCATTATTAGACTGTTTTCTAAAGCTGCACAATATAAAACATTTAAATATCATACTATAGAATAGTGCTATTGTGAATTCATAAAGGCTGCAATTCAGTTAAATATATATGCGCTGCAGATTTAATGTATATATGCACTTTATTTATTTGCATGCATGTAGGTTATGTGTGTCTCAGAGCAGCTCCGTTCACAGTAAATGCTGTTACACACAAACTGTGTTTTTCCACGCAAATCATTTACATGTGTGGAGCGCATCTCAACCCTCTGCATAAGCTGTGAGTTTGGGTTGCTTATCTGGGAACACAATGTGCGCCATTTGATCAGATTTGTTCTGTCAGGTAAATAATTTATAAACCAATGCCAACACAATATGTTTCTAAATATGCAAACTGTTCATTGCAATTTCAAAATAAAAGTTTAAACCTTCGCTGAATCGCTTTGAGTTTGCATGTTTTGATGTCCACATATTTTTGTTCACTAGTACCCAACAGCTATGTTTCCATCCAAAGTTGCAATTTGCAAATTTCACTTAAGAGCAAAATGGGAATATTGCATTAAACATTTGTGAATAGTTTACATCCAGTTAGTCGAAGAGAACAAAATGTAGGGCTGGGCGGTATATTGAGTTTTTGCGATATATCGATATGGAATGAGGCAATACCTCATTCAAGGCTAATTGAAAAATAGCGGAGGACGCAAGAGAGGACGAGCATAATTTTTAGATTTTAATGTTACAATGTTACAATGTAATGTGATTTTAACCCCCTTTTTGCACAATATATTGCATGGCCTACATTACATTCACTATAGGGCTGACAGGATTAGTCGACATTGTCGACAACGTCAACAATAAAAAATAGTCAACAAATATCTTTGTTGTCGAGTAGTCGTTTGATCTCATGTGACCTAATGTAAGGGCCTGTAATATTGCGATTTGACCGCTACGGCGCTGTAGTGCTAGAGTGTAATGCAGCCCCTACAAATGTTGCAATAGAAGAAAACAGTGCGAATGACGGAGTGCAAACAAATATGAACTAGCAAGATGTGGGAAAGTTAAACTTCAAACTAAGGCTGCGTCTCAATCAGCTCCCTAGTTCAGTAGTCAGGGCACTGATCAGGGAGTTAGCCCATTGACTCTTGTCCTGATCAGTGCCCTGACTACTGAACTAGGGAGCTGATTGAGACATGCAAGGCAAAACTTTTCACGGGAGCACAACGTGCATGTTGGAGCACTTAAAGAGGAAACAACTAACTAACAAGCGGTAAATCTCTTTATTGGAGAATGCAATACTACTAATAATTGTAATAATATTAACAAAAATAATATAATTACAGTAATGTGATGATTTATTTAACATAGAATAAAGTTTGATCGAGCTTGGAGTCAGGGCTGTTTTTATTATTATGACACTATTAGGTATTATAGTCTCATCACTTGCCTGTATTTTGTTCCATATGCATGAAGACTTACAAAAGGCAATGTTAGGAATAATATCATGTCACTTACTTTTTCATATTGTTAATTAAAAGGTGGATGAGAATCTGTCAGCTCAGTTGTCATGTAAGAGATTAATATTGTCATTTTGTCTGCAATGTCATTTGCAGATTAATATGTTTACCATTCTTTGTGTCCTGAAGTAAATGTCCTCTTTTTCTGTGTCAGTTCTAAGAAAAGCAGTGGGCCTATTATTGTTTTTACAAATGAAGCTCTTACTGCTGCCAAGAGATGTTTACATTCAAACATCTATTTTTTTTGTCTGTAATGCAGCTAATTTTTGTTTATTTTTATTATTTATTTTTTCAATTGAAAGTGAACAGAATATTTAAACAATGCTTAGAGAGCATTTGTGTGTGATTTGAGTTCTGAGAACTTGGCTCAAAGTTAATTAAAACAACCATTTCAAAAGCTGAAGTGACTTTCTTTTTTATATATTATAGTTAGAATATGTATAACTCAATGTTTTAACTAATTGAAAAAGCTGAATAACCGTTCAAAATGTACTGATTAGCCGTCGATGGCAATGGCAATAATCGATGATTAGTCGATTAATCGTTCTAATAATCGTTAGATTAATCGATTATTAAAATAATCGTTTGTTGCAGCCCTAATTCACTATATTTGTTTTCATAGCCTTCGATATGAACATTGTTTGTAGGACATCACTATGCAGGATGTGAATTATTTTTATTTGTTTTAATAAATACAGATTTTTTTTTTTCCAAATAGAAAAACGTAGAAAATACTGAGATGTGTTGTATAGGGATGCCACTAACAACTATTTTTATATCGATTAATCTATCGACTAATTTATCACAATAATTTTCAACAATTTTACTTAAAAACATTTAATTTAACTTGCAACGTTGGCCTTCAGTAGTGTACTATAAAACAAGTTTAAATGTAAACAAGCCCTTGACAAAATGTAAAACTAAAAGAGTAAAAATGTAAAAAGGTACAAATTTGTTATACCGATACTGAATCGATACCATGGCAAAAAACTATAAAAGTAATTGAATAATATGACAGAACTTACTATTCATTGTTTTAGAGTTAAAAAACCCCCCTAAAAACCGGCATGTTCCTGCCCTGCCCTGCTTCACACAGAATATTAGGTCCGGCCCTTTAAGAGCTGCACGGACCATGTGCATTTTTACATATTTTTTACCATTCAAACCCAATAATCTCAGCGAAACTCACGTCGTGGTCTTTTTCCTGAGCTGCACGTATATATTCAACTGTTCTGCTTCCATTGTTTAGTGAACGGTGGAAGCAGAGCTCACACACGTCCTCACTCCTGCTGTCACACATTGACGCAAATTAAGAAATACTGCTCTTATTAGAGTGCTGTCATTTTTTAAAGTACCGGTACTAATACAATTTCATATCGTACCCAACTTACCCAGTCGACTAAAAATATTGACGTCGACTAATTAACAGCGTCGACGCAGTCGATTGTATCGACCAATCGCGACTGGCCTAGTATTGTATATCGCCATGCATAGATAAGACTTTTTGGCTGTATCGCCCAGCCCTAACAAAATCTTCACTTCCCGATAAACTGGTGCTAAATATCATGCAGAAAAGTAGAAGAAGCCACTGTATTCAACATTTTTCATATATAATAAGTTACTTGAGTCTCAGAGTGTGCAGACGAAACACAAACGCATTTCGGAGGCAGATGCTTGCTGTTTGGGAACGTCGTGTAATGTGGCGTTCACACCGGACGCGATTGACGCGAATAAATCGCGCTATTCGCACGAAGGTGGACGCTTGAACATTTTGAGTTTACTCGCTTCATTCGCGCGTGAAATTCGCTTCATTCGCGTGTGACATTCACTGCACAACAGACGCGAATTCGGGTCATGGGAGGGGCTTCTGCCAGCCGGCTGGTCTAGTTCAGAAATGGCTGACATCGGCTGTGTTTACACGTCGTTTTTTGTTAAAATCTACTGTTAATGTGTGACAAAACATAGTTTTAAGACTTTTTCAGTCGATAATGTAGTTGTTTAAAGCTCAAATCTGTGGTTTATTTATATAAAGAGTGCCTATTTGTACATTTTATCTGCCGTTTTCGGAGTTGTGAGCTCCAGCGGATCAGCGGCGCTCAGCGCTTGTCAACGCCGGCGAGAGCAGCCTTTCCTCGGCCAGTCCTTCTGACTTCTGCCGCTGGCTCTGATGTCTCTGTGGCGTCTCCAGCTATAATTCGTCTTTTAACGGGCGATCTTTGGTCTCATGGATCTATAATTTGTTCCCTGGCAAATCGTTTAGGCTGAGGGCAAAGTGAAGTTTCATTACTTTTTCTTTACAGATATTAATATACAGATTTTCTCCTCATTGTTGTCACTACTAGAGCAAGCTCCTGATTGGTTAACGCGGCGCGAATATCCGCCAAATTTCAGATTTTTTAACTTGAGCGATTTGCACGAATCACGCGTTCAAAACGCTCAATTCGCGCCTCCTCATTCGAGCGATTCGCCCCGTAGAATGCCATTTCGCATCTCTGCATTGACTTAACCTGTAAATGACTCGCGCGAATCGCGTTAATCGTGTCCGGTGTGAACGCACCATTAGACCGTTCTGGAAGGTAGGCCTAATTTATACCGAACCACTTTGACGACAGACTTTGCTCAGGCTTTTCAAAACAACCAAAACAAAACAAAGCATTTCAGATGCTGCGCAATGAGATCAGTCCACTGGTTAGTCCAGTTATGCTGTCCCATCGCGTCACATGACTTTTTGATGTTTATTGAGAGTTTTTATTTGGTAAATGTGTTTTCCATGTGTTTGTAGTTTATGCACGTTTTCATGAGGTTTTTTTTATGTGCATTTTTAGAATCTATGCGCATCTTGGCGTTTCCATCCAGCAGTTTTTTTTCATACGATATCCCAAAATGCGCATAAAAATAGGTGGACGGTAGCATAGCTACTGTGACCTGGAAGAGAGCCACAAGGATTAGAGTGGCATTTGACACAAGGAAATAAAAGCACCAACTTCCAAACTGGTATATTGTGGTTATGCGTATGTCTAGTAGTCAAAAAGTGAGCATGAATACACTTCATTTTAGGTGTCACTGTTGTTCTGTGGTGTGTGTGTGTGTGTGATCTTTTCTTCAAGTTAACTCTGCTCTGGACACTCGGCCTTTCCTCTGTTACTGCTTGGCTTCAAGCTCTGGCCCTTGGCCTTGCCAAAGAAAACAAGCCCCTCCTTGTCCTGGGAAAGTAGCTCTTTGTGCCTGTTTTCTGTTGGGGTTGTTATCACTCATAAAAAAGAAAAAGTAAGTGAGAGAAACGTGAATGCTTGTGTGAAAATATTTGGGGCATTTTTTTTTTTATGTCTGTATATACGTTTTTTTTTAAAGGTGAAGCTTGGTGAGTGTCTAGTTCTATTTTTTATTTTTTGGCTGTTTGGGTGTAACAGGAAGTTAGATGAACTATTCGTATCTTTCATGTGGCCTAAGAAGGGGAACATTAGTTGTGAATATGTGTGTATGTGTCGTATTCGGCTGACAGGAGCTGCTGCAGCCTGTTCTCTCTGATCATCTGCTTCAGGAAGTACTCTAATATAAAGGAGTAATTGATTATTCAGATTAAACTAAGTTAAAAAGTTATGGCATCTTTTAGTGATTCACATTTTACTGGTACTAGGGCTGTAACGAATCGTTGCTGACCCCCTCCCATAGTTCGGCATGCATGTGACTCGGATTAATTGCAAAGTTTAACCATCATGGAGTGAAAGTTTATAATTTGTTGCGATGCGATGTTGTCTAGTCTACACTGACTAGATGCGGTGCGACACGACAAATCCCTGACAGTAAACCTATACCTCATTCTATTTATGGCGCACTCGCGATACTTGTCATAGGAAGGACAAATAGATTTGCGATGGCCACTTTGTTGCGTACAGTGTTAGACAGCTTCTAGCTGTTGTGGCACGGCGCGATGCGACACATCAACGGTCGCGCCCGGTGTAGACACTGTGTAAGTCTTGTTAATTTAAACATCCAAGCGCAAGAACACGTGAAAGAGAACTCAATACTCGCTTGTGGTTTTCTGTGTGCACAGAGAGCCGCACTGCAGATAGCACACACACACCAAACTGAGTTATTTTGAGTTATTTTGTGCGTCCTTGGGCTTGAACAGACACATACCCATAAAATGATCTCAAAATACCTTTCATGGCAAGTATTCTCATTAGGGATGCTCAGATCAGGATTTTTGCAGCCGGTACCGACTACCGATTTCTTGTCATCATGATTGGCCGATACTAATCCCGATCATTCAAGCTTTATATGAGATATGTAATGATTAGTCAATGACTGTCAATGATTTCATGTGATTTCAAGTGGCATACTTTTATTTCAAGTGGTAATGCCTTATAACAAGTAAAAAAAAAAACCCAAAAAACAAGGCATTATCAAGTACATGGTCTCGTTTGATAGAAAACCTTTCAAATTTTGAAGAGAATTTCTTTTCTAATGAAAATCCCCCCAAAAGTGATGCGATTTATTTTGTTATTATTCATGCTTGAAATTATGACTTTTAGAAAATATATATGAAATGTAAAATATATTTACAGCATTTGGAAACATGGTAGCCTTTTTATCAAAAGTCCCATAACCTCTCCAAATGAGTGTTTTACTGAACAAAATAACTACTTGCCTCTGTAAACACCACAAAGTATAAAATATTTATTATTACATACAATTAGTAACAAGTAATAGGATCTTGGTTGATGAGTGGCGATCTTCCAGTGCTTTTTCAGCTTTGTGGTGCACAATAAATCAAGTTCTGTCAATCTGAGCGATCAATCCAATCCAAGCGAGCTCCAGCTGTAATGCTGCGTTCACACCAAACGCGAATAGAGCATCAAAATCACGTCTACCACGTCTAGTTGGACGCTTGAACATTTTGAATCCATTCGCACGCCGTCCACAGCCAATTGGACGCACGTATAAATTGAGCTGTTGAAGCGAAATAGACGTGCGTTCAAGGCGCTCCAGGAGAAATGTGTCATAAAACACCACTTTGCGTCTTTTCATTTTCATAAAAAATATATATTAAACATTAATAGCCACACAAATGTGGTCCAGGCAACTCCTACATTATCTTCACAGCATGTATATTTAAATATCCTAAAATATAAAGTTATGAAACTTCTCTTTGCCCTCAGTCAAAACGATTTGGCAGACAACAAATTATAGATTCATGACACCAAAGATCGCCCGTTAGATCCACACAAGACAAATTCTATCTCATGTTTAACCACTACAGAGACATCCGAGCCAGCGGCAGACGTCAGAAAGACTGGCCGAGGAAAGGCTGCTCTCGCCAGGGTTAATGAGCGCCGAGCACCCAGTGATCGCCTGGATCTCACAACTTTTTTAAATATACGCTCTCTTTATAAATAAACCACAGCTTTAAACAACTACATTCTCACCTGAAAAAGTCTTAAAACAAAATTTTGTGACACAATAGTAGTATTTTTTAATTATGCAGGGTTTCTCATCACATCACTTTACCACGTGACAGCAGCGGGCAGGCTCCTGATTGGTTAACGCGGTGCAAATGGATGCCAAAGTTAAACATTTTCAACTCGGGCGTCAGACACGAATTCGCTTCAAACGCTTGAATGCACAAAAAGCACCACTTGCGCATCAACGTCAACGCGCCTTTCCATTGACTTAACATTGAAATCACTCGCTCCTGATGCTCTATTCGTGTTTGGTGTGAACGCAGCATAAGACTGATTGGTCTCAACACATCGTCCCTACCCACCATACCAGAGATCCAGTTTCCATTGGATGAACTTTCAAATGAGGTTGGAAAATACTGCGTCATTATCGCGATGCGATCGGATCCCGGAAGTCCTATAGCTTTAACCAAGAAGCATGTCACTCCGTCAGGAGATCCACGCATCATGTTACGTTATGTGTGGGCTCATTTAAATCGAGCAAGCCTGCTCTAAATAAAGATGTTATTTTTGTGCAATTTCAAATTAGTTACAAAGCAGAATGTGGCGCACAAGCCTTATCTGTATACTATTTACAAGCGCGTCTGCAGTTACCTTTTACAGTTTTACGTCATCAGTTTGTGAGATCGGCCAAATTTAGTGACTATGGATGTGATTATCGGCCGATACTGCATGTGTATGTGTGAGTGTGTCTGCAGATTCTCCACGAGATACTTTCACTAACCCATAAATGGGCTTTAAAAGACAGTCAGAGAGAAAAAGCACAAGTTGTTTCTCTTGGGTTTGCTGTGTGGTCTGTGTTTGGCTCTTTTGATGCGCAGTGTAAATACGCACATTTATCCGCCCCTGTGATTGAGCCGCGGTGTCATTGAGCGCAGCGAGAGCCCTGAGTAGTAATTATAGCTAATGAGACGCAGGTAGTCTGCCTAACACTTAACACTCCTATAAATAAGTCTTTGGCAGCCCATGTGGTTTTTGTTTCCTTTCTGTGCTTGTGTGTAGGAGATAGTGTAGGGGATAGTGTGCAACCGAGTTTACATAACCCCCGTTTGGACGAATGACTGCGTGGAGGGAGGGATGGCGGAAGATAATCTGTAGCCTACCGCCTAGGAAGAGTCCTGCAATCCTGGCTCCGTTTCAGTCAGATGCCGCCAGACCTTGTTTGGGCGGCCCATCGCACTCAAGCACACATTTTATAAGTTTGAGAGGAAAAGACAGAAAGGCAGTTTCCATTTTCACATGTCTACGATAGCTGTACTGTAATTGTAGTACACTACAAACCCACTTGCTCAAATGGACATGTTTCTGATCCCTTTATGCTGGTTGAATATTTTTCCTGCTCATTTGCTGCCTAATGAACCCATGCAACATTTTTTTTTCTCCTCAGATTGACGTGACCCGACCTTGCTGCCCCACCACTCAGTTTGAAACAACCCTCCCTCCCTAAGCTCTATGGCCCTCGGGTATGTCTGCCACACATGTCTGCTGACTGTATATGTTGTGTACTTGGGCTGCTATTAACCTCACAATAATTCAAAAACTACAAATAATATTAAACCTGAATCCATTTCAAATCTCATAACTTGACAAAGTGCATGATTCAACAGCTGCGTTTGAAACAGGATGTGTGGTTGGTTAAACATGCTGGGAGTTTTGCGGACAGTGGAGCAGAATCATGTTGACTAAAGTCAAATTTGCAGTGTTTCTTTTACATCATACTGCTTTATGGATTGCTTCATTGAAAAACACAATCATCTTGTTTGTGTAGATAGTCTCGCTGTTAAGAGCAGGAAAAAGCTCTTATTTCTGAATAATCAAAGAACGGTAGCCACAGTGCAGGGTTTCTGTGGTCATCATTAGTCAAATGTGAGTCACTGGCTCGAATACTGGTGGTCATAGAGGTTTGGGTTCCGTGGCATAAAGGTCTGCAGGTTTGACCCCAGGTAGTGACACCCAATTTGCTGGAATTAATAGACATTATTAGCAGCGGCATCTTTGATTTTCATGGTATGAATTAGGGCTGGGCGGTATATCAAGTTTGTATTATTTTTTAGAAACTATATGGAATGAGGCAATACCATTTATATCGATATACATTAGATTGATACGAACACATCTGAAAAATAGCGGAGAATAAGCTGATGAAGGGAAAGTGCATGGTACAATTTGTCCTCAACATATGACACATGCTTTATATTAAGGGCTTCAAAATAACTGGTAAGATATAGTTAACATTTATAGTTTAAAGCAGCTTGTCCTGTCAGATGCTCTGAGAGATAGGCTACTTGTGCTGACAGACAAATACTCGCTGTGTTTAATGCGTTTGAGATGTGGTGCTTTCATCAGTGCATAACTTACATTTCTCAGGTATATTCTCTATCTGTAAATGTGAGAAAGTCATGCAAATATGTCCATTTTGCTGTCCGGAGAGGACGAGCCTGCTGCAAGTGAATCTCCGCTAAAATTCAGGCTTCCGTGAATGAGCGCCGCCGCGTGGATGTCGCCAAACAGACGGAGCGCAATAGAATAGAAATGCAATAACTCTGATTAAAATATACATATTTCTAAAATATTTGTTGTTCGACAATAAATGTGCCTTATGTGGAATTATGTGGAAAGTAAGCAGTGTTGGGGAAAGTTACTTTGAAAAGTAATGCATTACAATATTGCGTTACTCCCTTAAAAAGTAACTAATTGAGTTACTTAGTTACTTTTTAAGAAAAGTAATGAGTTACGTTACTTTTGCTTTACTTTTTCTCACCTGGTCTGGGCTTGTTTTTTTGTGTTTTTTTTTATAACAAAAAAAGTTCTATTTTTGTGCAAATGTAAAGACCTCTTCATACCAAAATTGTAATAATATGCCTCAGGCTGAGGTAAAAATGCAAATTCACGCATGAACAGTAGAGGGTGCAGCTCTGCTGTGCTGTGCTGCCATAATAGAAGAATAGGACGCAGGAGAAAAAAAAGTTTTACCAATAAAAACAAAAAATCCTGGCTTAACTCATTTTGCTCATGGCTCAACTAATTAATCAAAGGTCAGCAGCATGACATTGGTCAATAAAGTCAGATTAAATGCATACAAATAGTTTTTTTTTAACATATAATTATTGGAGGTTTGCATAGTACTCTGATTTTTGCATTTGACTGGTTTTATTAATTTTGAGGAGCACTGAAACTTTACTGTGCAAGTGAGATGAATAAATGCTCACATTTAGTCTAGAACTACAATAATCCTCATGTTCACACCCACCGCCTCTGCACTAACTCTCAACTTGGGGACAGGGGAGCTGTCAGTCAAATAAATGTAAAAAGTTACTTGCGTTACTTTTTTGAAAACGTAACTCGGATATTTTGCTGAAAATTTGAAAAGTAATGCGTTACTTTACTAGTTATTTGAATAATAATCTGATTATATAACTCAAGTTACTTGTAATGCGACACTGCAAGTAAGTATATTTTTATCAAAGTGACCATTATAATGGGGTAATCAAATATAGGTTATATGCTTTTGTTTTTGTTTTTATTTTCATTTTTAGTTTTGTGAATTTTACAAACAAAATCATTAATTTTGGAGGGAGCAGTTCATTTTCAAATTCACGACATAGCACAAACACATATGGACCTAACATATTTTACAAAATACAAGTAAAAACGGTTTTGTGTGGCAGGGCACCTTTTAAGTTATCGGTTCGTAAAAATGAGAATCGATTAAAACCGAGAAATCTTTTTTTTTGTCTTTTTTACCCAGTCCTAATTTTAAGCAGGTTTTCAGAGCACTCCAAGTCTACCATTGGTTGGGCAGACAGATAGTCTCGCCAAACACACATCTGCGGTTGAGTCAATGTTGCTTTGTCAGGTTGCTCAAACAAACACAGCAATGGCAGATTTTGAAATGGCAATTGCTATTATACAATTCTGATTTCAATGTTTTAATGAAGCTACACAGGCCCAATGTTTACACTTTTGCTGGGAATCTACCTACAAATGTCTTATTCACAGTTGTCTTTACAGTCGGAAATACCAGATCAGTACTATTTAAAAGGCAGTTTGTTGCAAGCATAAATGTAGCTGGATGCTCCTGTAAAATACGGAAACTCGAGAGAGTTCTCATCAGTGTTGAAACTGTGGTGGGATGTTTCTACAACAGAATAGCCCCGAGTCAGCCAGTGAGGTGAATGGGGTGAGTTTGTTTAGCGTTGAGTAAAGACCTATTTAGAAACACTCTGTGTGAGAGAACAGCGAGTAACAGCTTCCTGTCGGTTGGTCATCTGTTGAACATGTGAAAGCAATGTAAGACTGATGGCGGACAACTGTCAATCATGTGCTTCAAAGATGTCTGTGTTGTATTTGGATGCACAGAGTTGTTCTGCGTGTGCTTTCCTGGCTTGAGTAGTTCAGTTAATCCACTGTAAATCACCTTCGGGTTAAGGGGATGTACCGGTCTAACAAGTTCAATCCTTGACCTCTTATATGTGTTTCTCACATTCTTGACTGATGACGGCTGCAAGCCCCTGAGAAAAACGAAAGAAAAAAAAACGAAATGTCAATCAACACCAAAACCAATAAGACCATGAACAGAGCAGCAGGTGAACAAGAGACGGAGGGGTGTACCTAAAACACAAACGGAAAGAAACGTTAGATAACATTTTGTGGCCGAAAAACTGCATCCTGTGCAAGACAGGAAACATGAATCAGGAACAATCTGCAATGACACCGTTTTGAGCAAAAGTCTATTTCCTAAGAAAAGAGATCTCAAGCAGAGATGTGTGTTCATACAATAGCAGGACTTGATGTGGTGCCTAGCTGGTGTAGATCACAGCGTCGACACACAGGTCGAAAACTGATCCTGAACCGATCGGCATCTAGAGAGACTCTCAGCGTTGCCTCTCTTTGACGTTAAAGCACTGATTCAGGAGCAGTTTCGTCTTCAGTTTACCATGAAAGCTGGTTTTCCTGTTTTGCCCATATGGGTCTTTGTGTTGCAGTACCAGAGCCGTGTTGAGCATTGTTCATGCTGTTTCCCCTCTGACATTCCTGCGCTGATTTGAATCTGGGGGCCCGTCTCTCTTTCGCTCTTTCTCTCTCTTTTGTTTCACTTCTCCAGCATGCTCGGCAGATTGCAGGCCCTTTAGGGCCGGGTAAAGGCACGTGGGTGCACTGAAACAGTCCAGCCGTGGGCTTCACTTTGGTCACAGTTTTCTTATTTAAAGGGATACTCCAGTCAGAAATTAAAGTTCTCTGAAAATGAAAATGCCATCACAGATGTGTATAACTCTTTTTCTTCTGTGGAGCACAAACAGAAATATAGCTGCAAGCAGCAATTATCGGGGTTCAAGCCACTTAAGGCATTTAAGCACATTTGCATTAAAAGTTATTGTGTTTTATTTAGCCATCAAATGTAACCTTTAAAATCATAGAGAGAAAATTCCATTTACAGCTAATACGGGTATTTTACCTTATTAAGTGTTTAACAGTTATAGTCCCACCTGTGGTTTGATCTCTATTTTAAATAATTATTTTGAATAAATGACAAAATGTAAGCAGATATGTGTATCATGTATTACCATGATATACCACATTCTATTATGATTTACCATAGTTAATTATGATTATAGCATCATTTACCATATTTTACCATGATTTACCATAGATTACCATGATTTACTATTATTAGTATTAGCATGATTTAACAACATTGCTAGCATTGATGTGATGTGTCAGTTCAAATGAAGTGGTATACCTTAACAAAATGTGATTTTATACAATTCATATATTCAACTATATTAGTGAGCAGAATGGGCCAATGTTACCCCTTTTCCACCAAAGCAGTGCTAGAGCTAGATCGGAGGCAGAGCCTAGTTTCAAATCGGTTCTTTGTGTTTCCACACCCAAAGCCCCAGCTCCGAGCCAGGAAAAGTGGTTCTTGAGTAGCACCAAAACATTGCTGGGCTAGAACAGGGCTAGAAGTAAGAACCGATTACGTCAGGCGCTGGGGGCGGGGTCAACAAGACAAAAACAGACTTGAGATCCGCCATTGTTGAAATAGCAGCTAATGGAGCTAACAGCTGCTGCTCGTTTGTAATCTCCGTCTATACAAATTACGGCGAGCTGCATGAATGCGTTGGATTCGCTGTGTTTTCGTTGTGTTTTGATGCCGCTGTAGGATCGTAAAGCCATGTGAATCAATAGTAACGCAACGTTTGCATTGTTGATGGAAGGCTTGTTGGCAGCGGTGCTGTGCAGAGACCGATCGCCGTATGACAACGAGTCCAGCGGGAGCACACGACTCCTTATGCTTTTGATTCACTCATGCGTTTTTTTTCTATATCATACGTGGATCGGTCTGCGCAGCGCATCTCGAATCTCGAACAAGCCTGGTGTGTTTTGTGTTTCCCGCTGCCCACAACAAAACCTGCCCAATTGCTACTCAAAATAAGCCCAATCGCGTTTCAGGGGGGGCTTTCCCCGGTAAAAATCACATTTGGGGGTAAAATATGTGTTTTTTTTTGGCCTGGTTGCCTACTGAAATTTGCATTCCCGGGGCTAAATATCACATAATTGGGATCGCTTCAACCCGCGGCAACAGGACTTGGCAACACTGCCTCGCTAGCGTTGCTGAGAAAGATGAGACGTATACAGTGACGTAAGACCTGGCTCTGTTGTGGCTCTGAGCATGTGGAAAAGCAAACGGTTCTTAGAAGGCTCCTCATTCGAACCAATTATGAACTGGGACTAGCTCTGGCTCTGAACTAGCTCTAGCACTGCCTTGGTGGAAAAGGGGTATGAGTGGTCTTCTGCTGCCACCTGGTGGCAATTTTAGGTAATACGCCATATAAGCACATTGTAATTTTTTTTTACTGTTATAGAGGCAAATATTGTCTGATCTGTCTGAAATGGTGCATGCTTCTTTAGAGTCACAAGCTGCATGTGCCCACCTATTTTCGTGAAGTTTTGAGTTTTCGTTCAGGATTAATAAGCTTTTGAGCATGTTTTGCCACACCTATTCTCTAAATGACCCTGTTATAGCTACCCAAAGTGTAAAGTTCAACATGTTTTTGATAACTATTGATCAGGAGAGTCCAGAGAATCATACTGCAGTGGTTTGGTTCCGATCGGACAAAAAACCTAGGACTAGTTTGCAAAAATAGGTTTTTAACATAATTGTGAATATTTAAATAATGATTTTATTGACAGTATTGGTTCTTGAGGCAAAGTTGTTCAGTATGAGGAGATCTCTCAGAATGTATGCATATTATGTGGATGTTTTTAACCCTACCTGATTACAGAGATGGAAAATAACATTTACAGCCAATACAGGCAATTCACCATAGGGAATATAACAGTTATAGCGCCACCTATGGTCCGATCTCCATGAATCTTTGCATGCTTATTCAGCATGTTATGTCACATTTACATAACAATTTTCGTGAACTTTTGAGTTTTCCATTAGGATTTATAGGCTTTTGAGTGTATTTTGTCACGCCTCTTTTCTAAATGACCCTGTTATAGCCATCCAAATGCAAAAGTTGAACTTTTTTTCAATGATTATTGATCTAGAGCGTCCAGAAAATTGTCCTAGACTGGTTTGGTTCCGATCGGGCAAAAAACCAGGGACTAGTTCGCAAAAGTAGGTTTTTAACATAATTGCGAATATTTAATGAACGATTTGATTGACAGCAATGGTTCAAGAGGCAAAGTTGTTCAGTATGAGGAGATCTATCAAATGATATGTGTATGACATTTTGTGGATGTGTGCAACACCACGTGATTACAGAGTCATAAAACTCGTTAGCGCCAACTAGTGGCCGATTTCTTTCAAAATTCTTACAGACCTCTAGGGCCATGAGTCAAACATGCCCATCGAGTTTCGTTCCGATCGGCCTCCGTTAACCTTGTCTAATATGTGCTCAAATTTCATTGGCTGTGGCTGCCATGTTTTTTGAGATACGCCAATTGCCTCATAGACATTTATGGTACCTTGGACCAAGACACTGCATACCAATTTTCAAGTCAATCGGACTAGCGGTCGGGTGGTTATAGCCCTTTCATGTTTTTTTTCATATTATAGCGCCACCAAGTGTTCAGTCATTGCAATTTTTTTTATCGTGACCAAAGACTGAGCCCATACACATGTGTACCAAGTTTGGTGAAGATATCTCATTTTGATCTTGAGTTATAGCCTTATTAGTAAAATAGGCTCCGCCCTGAACATCAATTTTAACGCCCCTTAACGACCATGAATCGAAATTATGACTTTTTAAAATTATTATTAATCTTCAGACTCCAGAGAACATTTTGGCACTGGTTTGGTTCTGATCGGACAAAATCCCTCGGAATAGTTTGCAAAAGTAGATTTTCGTTAAAATTCAAAATGGCGGTCAAATTTGCATACCGGAAATGAAATCGGAGATATACATTTTTCAGCACAAATACAATAGGGTTTCAGCACCTCGTGCTTGAACCCCTAAATATAATCCATCTCTGGTTGATGCTTCAATGTTTTTACGATTTATTACGATGCTAATGTGAATGATACTGTATCGATTAGAGGTCGACCGATAGTGGATTTTACCGATAACTAGGTTGGACCGCACTTGCCGATACCCGATTAATCGGCCGATAGTTTTTAAAATGGATACTGGATAAAAAAACATAATTAAAACAGTGCTGAACTTTGAAAATGTGCTAAATTAAAAACATATAAATATGAATATTAAAATGAGAAGTTCAAACAGAACAAATTCTTCAGAAAATAATTTAAACATTAAAATATTACAGGTCAAATTTGTTTCTTTACCTATAACCTAGAAACATGCATGTACATTTCATAGGTAACACTGTGCAAGTCCCTATGCAACAAGGATGTATTAGCTTACATGAACTATATGCATTATGCACACATTTTTACAGCATGTATTAATATGAGCAATACAACTGTACCTTGATCATTCATATTAGTTCATAGTGTATTAACCAAGGTTAACAGATAAAAATTCAAACAATTTAATGTTGAAATTAACATACTAATGATGAACAATACTTCCACAGCATTTATTAACCTTAATGTTACAAATGGAATCTTATTGCAGTGTTACCATTTCATACACATCCAGTCTGCTTTTTTAGAAGGCGATTATCTAATAAAAAACGAATGCGCTTCTGCTTTGTTTATGTTTCTGTCGGCAACATGACGATACAGTTTGCGTTCTCACATCACTCATTTTATATATGCAACATTTGGGTCTGACTTGCGTGTGTTTTTATCACATTGTTTTAACTGCTAGAGGTGCTGCTAATGTTAGCGTCTTCTCAGCCTCGTTGACAAACATACACACTGCTGTTATTTTCCTGTTAATGCAGCATATAGTCAAGAAATTAATTACTTTATCATGATTTGGCAACAAGTACAGTAGTGTTCAGTATTCATACCGTTTCACTGTTGTGTTTTAAACATCTGAAGTGTCCGCTCTCTCTGTGCAGCGTGTGCTCTCCGTTCAGCGCACAGCCTCATGTGGTAATGTAAACAACACACGTAAGGTTTTTTTTCGCCTCTAGAGGTCGTTCTCGTGCCATTTCATGCCAACAGACCCTTCTAAGAGCTCTTGTAGCCTACTGTGTAATGACAGCACACGTCTCAGCCGCTCCAGCAGCGGACGCAACACGGGAAAACTATCGGTGAGGATTTTTGCCAAAAACCGATTGTTCTACCAATCAACTATCGGTGCCGATTAATCGGCAAAACCGATGAATCGGTCGACCTCTAGTATCGATGCTTAAAAATAAAAGGATAATCTTTTTTTATGCAATAGGCCTATAATACATATTAATGTGGTGTTTTGTTTTAAATAAAGTAGGCTAATCTTATTAAATATTAATGGAAAAGGACAGAAGCAAAGCTCTTGCGTCTGATGTTTCGTTTTCGGTTTTTGTGAAAAGAGTAGGGCCCTATGAAATCCATTTATTTTGTCGCAAATTCAGTTGTATAATTTTTTTTACTAATTATTATTATTATTATTATTATTATTTTATATTTCTGAATTCCATTTATTTATTTATTTTTAAAAATGTTTTTTGGTCTCCCAATTTAATGGTTAAATTTAATTTTAGTAATCAAAAATCATGTCTGATTAATTAAAATCATGAAAACATACAATTTAACAGTAATTTATTAAAAGCTTAGGCTTATTAAATGTTTAGGGCCCTATGAAATAGAAAATACACACATAAAAAATCAATCTTCTGTTTTAAGTATTCTGGATTCCATTTGAATGGTTTAATTATATTTTAATAATCAATGATGATTTAATAATCAATGATTTAATTTTTTTTCATAGTGTTGTGTATTTAAATTTTTTCTGAAAATTCTTTATGGTCTTGGCTAAAAACTGAAAATGCTTTAAAAAAATGATTTATTTATTTCTTATTTTAAATTGGCTTATTTTTATACAATTGTATTAATATTAGAGTTTTTAAATGAAATTCCATAATTTTAATGATACTGAATTAAAAAAATACAAGTCAATATATATTCTATATTCTCCCTATTCTAGCTTGGGCTACTCTGAGTAATGTCCAAAACTTTATATATAGTATTTCAGGCACTTTTTGCATTGTTTCGCCTCTTCATGACAGATCGCTTCCTATACTCCTCAGTTGTAAGTCACTTTGGATAAAAACGTCTGCTAAATGCCTGTAAATGTATGCAAGCCAATACACTCACCTAAAGGATTATTAGGAACACCTGTTCAATTTCTCATTAATGCAATTATCTAATCAACCAATCACATGGCAGTTGCTTCAATGCATTTAGGGGTGTGGTCCTGGTCAAGACAATCTCCTGAACTCCGAACGGAATGTCAGAATGGGAAAGAAAGGTGATTTAAGCAATTTTGAGCGTGGCATGGTTGTTGGTGCCAGACGGGCCAGTCTGAGTATTTCACAATCTGCTCAATTACTGGGATTTTCACGCACAACCATTTCACTGTACTAAAATGGCCCCCACAGTCACCAGATCTCAACCCAATAGAGCATCTTTGGGATGTGGTGGAACGGGAGCTTCGTGCCCTGGATGTGCATCCCACAAATCTCCATCAACTGCAAGATGCTATCCTATCAATATGGGCCAACATTTCTAAAGAATGCTTTCAGCACCTTGTTGAATCAATGCCACGTAGAATTAAGGCAGTTCTGAAGGCGAAAGGGGGTCAAACACAGTATTAGTATGGTGTTCCTAATAATCCTTTAGGTGAGTGTATATAACTACTACGTAACTGGTGCACTCACTTAATTTTTCCTTGTGCTTCGCGTCGGGCGGTTCTTTGCTTCCACGTTGTGCATTAAAATCCATTAATGCACAGCTAGCTGTGGATTATCCCGCTTATACCATGGTCATTTGCCTACATTGACAAATTCAAGCTGTTATTGATGTTTGCAGTGCAATATTTGACCGGAAGGGTAAAACTGACGGTTACTTTCGTCAGTTAGAGCTTGTGAGATCTAGCATTCTGCCCACTTTGAATCAGACACAGAGATAAAGTAGTGAGTAAGATTACATTTATTTGAATAAATAAATTATAGCATTTATGTGAATTCATGATCGAGAGGGAGAGATTCGTACCTACGTCTGTTCAGCGTCTCTTAACAACGAAGATGTGCGTTTATTACTTAAAAATAGCGATGTAACGCCATCGTTGCTGAGAAATATAATGTAGTGATCCAGTAGCTATTAATATAGAACAGTGATTCAACTTGAAACTGTGCATTAAGCGATTTTATTGCACCCCTTCCAGCCAATAAGAATTGAGTATTCAGACAGACCATGGCATAAAATGATATGGATCAGGTATTCTGAGCTTGTGTGAGTGAGTGGAGGCGGGGCTAATATTCATTGTTCTGCGTATACTAAATGAAGCAAGGGTATATTTAAGGCATGAAGAATTTAAATATATTTAAATATGTAGTTTTGGTGATCAAAGATGAATTTAAAGGGATAATATTATTGACTAAAGGGGGACTTTTTCACATAGACCTTTGCCATGGTGTTTCATGCAAACAGGACTTTGAGTTTAGTTCAGTGTTACGAGGTAAGCTTCTGCTTTGTGTTTCATCATCAAGGTTGGCAGCGTTTAGGGCCATCAGATATGGGTTTTGTGTTATGTGTCTGACACGGAGGTGTGTTTTGACGTAATGAGTGAGTTAGTAACTTTCCAGAGAAATCTGATTCTCCCACATCACTGTGTGGAAGAACGGCTGTGTTGTCACCTGCTTGGTTTATGTCCTGTTGTCTACCCTTTGCTGCTTATAGACCAAATTGGGTGTTTCATACCAACACTAGTTGATTTATTATTCAAGCCCCCGTGAGATTTAAAGTGCCCGTAGATCAAGAATTTGTTAAAATCTTACAGCCCTACCAGTGTTTCTTCTCTTTCTCACAAAATGATATACATCCCTATACATGGAATGTACATAAAAAAGTGCATTTTTGTGGTCCCCTGTCCTGAGGTTTGCCAGTATTGCTTTTGGCCACCCCTAGAGGGCAGACTTGCAAAGAGATTTTAGGTATGCACACACACACACACACACACACACACACACAGAGAGAGAGAGAGTGTTGGCTCTGTCTGAACTTATTCTTCTCATTCTCATGCTACTTAAAGGTTATGTAACACTGTTAATTTTCTGTTTACTAAATATAAAAGGGTGTTTTTGCCAGAAGTGGGTAACACATTGATAACTCTAACATAAAGAGATTCAGAGACTATTTTGGGCCACTAATAACAATCTATGTATGCACATTGGTTTTGTCTGCTTGCACATCATTGAACTGAAACATTACATGGCTTGCTTGACATGTTCACACAGAGCTCAAGGGTGTGAGCATTTCCTGTGAATCATTTGTGCACATTTTTTTGTTCTGTCTGTCTATGTGAGCAATGAGTCTTGTGAACGAATGAGGTTATATTAGGCCACAGTAGGAACAGAGAACTTTCTGTATGGTGCTGAGGTCATTTCCTCCTCCTGGAGCTCCTCTCTACCCTTCAGGTGGCACTGTAGATGTTTTGCATTTTGAGAAGTTTATTTTGACTTGGGTCGAATTTTCCTTCACATTATAATATAATACAAACTTTTACAGTTTGAACCAATTACAGCATTTATGGATATGCTACCGTTCAAATGTTTATGTTTTTGAAAGAAGGCCGCATTTATTTGATCAAATATACTTAAAAAATGTTTATATATATATATATATATATATATATATATATATATATATATATATATATATATATATATATATATATATATATATATATATGCAAAATAGCAGGGTGTTCAAATACTTATTTTCCTCACTGTATATATATTTATATATATTTAAAATAACTGTTCTATTTGAATATACTTTAAAAATGTTTTTCATGATGACGTGTGTGTGTTATTATCTGATGATGTCACTTTGGAAAGGGTTATAGTTGTGTCATTCTTATATCAAGGATCTCGCACAAGTCCATGCTCTTCCGTAGAGTCTGTTGTGTCAGTGGTGCTGTCAGTGTATAGATTGGAGACACAGTAAGAGTTAGTGTCATCATTTATGACGTCCATTGTCAGCAAAAGCAGCCTGCTCATTTGAATATGTTACAGTGAGTCAGCACAAAGGCCTGCCATATGCAAAATGCCTCCAAGAACATTTCCATTGATATACTTCAGGACACCTTACATTTGTCAAAGCAAGTACACTGTAAAACCGAATAAGTTTGCAAAAAAACAAAAACAAATTGAGGTTAAGAAAATTAAGTTAAGAAATGTAAAGTTTAAGTAAGCAGAACTTGCAGATTTTTATTTTGTAATCATACATTTTAATTGCTCTGAACTTGAAATATTTGAGTAAGCTAATTCATACATTTAACTTAAAAATATAATGTAATCTCAAATTTTAGTAGTGGAAACTTTACTAGCTTTAAATAGCTAATAAATGTTACCTTGCTAATTGGTGACGCAATGCTTTGGTAGCATTAGCATAGCATAACATAGCATTTGCTGAATGAGTACAGTAATATAAAACATTTAACATATATCTGTTCTCAAACTAAGCTCATGCTCCACTCGTCACCATGATGGAAACCCCACAAAAACCCCACCATAACAACAGAAACTTTTCTAAACCAGCAGAGCAAAACAGTAACACTACTTAATCTCCAATTTAACGTTAATCTTGAACCAAAAAAACATAATATAACACTTAATTTTGGCATGTACTGTCCCTTTTGAGTGTCATGTCAAAGCATGCTGGGAGAGAAATCCCAGCCAAGTTTCGATTAAATTTAAGTTAAAAGAACATTTAAAAGAAACAAGTTCATAAAACCCAAAACAATGAAACAGTTCAGATTACTTAAAAAGTGTCAGCTCTGGGAAAGTTCTAAATACTCATAAAAGTGAATTTGTTTGAACTAATGTGTTTAATTTGAGTTGGCTCTACTCAAACCAATTCATTATTTTGAGCGTTAGGGTTTACAGTTTAGAAACCTTCTGTATCTTGTATCTTGAATATTTCTCTTGTCTCTTGTTCACATTTTCCAGTATGCACTTTATTTGTCCAAATAGTCATTATATAGCATATCTGTGTTTTTATCAAAACAAAGTTAGATACGTGTGCATCAATGAGCAGTCAAGCAGATCAAACAATGTCACATAAACTATTTCTCACACACTGCCCTGTTTGCAAACTGGAAGTGAAACCAGCAGCCAGTGTGCGTGGGTGTGAGATACTTTGTTTGTTTGACAGCATGCCTTCTGAGCTATTTTTTTTATCGTTTTCCCCCAATGTAAGGGAAATATGTAAGGGAAGTTATAGATGGTGTGTGAAAGAGGGGGATGTGAAGAGCAGCTCTAGTTTAAAACCTGATAAAACTTATCAGAGTGCAGCAGCACGCTGAAGATGCCACGCCTTCTCACTTTTTGTTATGCACTCCCTTGCCCATCACAGACGGATGAGTCTTCCTCCCTCCCTTCCTTCAGAAAGGAGAAACGTCTGGGCGTGGTTGGTAGCAGCTGTGTTTTGATTGGCCTCTCTCCCGGGCATGCGTTATCTCCCGTTGGACACGTCCAGGCTCCGCCCAGATAATGCACTCTAGCTGAAAGGCTCCGCCTACTGTCATCACATCAGAGCGTTCAGTCCATCCTGCATGAACAGACAGGTAGTAAGGTTGGTCTCTCGCTGTGTAAAAGCTCAAGGGAACTTTGGGTTTTGTTTTGGGAAGCGCTCACAGCTGGCCTGTGGCATGTGGAATACGGGCAGGTTGAAGAACACAGCAGCTGGATCTACAGGTGCTCGCTTGTACCTCATTCCAGCCTTTGTCGTCTTGGATCTACCACCAACAGTTTCCGCATTACAACAAGAGATCATATGCACTTCGCCTGGGTGGTTGTGTGTGTGTATATAGACACTTCTAATTTTAACTGACTCGACAAAGAGGAACCTGCAGTGAAGTCAGTGTTTGACAAACTGTAGTTTTGCCTGGGAGTGGACATTCTGCAGTCGTCTGTCCAGTCACAGACGGCCTGATTTCTCAGAGGTGATGGTGGGTGGCAGGGCCGTCACCGTGCACCCGCACAGGCGCCCGGAGTGAAAGTGTCACAGTGCAAACATGGAATTCCTCAAGAGCCTCGTTCCCACGGTCATCTCCGGGGACGGCGGGCTGCCGACGACGGACACGGGGGGAGTATGGCCAAAGGAAACCGGCCCTCGCTTGCTGAGGATGAAACGGCTGGTTTTGCAGGCCAATGAAGAGGAACAAGACGGATCCAGTCCGACAAGCCGACCAGCTGTTCGTCTTCAACGGCATCGTGCTAAAGGTACCAACGGGAAAGATGAAGGGATGGGTATTCAAACATGGTTTTAACTCTAGTAAAGAGAGGACTGTTTGATTAGGAGGCGTATGTGCGAGGTGTGTGTGTTTGCACTTTTTGTTTATAGTTGGAGAACAAGCAAATACTTTGTGTAACCAAAGTCTTAAGTTGCTCATCAGGTAGTCTAAAGTGAGAATTATTCAAATATAACAGTTATGTAACACTTTATTTTAGTGTCCTTGTTACATATGTTACATGTATGCATAATTACATGCAACTAACCCTCTACCAAACCCTAACCCTATAGTAAATACATGTAGTTAATTAATATTACTCAGTACTTAAATATAATTACACTGTAACAATGAAGTGTAACCAAAAGTTTTTACAAAATCAGAAATCTAATACGATCAGAACTATTTTAAACATTAGAAATACATTAAAGAATGCAATTTACCACTCTCCCCCATTCATATTGATCTGAAGCAGGGAGCTCTGGGTAATCGAGTGTTTAAGATTTCATGACTGAATTATTTCATAATTTCATCACTCTAAATTTATTGGCTCTGAAACCCGGTGGTAATTATAAATATTTTTGAGCACCAAATCAGCATATTAGAATGATGCCAAAGCTGAATTTTTAGTGTCACATGTTCCTTCCAGACATCCCTATGCATTTTCGAAGCCATGATGAGAAACGATTTTAATTAAACCATGGGGCTACTGATGACAAAATATGATGAGAAAAATAACACTGCTAGATTATTAATAATACCGTCATCAGTGTTTTTGAAAAAGAAACATCTAAAAGAAATATGACCGTCTCAAGTAACCCAATCATAGTCAATAATGTTGCATTTGAGCTAACACTGAAGTGCTTTGCGAGCAGGTTAATAAACTCAACCACATGCATCCTATATGAGATTAATCAGATATACAACATAAAAGTAATATTACAACTTCCGTCTGCACCAAAGGACATGAATGTGCACGTAAACTTGACCATGCTTGTCTGCATTTGTAACTCAAAGTGTAAACTAAAGCACAACGAATTTACAACACTCTATTACAATAGTGTTCTCATTATAATGTTATGTAGGCTATAGAGTGGTGCAGGTATGACATCACTTTGTAGGTCAAAACGCGGAAGCGAGTTAGCATTTCAGCACTTCCGGTTCCATCTTCCCGAAGTTGATGGGTTTTAAATGGCTGAAATTAGGTCTGTGGTGAACACAAGCTCAAGACACTTTCATGTTTTATTCTACGACATGAAATGCATCATTACCCCACGCGTGATGTTTTTGAATCTGTAATGTGTCTTGAAAAAGGCGGTAGCTAACAAGTGGCTAAATGGACTACAGAGGTTGTCGTGGAGATTAAACGGCCTTTTACGGCCTCATTATGCTCATAATTGTGCTTTTATAAACTAGTCCAGCTCAAACGTTCTGGGAAAATGTTTTGAGATTAAAAACTGAAAGAGTTGTCGGAACGCTAACCAATTAGACCTCAGAGACCGGCCAAAATGCTGCTATAAATAATCAGGAAAAAATAAAAAATATTTATATATATTTTAGTCACACCGATCATCATTTCAATCGTCGTTGTCATGTCCAAAATTTACCCTTGAAGGGCCCGGTCTTGTAAATTATTCATTGTTGCATACTATTATAGAAATAATGACTAATCAGCTGTCACCAGGCTCTTCCCACCAACCATCATGTCATATATATATATATATATATATATATATATATATATATATATATATATATATATATATATATATATATATATATATATATATATAGGCCACTTTTCATGATCCTTTGATCTAGTCAATTCCCAATGGAGAAAGTCACACCCTATCTTTTTCCCTTCACATATCCTGTTTAATTTGGCAATTTTACTTCATAATCTGATAGCTCAAATGTCAAAATGAAATCTATGTCGGCTGATTTACTATAAGAGAAATCAAGGTTGACCCTTGCCTGGGCCTGTGTGAAAGGGAAGTCGTTCCTCCTGTGAAGAGAGACTGATGGTTAAGTAAGACAGTGTTTGTTTATCTGCTCATAAATTGTCTGCAGGAAGCAGATGAATGCATTTGTGACCATAAATGTATTGGAACACGCCTCCCCTACAGGGTCAGATAGGGATACACGAGGGTCTTTGTGTGTCATTCATGGCTGAGCCAGCTACGACCACTCTTCTTGGTATGTCAGCTCCTTGGCTTTAGGAAAACAGTGTGGGGAGTGTGATGTTGCATCACTGCATGTGACTCTGCATTCAAAATGCAAAGTGACCTCCACGCATTCAAATATGATGGAAAACACCAGTTCAAACTGGACCAAAAAAGTTTTTTTTCCCTGTATCTTTCGAAGACTGAGATTCTCTGAGTGTGTGTTGTGTTAATAAGTGACAATACACAGGTCTGTGTGTGTGTATGTGTGTGTATGTGTGTGTTTGTGGGTGTTTACATTGCAACCAAACCACACCTTGCTCTCCCCAAATTGATGAGTCTTGAGTGTTCAGGCGAGGATTTGGGTTTTGTACCTGCCAGGACATGTTCATGTTCCTGACTTCCCTATATTTTTTAAGTTAATAGGGCTGCAATTCAGAATCACTTAATCTGCTGAATTGTTCTGCATTTTGCTTAATGCTTCCCTTCCAAAAATATGTGAAAATAAGCATATACTACCGTATATATGTTTGGTGTCGGTAGGATTTTTAAATGTAAAAAAAAACCAAAAGAAAAAAGACTCTTATGCAATCCAGAGCTGCATCTATTTGTTCAAAAATACAGTAAAAAAGTAATACTGTAAAGTATCATATAATTTGTTTAACAGTTGTTTTCTAGTACTAAATATATTGTCAGATGTAATGTATTCCTGTGACGACAAAACATCCATTACTCCAGTTTTCAGTGTCATTCTAACATGCTGATTTGCTGCTCAAGAAACCGTTATTATAAATGTTGAAATAATGTTGTGCTGCTAACATTTGTGGAAACTGTGATACATTTTCTGATGAATAGAAAGTTTAAAAGAACCGCATTTATTTGAAATAGAAATCCTTTGTAACATTATAAATGTCTTTTAATCAATTTAATGCATCCTTGCAGGATAAAAGTATTAAGTATAAAAACTTACTGACCACAAACTTGTGAACAGTATGTATACAGTAATGTACATTTTTTTAAAATAATAATGCAGCAGAACAGTAACTAAACATGAATAAACAAGAAATGTCAGTAAAAGTGGTTTAAAATCTAAAATGTGCAGTAATTAAAAAAATAATAATGATGATGCAACAGAACAGTTAATAACTTAAATAACCTGAAAAATGGTTTTCTTTTTTCTTTTTTGTAAATTACTGTTCTATAAATACATAATTGAGTTGCATTTGCATTTAGGATTTTTAATTTTGGTTATTAACACTTAAATTGAATGTTTAACCATGATTATTTAATCACAATACACTCCCTTTCTTTGTGGCTGCATTTGACACACACACACACACACACACACACACACACACACACACACACACACACACACACACACACACACACACACACACACACACACACACACACACACACACACACACACACACATTTTAAAATACTTGAAGGAAACTGTTCACTTTCAGCAGTTACTGTCTATGGGGCAGATTTCTGCTTGTTGTACATCAGATACAGATACATTAACAGTAGGCCTACATTACATTTATTTGAATGCATTAATGAGAGCGTGATTGTGTGTGTGAAGTTCTCATACCAACTCTATTCATTATGAAGCTGTGGTTTGTACTTACTTCAAAGGTATTAAAATATATGCCTATACCGGTTGAGTTTCTAAACTACTTTAGTGACTTTACTTTAGTCACAGGCACTGCGTTTCTTATAGCACGTAGGCTATAAGAAGAACGGCAATTAAATTACTGTACTGTGTAAAACATGCAGTTACTATAGTAATTCTGAGCATCTATAAACACAGATAACTGCTCCTGCATCTCTCTGTGTGCCTGCAAACTGCATTTGATGTGACTGACGTGGCGGAGTCACGTGACTAAAACCGAAATAACCGACATGGGAAAAATACGTCGGTTAAAGGTTCTGAATTTCCGTTTCGATTATTTTCCGATTAATCGGACAGCCCTAACTTGGATACACTTTTCAAATAATTCAAGTATAATTGGGTTTACACTTAAACACTTAAATTACACTAAATTACATGTTTTTTTTTATAATAATAAAGTTATAATATTAACTTTACAAATTACATAATCATATACATATTTTTTTAAATATAAACATTTAAATGGTGGCTGTCATAAAAACTTGCCAGGTTCATTCAAACATGCATTAAATATTAAAGAACATTACAAATTATAATGAATATGGAATATGGTGCATATATTTAGCAAAATGCTCCTCTCTAGAGTCTGACTAACGAGTTTATGGACACTGGATATGTTTTTTTCTGAGGTAAATGTGACATTACATGACATTGTTTACAAGCTGTTTTACTGACGGCTGTCTGCGTTTGAAACACTGATCGAGTGATTCCATGTGACATGATACTGATCTTTTAACACACATTCAGATGTTCATTCATGTTTATTTTGCGCTGTAACTGGTATTAAGTATTAAGGTGGAAGAGAAGATCCGTTGACGTGCGCTGCTCGCGGCCGCTTGTCTAGAGCTGAGCTCTAGAGATTTCATAATAAAATGGACGTAATTTGAAATCCGAGACTTTGTTTTATATCAATAGCAACAAAGCACAAAGAGTATTGCTATTTAATGGATGTGAGGCGCGCTGCAATGTTCTGTTCATTCATTAACTGAAAACCTCCATTTTAATGTCTTGCACTGCTGCTCGCGTCGCGTTGGTTACATTCAAAAGCACATTCAAAGCTGTTCGTTCTCATGATGAATGAAATCTGACTCCTGTCCTGCGTTTGTGCGGTGACTCTCGTTCGGCTCACTCTGTATTGAGCAGAGTGAGGTCATTTTTTAATTGTAGTGTCTGTTATCTAACGCAACTAAATAATTTTATTACTATAATAATCAAAACGACGGTAGGGGTTGCTGCGGTGGGCAAATGATGTAACAGTGTTTCACCGGCAACACCGACTATCGCAGCAAGCCTACTCTCATTGTACCACAGGCTTAAACTCAGTAGGCCTTAAATAGAGATGTAAAACTCTCAGACATATCTGATTGTTTTAATTATTGAACAGTTTTCCTTTGCAGTAACTAGTCACAGATTTACAAATAATCGACCATATATATATATAGTCGAACCCTAAGGCTGTAGAGGCATATTCTCATTAATCGCTTTGATTTGTTTTTCAATGGATATTGAATGAGTCAGCATTGCCCTTTATTTTTCTTTGGTTTAGCAGGAACATTTTATGTGTGTTTGTAGTGCCCGTCCCCAGCTCAACCTGTTTCTGCACCTGTAAGGCAGCCTTACAGACACAGTCACACCTGCCCTGCTCAGTGTGATCTGCTGTTTAATATTATACGTGTTTTGATGGTGCTTCTGTTTATTGTGTTACATGAGCCGTATGTAGGAAGAGGAAGGATATGGCAACTCTGCATGTTATGTGTCTAATATTGGTCCCCTCGAGGGCTTTCCAGGGCCGGATTCAGTGATGATCACACACACACACACACACACACACACACACACACACACACACACACACACACACACACACACACACACACACACACACACACGTAGTGCTCCAGCCACACACACACACACACACACACACACACACACAGTAGTGCTCCAGCCACACCCTCTCTCTCTATATCTCTCTATCACTGCAGTCATGTGATCAGACTTCACTTCATTAAACCGCAATGGAAGTTTGTCTTGGAAAAATGAGTGCTTGTGCATGTGGTGTTTTCTTTCAGTGATTCATTATCAGAACTATCACACACACACACACACACACACACACACACACACACACACACACACACACACACACACACACACACACACACACACACACACACACACAGTAGTGCTCCAGCCACACACACACACACACACACACACACACACACAGTAGTGCTCCAGCCACACCCTCTCTCTCTATATCTCTCTATCACTGCAGTCATGTGATCAGACTTCACTTCATTAAACCGCAATGGAAGTTTGTCTTGGAAAAATGAGTGCTTGTGCATGTGGTGTTTTCTTTCAGTGATTCATTATCAGAACTGGCAGAGCAGAGATGCTCTGTTAAAAACAGACAACACAATAATTCATAAAGTTAAACACTGCAGTTGACAAAGCTGACAGAATATAAATAGTTCATTATTGCTCCCTATTCCTTTGTTCTGTTGCTTTGTTTTATTTTTGTTCATTGTTGCTCTATTTCTTTCATTTTACTTTTCCATTTCATTTTCTTATGGTTTTTCTTGTCACATTTGTTTGCATTTCTCTTTTGCTCCTTTTTGCTCCTTCACCCTCTTTCATTCTGTTGCACTTTCATTCACTACTCCTTTAATTTAATTTCAGTTTGTTTTTTTGCTTCGTTTAGTTTGTAAGTTCATTTGCTGCTTTATTTTTTTCTTTTCCGTCTCACATTCCATTTTATTTTTTCTTTCATTTCACATTTTTGTTTGCTTTCTCTTTTGCCTCCTTTTTGTTTATTTGCCCTCTTTCATTCGATTCGTTCATTGCTGCTTTCATTTTCTTGTTTTACTTTTTGCTCATTCCTTCCTCCATTTGTTCCTACTTTTATTTTTTCATTCAGACTCATCCGTTTGGTCTCGCTTGTTATTTTTTGTTCCTCTTATTTATTCTTTCTTTCATTTTCTTCTTCTTTCTTGTGTGACTCTCTTATCCTCTTTTCTTCCTTCCATTGTTTCTTTTAGTTCTCTCCTTCTCCCTCATGACACAGCACGCTGTATTTAGCCGTGTTTTTGGGATGGAGGGTGTTATAGAGATCTGGTGCTGATGTGTGTGAGTGTCTTTGCTGACTCAGAGGTGCGATCAGTGGAAATGTTAGGCTAGCCCACTGTCTCTCTCTCTCTCTCTCTCTCTCTCTCTCTCTCTCTCTCTCTCTCTCTCTCTCTCTCTCTCTCTCTCTCTCTCTCTCTCTCTCTCTCTCTCTCTCTCTCTCTCTCTCTCTCTCTCTCTCTCTCTCTGAACACACTGGGTTTCACCACTTTGCAATATTGTCTCTTTCTCTGCGGAGTGTGTGTTTGTTGCTTTGGTGCTGACAGGTGTGCTTGTTCTTGGCAAGGTGTGCAGTGTCTCTAGCTTGCACTGCTGCTGATATGGTGTTGTGATTTAGCTGAATTTTTTTTGTTTGGGACCGACTCCTGAACACCCAGCGGTTCATGCACAGATTTTAGTGCTAATTCAACACTTGGCTTCCATCATTACTGGAAACGATGTTGTTTTTTGGCAAAATCAAGTTTGCCAACATGTTGAAGTTTACATACTGCGATTTGTGACGTTTTGACCAGAGAAAGCGACGTAGACCATCGGTACAACCCATTGATACCATTGACTGTATCTGAGTACATCACTAGCCAGGTTTCCACCCAATGATTTTTTTTGTGAAAAAAGGTTACCAATATAGCTGATGGAAATGGCAATTATCGATAAATTTTTTTTGCAAATGTTGACAGTCTTCAGTTATCTTAACATATAAATTCTATGTCAATACTTCAAATGTCGCAAAAAAAAAAAAGTTTGAAAACCCTTTTATTCGAGAAAAAGGGCTTTAACGCAAATAAATTCAATGTCACATGACAGAATTGGCCTATACAGCGTCCGCGTTTGTGGCGTTGCTCCCGTTAAAGCATTAATATAATATTAATTATTGTATTGCTATTCGTAAGAATAAGACGTATTACCTCTCAAACATCATTCATCCTTATTTTTGTAATTTTATCTTTTTTACAATCTAATCAGAAAAATGATAGCTAACTGCACCCGTTTCTGAATATTGCTTGATCAAGTATTGATCTAAATACTCTTTATACAAAAAATCATGACACTTGTTAATACATATACAATTTAATAATGTATAATAACATTTGTTTCAAAATGGATGAGGAAAATATAACGCCTTGAAAATCTACAGCTCGTCAAAAATAAAAATGGGGCGACTGTCAAACAAAGGAAGGGTGTTGGAGTTTCCAAAGCTGGCAAAAAAAGCTTATTAATAATATAATTTAATCTCAATTGAATTAGAAAAAATAAAGAAAACTGTCCGACCAATGAGATCTGCGCTTTTGTTCACGTGCCTGGAGCTGCTGAAGTTACAGTAAAACACGACTTGGTGGCACTCGAGCACAAAACGGTCTTGCCGAGCACACATTGATACAACGAAAAAGAGAAGTACGTACACAAAGAAGATGAGCTGCTAAAGCAGCTTGCCAGTTAGCAAGAGTGTGTGAATGGTTTTGGCAAGCACGTAAATACGGTCTCTCTTCTTCTTCTGTGTGACAAGCGAGTGTCAGAAGCGTAAAGTGCCGCAGCACCACCTTGTGTACCGGGAGCGCCATCTACTGAATTTGCACGTTCATTCACTCGGCGCATCGCCAGTGAAAATCGATTGGGTGTGAACACTCAATATGCGCAGAAAAACGCTACGTTAAAGATTGCTATATGACCGAACATTTTACTGTACCAATATTTTTTATGGATCCTAAAATTTTGCATACAGGGCAAATGAGCTGTCAAGTGTACACACCCATGGTACAAAACCAAGCCTATAATTCGTGAAAATAGTAAACGGTAAATTGGCGAATTTAAATTGTCACATGATCCTTCCAGACATCCCTATGCATTTTCAAAGCCATGACGAGAAACGATTTTAATTAAACCATGGGGCTACTCTCTGCATTTTACAAATATTTGGGATGCGAAAGCTACAATATAATTTGCGATATATTACATAACGACTCGAGGGCTTTTTTTAGCCATACAATAAAACTTTTGGCATAATGTGTTTTTTTGGGATGTCATTACGCACCATTTTATCAGTAAAAGGCCAATTGGAAGTGAAACAGCTAATTTCTTTTTTTTTAACGCATATTCACTTAGCTGATAATAAAACCGTGCAAAAAGTGGATGGAAACTTGGCTACTGTCTCATTTTCATTTATGAACAATTAAATTTGATGTCTATGCTAAGTACATTTCTCAAATGGACACCTTTCAATTCAATTCAATTCATACACATTTAATTACATTTTATGTACACATTTTATTTTCATAGGCATCATTAAATATAAGATGAAGTTCATTTTAAACCTCTGAGCTTTGATTGTTCCTGACAGGAATTGTACTGTTTGCCAAGGGAATCATTTAATCTCTAGTTACCCAACATAAACTTGTTAAGATCTTTAAAAAGGAAATGTCTCAGACGATAATAAGAAGGCGGATGGTTCAAGTTCATGCTGTAGCTTTTCTGCACAGCTGTCTTTTCTTTTGTTGTCTGCACTTTGCTTCATGGGAGATGCAGTTTTACATTAAAACCACTAAAACCTTCAGCAAATAATATAACCTCAGATTGAATAACTGACTGTATTGATCAGTCTATCTTTTTTCCTCATCCCTCTCCTCTTTCCCTCCTCTCCATCACTCACCCTCTCTCCACCTTTTTTTTTGGCTTTTCTTTTCCCTTATGCTGGGTGCTATAATTCACAGTACAGGAAATGCACTCTCACTGTGGCCTCGGGGGATTGAAGGGCCTTCACAGACCGTCTGTCTGTCAGTGTATGCCCTGCTCACTGTCCAAAAGCACTTACCGTCTGTGCTCTCCTGAAACATCAGCAGTCGATCTCTGAACAGAGTGCCTGTTTTATCTTCCCGTTCTGCCTTAGATTTAAATGAGGGTGAATTTTGCTGATCTGGAGCAGAATCTGGTTTAGATACTGTAGGTCTGGGGTTGGGTTTGAGGTGATGCGTTTCAGATCTAGATCAGAATATGGTGTAGTAGAGCTGCACACGTTATCATTAAAAGATCGCAATCTTGATTCAAACACTCACATGGTCTCATCACACGTCACAATTTGAAAAGGGTTCATTGCATCAGCCAAATCCAGCAGTAAATATTTTAAGTAAATGTAACTTAAATAGTATGTTGGAAATGCACATGTCCACAAAGCCTTGTCTAGATTACTCAGGATAAGAAGTGCGATATATAATTATACAAAATATGTTTTTGCTACAAATCCAAATTAAGTGAGCTACTCAAATTATCCAAGTCAAGTAACAAACAAAGATTTATTTGTAAAAAAAATAATGATTTTGTTACACTTGCACTCTCAGTGATTCATTTTTATCAGTGTGGGTGATAAACCTATCATATCAAGATTGCGATAAAATTTACATTGATAACCATGATTTGTTTTACTCCATATGGATTAATCTAGCAGTCTATCACACAGAAATAAACTCGACAACAGCCAGTCAGTGCATGTTGCTAATAAGTGATTTCTGCGTGTCTCTGTGTAAATGAACGGCACAGTTTCGTCTTACACACACAGTGTTTTTAATATCTGCTGTCTCAGTGTATATATATACACGTCTTATTATGTATATATATAAATAGACAAACATGCATGTATATATTTAAGAAAAATGTGTTATATTGTTATAAAAAATATATTTATATATATGATAAATTATATATACAGTATATACATGCAAATATCTCTTAAATATATACAGGCATATATGGGTATTTATATATACATAATAATTATACACAGCACACACACATATATATATTATGTAAACACAAACTTTTATTTTGGATGCCCAGCACTAATACATTTGTATTAAATCATAAAACACAGAATCCTCCAAAATAAAATGCAAAACACAGAATTTAGGGAAAAATAAATTGGATCGGATTTAAATTTAAAAATAAAAGGTAGCTACTATGTGGAGTTTAATTCTGTCAAACAAGTTTACATTCATTTTCAAGGTCTAACAAATATGTGGGCAGCATTTTCTTCCCCATTAATGGTAAATTAATATCATGATAAATATCAATATGGTATGATATGATATGGAAAAAAATATTGTGATAATGTTTTTGGCTGTATCACCCAGCCCTACTTCAAATAAAGATTCCATCAATTCCATCGTTACACCAGTAGGTGGCGACAAGTGATTGTTAAAAATGTATTTCATTGAATCATTCATTCAAGAGATTTGGTCAAAAGTGCTGATTCATCCAGTAATGGAACAAGTGGAGTATTTATTAATGAGTCATTGAATCATATATTTCTGATCTGGATCACAATATGGTATAGTTACTGGACTGGAATGGGTTTGAGCCAAGCCTGCCGCTCTCGTGTTAAAAACTGAAGCTGACACGTCTCGATCGCCCCCAGGTGGTTGGTCCCAGTATAGCTCAAAACCCCCGCCCCTCCTGACTTTTCCAGGATTTTTGGAAGGAGATTGGAGCTTTAGCTTTAATTTTTACATTTCCATAACTGTTTATTTCACACCAACATAATGAATTGTTCTGCATCTACGAGAATGTGGGCGGGGTTTTGATATCGCTGCTCTGCTTCCTCCTCTTTACCGCACAGACTCCGGTCCAAAATCTGCGCAAGATGTCAGCGCCATATTCGGACGTTGGCGGCTTCACTTTTCTTCAATGGGAGGCAGTGAAGACGCGTCGTCCATATTTTTACGGTTTATGGTTTGAGCTAGGAATGTTAATGATTAATCGATGATCGATTAATTGTGGATAATACATTTAATTGATAAAACCTATCGATCATCGACTAATCAGGGTCATGCGTGTGCGTGCTGCTCAACCGCGAAACATGTAAATCAGACACGAAGAATTAATGATGCGAGCGCGCCGGAGCTCGGTTTGGGACCATTTTACAGCTAGAGTTACACCTTCATCTTGACTACAAGTTCGCATGTGCATTTGCAGACTTTTGCTTTGTGCAAATGTAAATTTTTTTAAAATCTCATATAGGATGCATCTGGTTAAGAATGAATGCAGTAGTGAAGTGTGCCGGTGATCAGCGTCAGCGCATGCAGCTCCAACAGCAATGCACAACTTATAACGACTATGATTGGGACTGTCATGTCACATATCATTATAAAGAGAACAATATTGTTATACATCGCTGTGAATTTACTGGGTCTAGTTGGCGTTTTCAGTGCGTTGTTTCAGGAAGAGCGCGTCCACACATTCTGAAGAGCACGCATCTGAGGTGGAGCTGGTGACACGTTGTATTACTCATATTTGATTATTAAATAAGTAATTTAATTAAATTATCAATCAAATCGATTCATTTTTCAATCCTATAGCCCTTTATTTAGACTAAAAACCCTTCCCATTGATTTGGTGTGGAACATGGTGTCTTGAGCAGCGTTTGCACTGTCATGCGGTCAGCTGTAAGCCACTGCTGTAGACACATTTGCAGTATTAAGGCTATCGATTAATTGATCGTTAATTTAAACACCGATCGATCATGGAAATTAGTGTAAATTGACATCCCTAGTTCGAGCGTATTTGGTTAGTAACTAATCTAGTTAGTTAAGGTAAACCTAGGATGGGATCTGAATTAGAATCTGGTTTCATTACTGTAAGGTTTAAATTGATATGTTAATGATCTTGATCAGAAGTTTTATGTTTGACATTCTTTTGCTGTATATTAAAATACTTGGTAACAGTCGCACCCTGTTGACAATAGATCAGCATTCCTACTGTGTTGACCAGGATCCTGCTGTTTACCCTAAACTGTGTTTGTTTGAGAGGGAAAGAGAGAGATGGCAGTCTTTGGCCATCATGTGATTCTGGACTGACTTATTTTACTGGGTGTGGTGCATGCAGGAACAGTCTGTTCGCAAACATGGCTCACACAAAAGTGAAGCGATTCTCTGCTTAGTTAGTGCAGAGGGACAAAAACAGATAGTATTAGTGCTGATGAGTTATTACTTAAATGGCACGCAGCAGTCCTGTGTCATGGCCATGTTCTGTTCTGCCGTCGTTCACCTGTTCTCAGATCAGTGCATTAGATAGACAGTGAGGCCACTTTCACAGGAAGTTTTTAAAACTAACATTCGGATCAGTTTTGTCCTGACTATCAACACCACAGATTGAAGGTCTGTAAGATTGCGTGCAACTGACCTTTCCAGAATTTCTAAATCTCTTCAGTGTTTTGCTTTCTCACGGATTATGTGAAATCTTTTACTCATTCAGCCAGTTTATTGAAGCGGTTCTGATCAGCGTATCCATGAGCGTGACTGCATATAATGTGTTGGTTTGCATGTGCGTATGTTTATGTTTGTGTGTGAGAGTGGAAACCCTGCGCTGCAGTCACAATACGGGCTTTTGTACCCAGTGTTTGTTTACAATGCTGCCTTCTCGCTTTGCATAACTCCAGCAGGGAGGGACAGTCAAGTGATGGAGAGAGAGAGCGGGTGAAGGAGACGGATAGAGAGAAAGAGAGATTGTGAGTGGTATCAGTGGAATCTGTTTGTGTGCACTCTTTTATCTCGTCTCGGGCCTCTGGTCAGATGATGTCATGCACTAAAGTCTTTGTGATTGGAGGTCCACTGGTTTGGAGATGGAGGATTGTGGTTTTTTGGGTATCGCCAGCTACCTTGCATTACCTCTACACATTATGATGCAAATGAAACAGTTCAGTACAGCTGTATCAGAATTGGATCATGATTGAAACTGTGCTGAAAGCGCATATTTTTTCATATCTTTGATCGGTTTCAGTCTGCGTTCATGCTGTCGTCCTGTATGACTCGTGATAGAAGTGGCTCTGGGAAATGACGGTTGCAGAGATTCTGCTTATATAGATGACCTTATTCTTTATTGAGCCATTCTTGAATGATCTAAATTATGATTCAGAGTTCTAAAAAATCCATGCAATATATGCATTTATTATTATTATTATTGTAGTTGTTATATCGTTTCAGAGGTTTGAAATATCCACTAAATGCTTCATGTAGATTTCTGCCTTTCTAGACTGTTAATTGTCTATACGATGAAGTGAAATATTTCAAATAAATCCAAGTAGATTTATTTTTATTTATATTCTATTTTAGTTAGTGCTGTCAAAATGATTAATCGCGTCATATGTATATTTATATATATATATATATATATATATATATATATATATATATATATATATATATATATATATATATATATATATATATATATATATATATATATATATATATATATATATATATATATATATATATATATATATATATATATATATATATATATATATATATATATACCAAGCCTGCTGCACTCGTGTTAAAAACTGAAGTGTCCGTGCCTCGATCGCCCCCAGGTGGTTGGTCCCAGTATAGCTCATAACCCCCACCCCTCCGTGTATTCTAATGAACGCGAGACAAACTAAACAATCAAATTACACTTCAAACTATTTTTCCCCAAAGATTGATTCTCTACAACCCTCTACAATGCAAGTAAATCGTCACTCTGGGCGATTAAATAATATCTATCATTAGCCATTGGCTAATACATTCTCCGATTTTACTCGCCAGTGTGTGTGTGTGATGCTAAGAATAAGTTTAGCATAATATATTTTTACTCGCTGAACACTCTGAATGAGCGCTTGAGAGTTTCGTTCTCGTCAAGTGATCTATACGATTTCAAATCAGCTCATCTGACGTACCGTAACCTCTAGTGTGAAGAACTCCGTCGGTTTGCTGAGTGCGTTTCTCACACACACGCGTGCACGCGAGAGCATGCTAGAGTCTTACATATCATGCAAAATCGACGCGCTACATGTTAGCAATATTCTTTGTTGTATTTTCCTGTCAAAATAACAGAGTTCATTTGGAATTATTCAGCTTTTAAGAACAAGCAGAAGATATGCCGTTTTTTTTCGGTAGTGGGTGGAACTAATGCGCAAATGGCAATCTCATTGGCTGGCGTTCATCTTTTCCTGTCCCTGTTTTGATTCCAGCAAATCAGTTTGAGCTTTTGCTGTCAATGTGATTAATATTCATGAACCCCGCAGCTCATCAATCCTTAGTGCGTTGTATGTTGTTATTAGTAGTAGAATTTGTAGTATTATTATTATTATCTTTTAATAATATAATATAATTACTATTATCTATTTTTTTTACAGAAACACCAACAATATCTTAAGCACCACCACCAGTCCAAAGTTCAGTTAAATGACAAATATGCATTCATACATGGTTACTAACAGTTTTAATTACTAAAGTTCTATCATTTAAATATTGCTTGATTATCATAATATCATAACCATAGTCTAATGCTTGATTGACTGATGTTAAGCATGTAGGTTCAGATATTTGAAAATTTGTGCCATTTTACAAAGATATTGTCGGTCCTGCGTTTTCTACTGCACAGACTCCGGTCCTGCGTTTACTACTGCGCAGACTCCGGTCCTACGTTTACCACTGCGCAGACTCCGGTCCTACGTTTACCACTGCGCAGACTCCGGTCCTGCGTTTACTACTGCGCAGACTCCGGTCCTGCGTTTACTACTGTGCAGACTCCGGTCCTGCGTTTACTACTGCGCAGACTCCGGTCCTGCGTTTACTACTGCGCAGACTCCGCTCTCGAGGTCACTCCTGCGCAGACTCCGGTCTCAAGGTCACTACTGCGCAGACTCCGGTCTCGAGGTCACTACTGCGCAGACTCCGGTCTCGAGGTCACTACTGCGCAGACTCCGCTCTCGAGGTCACTACTGCGCAGACTCCGGTCCTGCGTTTACTACTGCGCAGACTCCGGTCCTGCGTTTACTACTGCGCAGACTCCGGTCCTGCGTTTACTACTGCGCAGACTCCGGTTTCGAGGTCCCTACTGCGCAGACTCCGCTCTCGAGGTCACTCCTGCGCAGACTCCGGTCTCAAGGTCACTACTGCGCAGACTCCGCTCTCGAGGTCACTCCTGCGCAGACTCCGGTCTCAAGGTCACTACTGCGCAGACTCCGGTCTCGAGGTCACTACTGCGCAGACTCCGGTTTCGAGGTCACTACTGCGCAGACTCCGCTCTCGAGGTCACTCCTGCGCAGACTCCGGTCTCAAGGTCACTACTGAGCAGACTCCGGTCTCGAGGTCACTCCTGAGCAGACTCCGGTCTCGAGGTCACTACTGCGCAGACTCCGCTCTCGAGGTCACTACTGCGCAGACTCCACTGTCGAGGTCACTACTAGGTAAACTCCTGTCCTGCGTTTACTACTGCGCAGACTCCGCTCTCGAGGTCACTACTGCGCAGACTCCGCTCTCGAGGTCACTACTGCGCAGACTCCGGTCTCGAGGTCACTACTGCGCAGACTCCGCTCTCGAGGTCACTACTGCACAGACTCCGGTCTCGAGGTCACTACTGCGCAGACTCCGGTCTCGAGGTCACTACTGCGCAGACTCCGGTCTCAGGGTCACTACTGCGCAGACTCCGCTCTCGAGGTCACTACTGCGCAGACTCCGCTCTCGAGGTCACTACTGCACAGACTCCGCTCTCGAGGTCACTACTGCGCAGACTCCGCTCTCGAGGTCACTACTGCGCAGACTCCGCTCTCGAGGTCACTACTGCGCAGACTCCGCTCTCGAGGTCACTACTGCGCAGACTCCGCTCTCGAGGTCACTACTGCGCAGACTCCTGTCCTGCGTTTACTACTGCGCAGACTCCTGTCCTGCGTTTACTACTGCGCTTACTCCGGTCCTGCGTTTACTACTGCGCAGACTCCGGTCCTGCGTTTACTACTGCGCTGACTCCGGTCCTGCGTTTACTACTGCGCAGACTCGAGGTCATGTATTATGTAAACACAAACTTTTACTTTGGATGCGATTTAATCGATTTGACAGCACTAATTATAGTATGGGTTACTATTTAAGTTAGCTTTCATTTGAATTTCACTTTTTATTCTATTTCAAGTTATATTTTTTTATGTCAGCATTATTTAAATTCATGAAAATTATAGTTGTTTGTTAGCTAAAACAATACTTGTTAGTTAACAATAACAACACTGGTTCCATGCTGTTGGATAGTTGTTTGACATTTTAAATCCACCAATATAACAATAAACGGTGTTATGTTTTATTTTGCATTTGAACATTTTGAATAATAGTATGAAAAATAGACAAGACATTATTAAAATGTGGAGACATTTTAAGGTGATGCAAAATAATTGATGGATTAGTTTTGCATTGATTCATTGAAATAGTTTTAACTGATTCACAGAAATGTATCATTCTACTCATATTTTTAAAACCTCTGTCTTCTCTGTAATGAGAAATAATCTAATTAAATTAGACCAAAATGGGCCCATTAAAAAAAAACTAAATTAAAAGCATTTTGATATTCACAGTGTTGTATAATTTTATATTGGCACAAAAATCAATGTGACAGTAAATAAAACATAGCAGTCAGATTTGCCATCATGCTATATATTTTTTGTGTAAGATATGTCATTGTGAAAGTATGATTAGCTTATGCTATTTGTTTAACTGTTATGTCAGATCAGGGTGTGAGTCAGCTCTGTCAGATCTCAGCGCTGCTCTCTCATTCTTCAATTAATAGACCCGGACTGCCGCACCCTCTTCTGCAAGCAGGGCATCGGTTACCTCATAGGTCAAGCGTCACTCACTCCAGCTGTGTGTGTGGATGTCAGTGCGTCGATGTAAAATGCAGGGGTATGTTTTTCCAAACAGTCACCCGCCAAAGTAATTTTTGAACTTAATTTTTGAATTTTAGAACTTTGAATTTTTAGACAAGCAGTTTCTGTGTGCGTGTGTGTGTTACTGTCTTACTGACAAATAGGTTAGTAAGCTGCGTCAGAAATGTATTGTAAAAGTGCCCAGTCATTTTGTGAATGAAGGAACCTCCTAAAGCATGGTTTGAGATTAACTTGCATTTGGGAATGCAATGTACACTAGGTTCACTTTATTTACATTCACATTTGCACAATTAACCTACAGCATTTCACCAATATTCCACCAAAATTAAAGCTTGAGGGTGTGAACATTTGAAACTGAAGAACATCTAATGTCTCATCCGAAGGATGCTGCTGTTTGACAGTAGTGTCCCCGTCACTATACAGGGGCTTTAGGACCCACACTGACCACAGGGTGAGCGCCCCCTGCTGGCCTCACTAACACCTCTTCCAGCAGCAACCTAGTTTTCCCAGGAGGTTTCCCAGGAGGTCTCCCAGGAGGTCTCTCGGTAGTGAGTGCTGAAAGTGAAGGGCTGTTTAGTAGGGATTTGCGCAATGACTAGCCTAACCCCGGTAGTATAACAAGCCTAAGCAAGCTTAATTGTTATACTAGTTTGACATGACATGGAAGAAAATGGAAAAGTTTTGTGTAAGCTTTCAAAATCCTCCTTCACCCGAGTGGAGATTTATCTGAAGCCTCCTCGAGCGCCAGAGAAAACCAACGCATGCAAAACCTGAGGTAAAATTAAATTATTTTGTTTTGCTGCAGATATACACTTTTCAAAATAATATATTAATTTCAAGATATAACATTAACACGACAGTAATTTAAACATAGCCTTTGTAAAAAAATAAATAAATAAATAAATAAATATATATATATATATATATATATATATATATATATATATATATATATATATATATATATATATATATATATATATATATATATATTTAAAGCAAAACCTTAAATGTGCCAAAAAAAATTAAACGACTAGTATTTTCCAAGTCGTCTTGCAGCACTAACGTTTAATCGACTAGTCTCGCACATCCCTAAGTTAGCTCAGTGTCACACATTGTAGATGAAACGGAAACAGGCTCAAAGCTGATAATGCAGAGAAGCTTCTTTTCATCAAAAAGAACCTGCCTCTCACTTTTCCGAAAAGGGCTGTATGGCTATGATAACATAATAATTTAATTCAGTTGTTCTGCTACTATATTGTGTGGTACTGGAATCCACAAGAATGTTACAGGTTACATTTTTGTGAAATGGGCAGCAGTGCCATGTTTGTTTAGGAAAACTCCAAGTTGAATATTAAAATGTCAGCAACAGCATCAATTTGTGTATTTGCTTTGTTACAGTCAGAAAGTGAAAAACATCTGATGAAAATAAAACATTGTTATAAGAACTGTAATGGTATTATTAAGTACTCGTATCCATACTCGGTATCGGCAAGTACCCAAATGTAAGTACTTGTACTTGTACTTGGTCTGAAAAACAGTGGTATCGGTGCATCTCTATCACCTGTAGTCCTTTTGGTGTGTCCAGGTGCTGGTTTTTTTTCCAGACGCAGGAGACAACACAGTCGTGTTAGTTCTTTGGCATCGGTTTGGTGTGTCCCTACCTTAAGGGGTTCGGCATTACACTTGGGAACCCCTGTCCTAAAGGTTCAGACCGACTTCCAGGCACCATAACTATGCCTTTATCTAAAACCAAGTAAAGATGGCCAAATATAACAAATTTTTCTTAAAAGTAGAGATGGCCAAACTGAAATTTGAATTGATGGTGGGTTGAAGGATCGTTGGTAGACATTGGATGTGCCCTGTTTACTTCCACATACTGCTTTTCAGCTCTAGTGTTTGAGTCAGTGATACTTACATCACCTCTGTCTCACACACCACCTCTAGATTCCAGCCTCTCTCTCTCTCTTTGTCCCTCCCTCTCTCACTTTACTGCAGTTGGTGGTGACAAACAGGAAGTGTGCTTTTTCACAAGCCTCCAAGGAAAAGGATGGATAAAGAGAGGAGAGAATTAGAAAGAGCAAGGCGGTAGTCGTAATGACATGTATTTGAAGCGCTGGAGTGGAGCCAGAGCGGGCTAGCAGCGTGCTGATGACATCACCCTCCCCTCCTTCTATTCTGCCATTGAAACAAATGCTCTCTTCAGAGAGTGAGAGAATGAGAGAGGGAGGGAGACTGAGAGAGAGAGAACCAGTACTGAGTGAATGAGAGCGGCTGTTTATCCGCTGGGCTCTAGGACCCAGCACGGACAGGAAGAGTTACGCGAGCAAGAGAGCATTGCTACTCTCTGCTGGGAGGCCATCCTCACCATTCCCTCTTTCACTCAGACACTCACACATTCCCGGAACAAAGTTTCCCCGTGTTGCGTTTCAGGCTGGACTGAGTGGATGATACTCCCACATGCCGCCTGAGGACACAACTTTTTGTTTATTTTCTTGTCGCAGTTCATTTTACTGAGGTGCTTCCACTCTGCTGGATCCTTATGGGCCTCTCAGAACCCCGCAGCTGATCTGAGTGTGTGTGTGTGTGTGTGTGTGTGTGTCGGTGCGTGTTCGGCAGCATGCGCTTCTTCACATGCCCAGGCAGAGGCTGAAACTTTGCCTGCCTGCAGGCGAGACGGGATGCGCGGGTGAGCGCAACGGACATTTGGAGCGCAGAGCCAGCGGGACTGGCTGGAGAAACCAGTGCCTTCTTTTTACCCACAGTCCTCTGGTGGCGTCATGCTGAGTCTGCAGGATTCTGTGTTCTTTGAGATCAGCATCAAGTCTCTGCTCAAGTCCTGGAGTGGGAACTGTGAGTAACACACACTGATGAGTACACTGTGTGCTTTATGAAATGTCCAGATGAAATCTCCAGCTTTTGCGTATATTGTACAGGATATTGCGTGATGGTTCCAAAAAAGAGCTGGCTGCGACAGGCCCGCATACACACCCTCCTATCTGCATAGATGCAGATTATTGTGGATCGATGTTGGTGAATGTTGCTAGTACCTGAAATTAGGTTCGCTTATGAGTTGCGTGATTGGAGCAGAGCACATAACTGACTTAAAGGATGGGTCAACAAACATTTTACAGGGTCAATGACATGTTTTGACCTTTTTCAACCCATAGCTTGAGCTGTACCACTCTCGTGTTCGAAACGCCGTTCACATTCTCTCTTGAGTCCAAAGTGCCCAAATGTACATATGTGTGTGTGTGTGTGTGTGTGTGTGTGTGTGTACGACTGCTAACTCTTGAGTTCTGCAGTGTGGCTCGGTCATCGTCTCTTGCTCCTCGCCAGGTTCTTCACCTTGCTCTCTGTCTTCCCTTTCTGATGTCCTCTTTGAAGGTCTTGGGTTTCACATGATGATGGCCTGACAGCGTAGGAAGTGGCGTGTAGGATAATGGTGGAAGATCCAGTGGAGAGTCCGATCAATGAAAAGAAACATTAGCAATCCCAAAGGACAAAAAGAGCAATACGATCGTAATCATACACGCATACTGATATAGACACGCACACACATCTATATGCATACAGGCACCTAATGTATGTATTAGGAATATACGTTGTTTTTGTACCTGTATTTTAGAACTAAATGGGTCTTTTGGACCTATTAAGATTTGATTTGTAAATTTTTGAGATTGTGAGTTTGTGTTATTAGATGATTAGAAATACATGTTTAGTACAAGTCTGCAAAGTCATAAATTTGATTATTGTGAAATCAGATTGTTGTGAGATTTTTGAATTAAATGTAATGACTTGCACATTAACATTAGTTAAAGCCTATTCTAAATATTTTATTTTATTCCTAAAATTACCTTTTTTGTAAACCTTGCATCAGTTTTTGAACGCATAGTTCTCAGTAAATTTATTTTTTTATTATTTTTATTATTTTATCCATAAAGTTACCAGTTTTTCTCCACTTTGCATCTGTTATGAACGTGCGGTTTTCCACTTTGAATCTTACACAAATTGCCAAGCAATCCATCAGTCATTTTTGAGAGCTTGTGCTTTTTAAAATGCAGATGGTTCATTTTGGGATGTAGATGTAGTTCTGTTGGTCACTGTTGACCAGAGTCAAGTACATCAACAGCTAGTAACGTCCAGCACTGTTGGAGAATATCACTTGGATTGGCATGCAGTGAGTCTCTCTCGCTTTCGCTCCCTCCTCTCTCCAGTCTTGTGTGTTGATGCCAATTCCTGTGCATTGGGCCTCTCTATTCAAACAATGAGGAGCGAGACCTAGTTTCAAGAGCTGGCAACATCCAACTGAGGCAGTGAGTAGACTCTTCCAATCTTGCTACTGCCCGTCTCTGGTTAGAAGTCAGGTCAAAGACATAACTTTGTCTCCAAATAAGAGTTATTAAACTGCAGGTGAAATGTGTGTTGAATGTAGGTCTGCAGATTTGTGGAATCTGGGCATGTTCAGACACTGCAGAAATAATGTTGACACTTTATTAGAGACATAGCAGATTAATCTCTCCCTCTTTCAAATACACAAACAAAGCTCCTTTACACTCTTCCATGCATGAAGCAGATGGAAGCCCACCACAGAGAAAATAGGGGAAAGTTTTGGTTGAAACAGCTGCATTTTTTTTTCTTTTTTGCATACGGAATGTGTCAGCACGCATATGTTGCATAACGTTATGTTGCATTCTCTGTGTTTCCGCTACTGTACTACTGTCATGATGAAGTAAAGCCAACTTTCCACTATCTCTTACAAAACGACAGGCTGGAAGTCATTCATTTCCATTGAAATGTTGAAATTCTGACTTTTTGATTGCTTTAAAAATGGGGATGCACCAATAGAATTATAATTTTTTTGGCTGATATGGTCCCGATTTTAACAAACAACTATTGGCCAATACTAGGTGTGTAACAATATATCGTGTGACAATATATCGTAATACAGAAATGCAACAATATGTACCGTTGATAGTGACAATCTGTATTGTGTATAGTTCACCCAAAATGAAAACATTCAAGTTTACAGAGTTTTAGTACTACATTAAACTATAACTAAATGTATTTCTTGTTACCAGTAAAAAGTGGCCTACATTATTTTAAATATATCTAGTCAGTGACAGAGTGTTAGCGGATTCGTAGCATAATTCTGTATTTTCAGCTTCAGAATCATGAATATTTTTATTCTGGTGTCACCGTTGTCCTGTGCATTGAATTACCAGCACCAGGTCCGAGCCTATTCATGTCCACCCCCAATGTAACACCAAATTTAGCATTTAATCAATTCAGTACATTTTTTTGTTAACTTTTTACCTAGGGATGCACCGAATGTTCGGCAACCGAAGTAAAAAGACCAAATATATGTTACCGAACAATGACGTTTTTGATGATGCGATCAAATATAGTAACCAGCGCGTGTGAGAGAGAGGCGCGCACGCTTCTAAATGCAGCAAACATGTCGGAAGAGTTAAGTGTCTGAGAAAGACGCAAAAATGGCCGGTTGCAGACAAAGCACCCTCAAATGCAAGCAAGAGAACCCTCAGTTGATACTGTAATAATATATTGGCAAATGCTCCAGCGCATATTTGTATCTGTAGAACGTCAAATCTATCCATTTACAACATGTTTCTGCAGCGGTGACATAGTTGTTGATCTCTTGTACGCAATGGCCAATGTGTTTAAAGTTAGTCAGACTCCACTCATGCTCAAACCGCCAGAGTTTTTATTCAGTGCTGAGTTATACAGGCTCGCAAAACCTCTCATGAACAAACAAACAAACAGAGTGTAGACACGAATCGATATAAGTAAGATATATATGTGCATTGTTAGCAGCTTCATTGAACTTTGTGAGATTGCGATGAACTGACATAGCGACAGCATTTAGTGAGCGTGAATGGAGCGGTCATGGCTTGCTTTCGACTACAGTCTAGATAATCCATCAAATAAAACTATTGTTTTTCATGTTGCAAAAAGGATTAATGGCCAATTGCAAAGTTTCGGAAGTGACATAGTGAAATGGTAAGGTGGCCAAATAAAACTTTTCTTTAAGTTATATGGTGCTTTGTTTGTATAATGTCTGCTGGAATGCTAAACAATTTCAGTGTTAAATAAATATTTTTAAATTGTTGTTTTGTAATTTATTTTTCTTTTAAATTACATTTTTACTATTTAATTTATGCAATGGTGAAAAAATTGGCAAAATAAATGGAAGAAATTTCGAAAAATAGCGGTTGATATTCGGCTTCGGCCAAGTGTTTTATTATTATTCGGCTTCAGCCAAGAATTTTAATTTTGGTGCATCCATATGCTACTTTTATCATATGTCTTGCATTAATATTGTATCGTGAGTTCAGTATTGTGATATGTATCAAATCGGGACATGAGGGTTTCATTACACCCCTAGGCGATAACAATATTTTTGTAATAGTCACTTTCTCTCTTATTGGAACTTTTGTCATTAAAATAGAGTAGTGTTTGGATCATGTTTTAAATGAGCAAAATGTGAAAAATATGCTTGCGTTAAGTTATACTAGCTAGTTTGGCTGAATCATCAAATAATTTCTATTGAACATGGATTGGATCCATTTAACCCTTTGATGCGTAAATATGTACAGTGCAATACATTGGACAAGCGTTCATTTTTCTGTATTTTCATACTTGTTTTTGTGCTTTTTATTTGGTTGATTCATTCATTTGGCTGTATGGAGTGCAGAATACTGTATACACACTCTTTACACACACTTTATCTTCACAATTTGGAGCAAAACATTTGTATGTGTATGCCGTGATAATGCAGTTACTGCATTCAACTTTTCATTCCCGAGCCCAGTCTTTGATACCTAAACTGCATCAAGCACACCATCTCACACCGCAGTGAGTGAGTGTATCGAGACCCGAGATAGCTTCTGTTTGTGCTGGGCTTTTAACTAGCGGAGTATAATGCAGATGATGATGTCATTCAGGTTATTTGATCTCCCAGTGTGATCGGCCTAGTCTCTTTTAGACAGACCGCATCCACATGACTCCTCTGGAAATCATATTCATCCCTGTGTGTGTGTCTGTTTGTATTTCACTTAACTAATTAAAGCCATATTTGCATGGGACTAGTGTCCCTGTGGAGCTTAGGTAAATGTTGTGTTCTGCGGACATACTCCCTGATACGTACCAATTTAGAATTGTCTGTTTTTCTTTTGGAGCAGGTTACCTACTATTTTTGGATAATGAAACCAAAATGTCCACAACGTGTTAAAAAAGGACATTACTTGTGAAATTATTATAATTGTGAAAACAAAAAAACACAACAAAATATGAACTAAGGCAAATGTACTTTTCTAGTTAACTTTGATCTAAAATATTTATTCCGGTTTATTTAGATCTTTTTTGTAATTATCATTATTATTAAATTATACTGAATATTTTGTATTATTAAACAATACAAAAATACAAAATTAATTGGTCTGAAATTATACAATCATTTTTTTAAAGTCCTAATCTATCACACGTCATTGCATGTTCATAATGTAATATTTATTGATCTGAAAATACTTCTTATGCGTCTTCTTTTTCTTCTTCAAAGAATCAGTTGAGGCAAAAATCAATCATAATGATTCATTTATTGAGTCTGGTCTCTATATTTCCTTCCCAGCGGAGGTCTGGACAATACTCTTTTTTTTTTAACAGTAATGCATTTCCATTGGGACTTTTCTTTTTTATTACCAAAAAAAGTTAATATTTCATCCCAACTGGATATAAATATAAAAGGATAGATCAGGCTTTTTTTCTCATTTAGGCACCTACGTGTGACATATAGAAGGCCTTGGGACTGAGAAAACATACTGAGAGTGCAGGGCTTACCACTTAAGAAAATTATGGAACATTTTAATATTTTGCACAATGTAATAAACTACTGAAAACAAACAACGTACAATCTAATAATCAAAACTCTCATGAGGACAAAACAAAGTTAACTAGTAATTTCAACGTTTTTTTTTATCTTCCCTTGCCATCTCTAAATCATTTTCCAAATTATAACATTGAGTGTGTTTATCATGCACCCTCATAATGTGATTATAATGGGATTTTGGCAATATTACAATTCAATTTTACCCCATGTAAACGCAATACTTCGATCAAACTAATGCGATTATGCTCATAATCGTAGTAACCATATTCACATTAAACTATGTGGCGTACACTGATTTTAATTGCAATTCACAGACATATAAACACTTTAATCTCATTATTACCGCTCTGACCAAAGTGCACATATGCGCGGACGTACACGGATGCGGTGTGTTGTTCATACAACTTCATGAATGAACTCTCTCTTCTCCATATCACTAAACTCTGAACACAACTTGCTGCGCAGTCTCTGCTCCGTATCTTCATCCAGACGATGTTCATCACGTCCATAAATATGTATTTTGAATTTGATGTGAGTAAATTAAAACAATGGCCGGAAACATACATACTGTATGCCTGTCTGAGTGTGGTATAACCATACTTATTAGTGAATAATCAGAATAATGAAATTTGTATGTAAACTGGAGTGAAGAGTTCTGCTTGTGTCATCTTACTGCGATTAAAACTTACTCTGATTATTAGAAAATAATCGCATTATTGGTGCACATGTAAACGTAGTCATTGTTTATTATGAAATGCTCTTAATATGCTGATTAATAATGCTAAATGTCTGGGAAAAAACAAAACGTCTAAAGGCGTAACGTGTTCATTTATCTCAAACCTGGTTTAGCTAAACGGTTGGAGTCATCTGTATGGCAGATAAAAAATATTGTATTTGCTGCATTCTCGTTTTCTGTTGCATTTTAGCAATGGTTATTTTGCTGCTCATCGTTTCTCTGCTTCTGTTGTTAAAATAACCTCGTCATCTGCAGCTCTTAATGTAGAGAGAGAGAGAGAGAGAGAGAGAGAGAGAGAGAGAGAGAGAGAGAGAGAGAAGAGAGAAGCAATGCGCACAGAGCAGAAAGGGCTTGAATGAAGTGCGTTTGATTCTAGACAAAAATATTAGAGGATGTAGCAGCGAAAGATCATTACCACAAACGACCCTGAGCGCTTGTGGTGTGTACCGCTCCGTTGTTTTGACGAACTGCTCACTTTAAACTGTAGAAAAGGTCAAATGGCGCAATTATGTCCCATGGTCCGGATGGAACCAAGGTGGGGTCCAGAACCGACCACGTTCTGCCGTTTGAATATTACTGAAATAGTCAGGATAGTTGGTGTATTGAATTTAAAAGGGGTGAAAACAAGGCTGTGAGGGATAAACGTACAGTCTTTACAATGGCACGCATAAAAAGCCTAGGTCACGTAATTTTCAACTTTTAAAACTGTTTTATGGAGTTTTTTGAATGGAATTTTCTGAACAATTGGATTGTTTTTAAACGAGAGTATAATCCACACTGTATTCTCTCCCTCACAGCCTCATTTTCATTATTATCAAAAATGAATTATGGCCCTAACCTGACTAAGGTCTGTATGTCTTAATGCAATGATTTCGAAAATCTAGCAATCACAAATTACATTAAATGACATGTAATAAAAATTGATTGATCAAAAAAACATACGAGTTCTTTTAGTGAATCAGTTGAACTGATTCACAAATGCATCCTAATTATTTATGATTGCATTAGTCTCGTGTAGCCAGACCATCAGACTGACGGCAGAAGGTCTGGACTTTCATTGGCCAAGGACCGCCCAAGAGGACGTTTCTTCCATGAGGGAGATTGGCGTCACGGTATTTGTTTCCAGCCAACCGTTAAAGAACGCAACACCCACGTCTCGCGGACATCCTGTAGTATTCAACCAATTAGATGACGACTTTGAAACTCCTGAAGTGTTTCCAGATAAGTGTGCCATATGCATCAGACGTTCAGCCAGTGGTCCGTGGGCATGACGTCTGAGGCTGAGACTATGATTGCATCAATCTGAAATCAGAAACAGAGCTTTATTGCCAAGTGTGCGTGCACAGGCAAGGGATTTTCCTTGGTAGTGGAACTTTCAGTATACACGCATAAATACGACAACAAAACATAATATAAAATAAACAAATAAAAAATTGCCAAATGATTTTTCAGTCAAAGTCAGAATACAGTAATCACAAATGACTAGAAATATTATGAAAACTCAGAAAATGTGACTTAACGTTCATTTAGAAAATAATCTCATCCGAACAGTTCAGGCAGTATTAGCAGCGCGTGGGAATGCTAAAGCACTCAGTGCCCAGCTGTGTGAATTCACATGCAGTCAGGGAATCATGTCTTCTGTAGCTCAGAGTATCAGAATGTCCTAGCAAACAACAAGCAGACTCTGCATTAATGGCTCCTGTGTGTGAATGCATTCCATGTGACTCTCAGCCTCACTCTGAGGTACAAATGTGTGCTTTGGGGTCAGCAACGCAGCCCAGTGTGTCACACAAATTATCTGCCGTATCCACCAGAGGAATGAAGAGAAAGATGAACTGAGAGAGACTTGCATTTTTCCTCCTCACTTCTTTTGCTCCTCCTTTCTGCATCACTGAGTGGAAAAGTACAAACAATGTTAGAGTGCTTGCCAGCAGCCCCGTTGGCCAATCAGATGTGGACCTGGGGACCCTGTTATGCCACCAGCCAATGAAAGCTGGCAGTGTGACATCATGGGGATGGGGAGGCGTTGCTAAAGAGGCAACAAAGAGTGAGTGTTTGTACATAGACAAACAAACATACAAACAGCTCTTGGGAGTTGTGCGTGTGTCTGTCTTTCATCCCCTGAGTGTGTGAATGTTTGTGTTTTATTATTGAGATGTGGGAGTTGCTAGGTGTGACTCCGTGTTCTCCTCTGAAAAACTCATTACATTTCACAGGGATTTTTTCTATTCATCCTCCTATTATTGTTTGAACTTCTCTCACCTTATCGTGGTTTCTCCAGCAACCTGTGGGAAGCGAGGGCTGGGATTTCCTGAGCGTGCTTGACATGTGACATGCGCTTGCACACACACTCACACAGTTTTTTCCATTCATGGCTGGATGTACATGAATCCACTGGTGCTGGTTGCAATAGTTACCAATTTATTTTTATGGGAAATTGTCACCATGCACCATGACTTTCAATCTTTAATGCACCAGTAACTGCTTTGTCTTTTCATGCAAAATTTAATTACATTTTCTCTTCATATTTGCAATGGCAATTTCAGCTTGAATACTTTTTATGCATTCAAATTGTTTCATAATGCTAAATAACTGTCTCTCTTTCCTGACAGCCTCTGTCCCTGTAAGCAACAGCAGTGTGAGTAGGCGAGGAGCATCCCCCTCGGCCCCGCCCAGCTGGGAGAAGCGTAGCATCCACGCCGCCACCATGTCCAGCATCACCATCGACCCCGAGCTCAAGCCCGGGGAGTTTGTCATCAAGAGCCTTTTCGCAGAGTTCGCTGTGCTCGCCGAGAAGAAGATCGAGGTGGTCATGGCTGAACCGCTGGTCAGTACCGCCCACAAATGAATAACACAAACTGAACATTTAATTTAAAAAAAATAAAAAATCTAGCTCATAAATCACAAACACACACACACACACACACACACACAGGTTTGTTGATAGACATGCTCTTGTTAATGCTGATGGTGATGAATTACAGTTGAAACATCTCATAATGTACCTCAAACTGAGTGGCATCACTGAGAAACGTCCTGCTCAAGTCATCCTTGTGATGGAGGTTCAGGTTGAATAACTAGTTCTTCAATGTCTTATCATCGATTCCGACTCGCGCTGGGATTGATGTAAAATGGACGTCATTGTTACTGTCTTTACAGTGAATACAATCACTGAGCTTTAGGAAGCCTTCGCACGGAGCTGGAGTTTAGTTATGGTAATGGATGTTTGGTTCTGAAATATGCGCTGTACGCGGTAGACCAATCACAACAGACTGGGCCATCTGACCAATCAGAGCAGAGTAGGCTCGCGGAAAG